>CM060945.1:869650681-869983181 GCA_030765085.1 Allium cepa
CATAGCTAACCAGAAAAATAAGTAAGTTTTTTCTTTTTTTTACAAAACTTAAACATCTACAACTAAACAAAAGCAAGATAATTACCAGGAAGATCAAAGCAAAAATAGTTTACAGTTTTAAAGGTTCAATCTGTTTTCAAACAAGAAGTTCTCTGTCCATCTTCTCAAATCAATGGTGAGTAACTTTTAAAAATCTAAAATTTTATCTGGTTACCTGCTATTTCTGTGATGAATATTGTAGTGCATATATATGTAAATGAAATCTGCTATATGCATGATATATGAATGTCCTCTGTTATGTTTTTTTTTCTAGTATTCCTGCTTGTTTAAAATTCATATTCCTTTTTGATTCAATTTCTGTTTGGATGTAGTTTACAAACAAAAATTATTGTTTAGTTATAAAGTAAGTTTTAAAATTGAATTAAGTTAACATAAACTGGGATTGGCTCTGGAAAACCAAACAACTAAGCAAGTTCAAAGTTAATTGAAAATTCAATCATCCTGTTTTCCGGATTCATGGATATAAATTGAATACTAAAATCAAAATATGATTTTTAAAACAAAAACTATAATTTTTAGTAAAGAGGTTAAGGTGAAGTTCTGGGTTCATCAAAATATGATTTTTTGATGATCTCTGATGATCTTTGTGTGCTGGAGGGTCGTGTTTCTCTCTGATGATAGAGGAGTGATAGGGTAGTAAGGCAAAAATATGAGAAGATGTTCAAGATCTTTGTGGAGATGCAAGTGTTTGATTTAAGTCTAGAACCCGAGTTTTTACTGTGATTTAAGAATCCATGACTACGGCTTGTGTATTTGATCGAGTGCAGCAAGTTTGTGGGGGATGGTAGCTGGGCCGTAGTCGAAGACGATGCCGGAGTTTCAGAACCTACGGTTGTCGGAATTTTGCAAACGAGGTGATGACAGGTTTTGAAGGGGTGATGCTCTTGAATTTCCAGGTTTAGATTTAAACTCGAATTCGATTTCGAGTTGAGTTAAGGGGAATCTGACGGTTGGATTGGTGTTTGGTGATATTAATATATGCAGATGATCATCATTGATGGTTGGAACCACCCATAGCCTCCGTGCATGTGCACAGCACGTTGTTCCGGTGAAGGTTATTTGGGGTTTTGGTTGCAGAGTTATTTGGGGTTCTGGTGAACCACCCTATGATGAGTCGCTGAGTGATATATGAGAAAGCGTATTTGTTAGTATTATAAAAAGGTTTTAATATTGTGTTAATTTGTTCCGTTTTGGATTTATAAATTCTGGTTGGTGCATGGGACGCTATGACATCAAATAGGGATTTCTAAACACTTAATAGGACAGACCGGCATAATATTTGGTTTTAATATAGGTGAATGAAATAATTTTGCCTATTATATTTTTCTATATATACAAAGTAAATTTTTATAAAGGATATATTTGGTTGTGTTATATTGGTTGTTAGGTAATGAAATTTATATATAATAGTTGAAATGAGATGGAAAATGAAATAAATGAAAATTGGAAATTTTAGAACTTAAGCTCCGGGGTTTTGAATATTTCTTTCATACGATTTTGGAATATAATAGTGACATTATTTAGAAGTATTTTCGGATATAAATATTTCAATATAATTTGGAAGAATTGTTTTAAAGAAGATTTTTGGAATAAATTTTGTACTTCCCTCTCTGTCGCTGGAAAATAATTTCGGTGGCTAGTGCACGCATCATCGACATTTATTTTCGAGTTTCGAAGTGGGAAGGCCACTGTAGTAGTTTACTGCAGATCCATTTTCGATAGACAAATATAAATTTTAAATTGTTTTAAATATAATTTGATATATATAAATTTGTAAGTGTATATTTATCTGTTATTTTAAAATAATTTGAATAAAATCCTATATTTAATTTTTAAGTTTCCGTTAATTAATAGTTTCAATTATTGTAGTGAAATGGAATGTAACTAATTAATAATTGAAACCTTTAATTAAAATAAGTGATTTAATGCTAAGTTATAAATGGGGTTAAAGGAGAGTAGAAATTGTAATCTTATAAAACGAAAGATATAATTATTGAACCACTAATTAATTAAAAGAATTGATAAAAACTTGTATAACTTTCAATTACATTCTTCAAAACATATATATAACTTACCAAAAGATTTAAAAAGTTGAAACGTTTAATAAGAAGATGTAATAGAATATTATACAAGTAAAAAATTGAAATAATGAAAGTGTTCAATGAATTTCTTTACTAAATAAGAAATTTGTGTTATAGGGGTCATGAGCTTGAAATGTACCATAATAAAAAAAATGGTAGAAAGTAAGTAATTATAAACTTAAGTAGATAAGTAGAAGTTACTACTGAATAAAATAAGAATAAAAGATGAATACTGAAATTGATAATAAACTTAAGTAAATGGTTGAAGCTATTATAAATAAAATAAGTAGAAAAGATGGATGCATTAAATATATGATTAAAGATTAAAGTAATGCATTGAGATGCTAAGTAAATGTAATTGAAAAATGAATGCATGAAATGCAAATAAATAAATAAATGAAACTGTAAGAAATAAATGAAAATAAAAATGATAAACCATTTTCATAATATAAAATAAAAAGGTTATGAAAGCAATTTCTACTGCATTTGGTTTCATAATATAAGCGTAATTTGCCCGACAAATAGGTATATTTTCGGATTACGTTTATAGCGCTATTATATTGTTTTTGCTGTGTTGGGATATATATTATTTTGGAAATTATATGTTGTATATTGTTATTTTTTTATATTATATTTTCTCCCAAGCCTCTCCGTACAAAGGAGACTCTGCCGAAATTTTTTGTAAATTTTGGACTTAGAAAATATTTTGAAAAAGTTTTCCCAACTTTATTGATTTAAGTATAAAAATATTTAACGGTTATAAATTGGTATATTTTATTTAAATTAATTGATTTTGTAAATTTATTTGTTTATAAATTCAATATTTTAAATAAGATATATTGACTTCTTAATTCTTCTTTTCCCTTCTTTTCCTTTTCGAGGACGAAAAGTTTTGAGTGGGGGAGAGTGTAACGACCCGTAAATTTTTATAAATAAATTGGTTAATTTAATTAAGATTTTGTAATAAAGTTGAGAAAATTTTAAAAATCTTTAATTTATATTTGAGCGAATCTTAGAGATTAAATGTAGCAGTTGTAATTAAAATTAACAATTTAAAATGAAATTGTAATTAATTAAAATAATGTGAATTATCATACTTGGTTATAAGTTAAATATAAGAAACAAATGGGAATGTTGAATTGGTGAATTATTAATAAAAATATATAACTAGAATGGAATTCAAATTGTCATAATAATGGAAAGTGTAAATTGTTGCATTTGGGAAAAATTTAGAATAAGGAAATAAAAGTGGGCATTTAAATTTACCAATGAAATAATATTGCTCAATAGTAACTGAATGTAAATTTAGGAATAAGGTTTAAACAAGTTGATGAATAATAAATGTAGTGCGATCCAAATTAATATAAGTAATTATGAGTAATAAAAGCTTATTTATGTGATAAAAGGGTAACGGCAATATTTATGGTATGATACCTATTTTTAATTAGAATTGGAAATAAATTTTTAATAAATGTAAATTAAATAGTAACTGTATGTTGCCTATTTTGGTAGCTTGTTAATTTAAAATTTGAAATCAGTAACAATAATTATAATTTTATACTACGTTAATGTTAATTAAGGTAATATTTGTAAATAATGTTAAGATTTTTCATATTGGACAGTTGTTGTATTATAGGGTATGGAAGTAAAGTTTATCAATATATTGGAAAACAATTACATTTAGATGAAAATAATTGTCTCATTTATGTGGGTAAGAACTGTAATTGTAAAGAGTAAATGTAATTAGCAACGGAAACGCATATTTTTTCCATAAGATAAAATAAAGGAATGAAACCTATTTGAATGAATTAATTGAGGTTCTAATTATAATAAATGTATATATTTTACAACTTCAATATATATGGAAATAGTAGTTAATACAAAGAAAGGCTAGATTTTTGAGTATGGCAGTTTAATGAAAGACAAACTAATCATTCCATCTAAATCCAATTTATAATAAAGCGTAACTATTGCAGAAATTGGAATTAAATATTATGCAAGTTGAATAATAACTAATTTACTGCAATACCTATTAATGGAAACCAAGGGTAAGGTTTTATTTGATTGTAATTGGTAGAATTTAGGAAATAAATTTAAAGTTATACTAACTGATGTAATAATACGCTGTAAACTATAATTTGACATAGTCAAAGTTAGGTAAGTAATTTCATTATGGGTCATTTGATAATAGAATATGAATGGGAAACAATAAGGCAATTTGTGATAATTACTAATTGTTTACCTATTTATAGAATTTAGTGAATTAGATATAAATCCATTGAAATTAAACATAATTAAATACTACACTAATATGAATTTAGTTGATTTCTGGAAAACATTAGGGAAATTGGATTTACAGTAAGGTTGAATTTACCCATAAGATAATGAGTGACTAAATAAAAAGAATAGAAATCAAGATTTATTACTTTTATTTTTATAAATTTGATGTATTGAAATTAAATGAAATATAATGTTTAAATTTTACGTTAATTCAAATAAAGAAGGAATGTGATAATATCAATGTAATATATTTTGAATCCAATGTTAATTTCGTCCGTGATAATAATGAATTGAAAAATAGAATGAAAGGTAGATTAAATAGAATTTTGGTAAATTTATAATTAAATTTTGAATTTTATGAAATGGAAGTTAATACTGAAATTGATAAATTAATCAACTCTAAATTGACATTTGAATTTGGTTAAACTAGTGTAAATGATTAAGAGAGTTAAAATTGATGAAATTGTTAATTATAGAGTTGATGTTGGAAAGCAATTTAATTTAATTAATTTTATTTTATTTAATTAAATAAAAAATAGCCATTTTGGCCACTGACTCGGATCGATGAAGCTAGTTTCATCGGATCCGTATCGGTGAATTATTGTAGGGTTTCAAGTTTCGTAGCGGTCGGACTTGTCGTTTGATCGTACGAACGCGAAACGCCTTGAAATCGATTTAATTGAAATCTATTTGAAAAAATTTGATTTTTGCATAACTTCTTCATACGATGGAAATCGGACTTGAAACCTTTTCCATTGCGTTTAAAATATTTTAAAATATCTATTTGGATATATGGGTTGACCCAATTTCGTTACCGAGTCCGAACGGGCTTTTTGGGCCATTTCGTCGTTAGCGCATACATCTATTTTTTCTGATCCATTCTATTTCAAATCTATCTATAAATGCGTTATTAGATACCCTAATTTTCTCCATTCTCATTTGGCTGTATGTACATCTTCTTCTCAACTCCTCCTCCTCAATGGCAGATAAACAAACTCTAGATCCTAATACAATTCCAAATCAAATCCAAAGCATAAATTTCAAAGTCCTCAGAAAAATCTGGAGAAAATATATGTTGAAGCTCTCGACGAGTGTAATTCAATGGTGTAATTCATTTTTCGTTTTTGGATTGTCATTTGACCGGTAAAAATCTAAGAAGTTTCGGCTGGTCATCACTCGACGACGAATCTTGTCTGATCGGGAAATCACTTCTGGGTATTATAGAGAGAGCCGAGGGGATCGCGTCCATGTGAGTTTCGTGGCGAGTTAATGGTCGGATTATTCGATTTAATTCGATTAGGGTTTGTATAATAGGCGGCGGCAGCTGTCCTTTTTGGGCATGAGCATCGATCAGAGGCGAGCTTCAGGGAGGTGCGGCTTGTCTGGACTAGGGCGTAGGTGGTGACGGCGACGCCTATAGTGGCCGGAGGTGGGGGTAATTCGCGGTCAACGGTGATGTTGACTGGGACTTCGTTTGGCATGTGCATGGGTTTCTAGGGGAGGGAGTTCTGTTGCGTGCGCATGAATTCAGGGGTGGTGACATGGCTATAATGTAATGTGTTCTCTTTTCTTTTAATTAAAATTCAAGCACTTTTATCACTATAACTTTTACATACGAATACCAATTCACGAGCGGTTTTTTTGGTTAGGATCATATTTAACTTTCGAATATTTTGGCGCTGGTTTGGACAAATTCTGAGATGGTCAAATTTTTGGGTTTAAATTGGATTTAAATTCAATTTAAATCCAAAAAGGTGAGTATTTTAACCCACTCACAACTTCTAAAATTTCTTATGTTTGTTAAATTGATATATAATGTGATTTAAAATTTATTAATGGTTGTTTGGTATATTTTTAATCATCATCTCAGTTAATTTCATTTATTTAAATTTAATTGCTATTTAATTTATTCATTGCATTTAAACTGCCAGTTAAATTGTTAATTAATTATTCATTGCATATAAACTGCCAGTTAAACGATTATTTATCTTATTATTGAAATAAACTGCTATGTAATACCTGTTGTTTATTTTCCGTTCCATATTTATGTTATTGTTTGAATTTGATGTTGATTGCGATAAATGGTTGATGGTTGATATTGGATGAATGGATGCTATATTTTATATTGTTATAAAATACAAGTTATTATGCATTTTCATTTCATTCGGGACTGCGGTTTGAAATGATATAACCGTAAATTTTTATTTTTAAATTACGGATTGAAATGATAAATATCTGTATCACTTGACCATAGGATAGAAAATTATATACAGGCACCGCGGTATATATATAAAAATATTTTAAAGTGATTTTCTATGGGTTGGAAAGAAATATACGGTTTAATAAATATTAATTTTTGATATTATATAAATATTATTTTATATATATAGTTAAATTCTTGAATTTCAGCTATGTATAAATTGGTTTTTAAAAAAAGTTAAATCACGGAGTTTGATTGTTTTTCTATTTTATGGGTAAGTACCTATTTAAGATATTGTATATATATAATGTTTTGATGACTTAAATAAAAATTAAGCTGGAAGATAATTATGAAATTCGTTTGAATTGAAGAATTTGAGAATTTGACTTGAATATAATGGATGTGAAATTTAAATAAAAATTGAGATTTTTAAAGGGTATGATTTTATAACTTGATTTTGGGTTAAAGCGGTTTAAATAAATATCGAGTTGATTTAAATGAATATATTAAGTTAATAAAATTTAAAGAACATCCAGTTATTTGAAGTTTAAAGGTTTTACTTAAGTGATGTTTGATTTATTAAGTAAACATTTCAAATCAAAATAATAAAAATTGAATTTGATATATATGGAATTATCAAAAGAATTAGTTTTGAAATGGTGGAATAATTAAAGCTTTGAAATATATGGAAAATTAAAATGGTTTATTTGGAGGTTCAAATCAATATTTGGATTCTATTTGGGAAATTAAAGAAATTATATTTATTTTATATAGTATTTTTAATATTTAAACCCTTTAAGTATTAAGAGTTATGACCCAAAGTTATGGGTTTCAAGGTATATAGATTTAAAAATGCTATGATTTTGGAAAAGGGTATATTTGCAATAAAAAGATATCATATGGATTTGGGTTTTAAAATAGAAATGATATCGTATTTATAAGGTTTTGAAATGGATATTTTATTCTGGTTTTAAAGTATAAACTATTTTTAAAAGACCGCGGTGTTATAATAACGTTTGGTTATTGAAGAGACAGGAATCGGTAGTTGTCATACTCTCTGCCAACTCCGAAAACCACTTTAACTACCGTGTACGCGGTGGAGATTCCAGAATGAAGTAGGATGGTGGCGGCATTTCCTTTGAGGTAAATACGTGGACCCAACTCCCGTGAGTTGGCATAACGTGGCTAAAATAGGAGCGATTAACGGGTTAATTGAGATAGCACCTTTGATCGGACACATCCCTTCAATATTATACTTTGACTTTTGGATTGATTCGGTAGCCACTTATGATTTTTTTTATTTGGGGGTGTGGCTCGAGGTGGGCGGTAGCTGCGCGTTACCACCGACCCGAAAGCATAACTGGTATATCTACCCTGGCATTGCCTAGTTGTGCCGTGTCACCTACCCTAGCGCGCCTTGTACGAGTTTATATTTGTGTCATACCTATGGAGTATCCTCTGGTAGCCTCCCGATCAGGAGGTATTACGATACTGTATAGACTATTGGCATTATTTTTGTTAAGGGATATATGGGTAACCCCTTAACGCTATTAAAAAGTAAGTTTGCTTTACTATTAGACATTATTATAATAGCGAAATATACTACATAGTAAAAAGTTTAACGGATCCTTAGAAGATGTGAATCCGGTGCATCTCTTGAGTTACTGCACTCATATTTACTTCTGTTCATTTAACTTTCATAAGATCTTTTAGTTTTGACTCGAGTGTTTTGTCTTTTCAATTCGCTCGGGCAAGTCCGAGCGTTTCAGAATTTGAAGATTTTATTCTGAAGGACGAAGACGAAGATTTGTAGTACTATTATTTACTATATTATTCCACTACACTATTGTATTCCGCTACATTATTGATATTCTATGGTATGTATAACTTTGATATATATTGTAAGTATAATTAAATATTTTGAAAAACAGCTTCAAGAACTGTATATTTGATTATTATAATTTATCCTTCCGCTGTGAGATTCTGTTTTGTTTTATTTCTTTCTCGTTTTTTTCTTCTTTTTCCCCATAACATTCTGCCCTTCCGTATGGTTTGAATTGGCACGTGTGTCGATTAAAAGCGTGCGAAAAGTCTGGATGTTACATCTGGTATCATAGCTTTGGTTTAGCGATAAACCTTAGCTTTGTGGGGTTTGACTCTTTATTAATAGGGTAGTAATACCCTATGATGAGTCGCTGAGTGATATATGAGAGAGCGTATTTGTTAGTGTTATAAAAAGGTTTTAATATTGTGTTAATTTGTTCCGTTTTGGATTTATAAATTCTGGTTGGTGCATGGGACGCTATGACATCAAATAGGGATTTCTAAACACTTAATAGGACAGACCGACATAATATTTGGTTTTAATATAGGTGAATGAAATAATTTTGCCTATTATATTTTTCTATATATACAAAGTAAATTTTTATAAAGGATATATTTGGTTATGTTATATTAGTTGTTAGGTAATGAAATTTATATATAATAGTTGAAATGAGATGGAAAATGAAATAAATGAAAATTGGAAATTTTAGAACTTAAGCTCCGGGGTTTTGAATATTTCTTTCATACGATTTTGGAATATAATAGTGACATTATTTAGAAGTATTTTCGGATATAAATATTTCAATATAATTTGGAAGAATTGTTTTAAAGAAGATTTTTGGAATAAATTTTGTACTTCCCTCTCTGTCACTAGAAAATAATTTCGGTGACGAGTGCACGCATCATCGACATTCATTTTCGAGTTTCGAAGTGGGAAGGCCACTGTAGTAGTTTACTGCAGATCCATTTTTGATAGACAAATATAAATTTTAAATTGTTTTAAATATAATTTGATATATATAAATTTGTAAGTGTATATTTTTCTGTTATTTTAAAATGATTTGAATAAAACCCTATATTTAATTTTTAAGTTTCCGTTAATTAATAGTTTCAATTATTGTAGTGAAATGGAATGTAACTAATTAATAATTGAAACCTTTAATTAAAATAAGTGATTTAATGCTAAGTTATAAATGGGGTTAAAGGAGAGTAGAAATTGTAATCTTATAAAACGAAAGATATAATTATTGAACCATTAATTAATTAAAAGAATTGATAAAAACTTGTATAACTTTCAATTACATTCTTAAAAACATATATATAACTTACCAAAAGATTTAAAAAGTTGAAACGTTTAATAAGAAGATGTAATAGAATATTATACAAGTAAAAAATTGAAATAATGAAAGTGTTCAATGAATTTTTTTACTAAATAAGAAATTTGTGTTATAGGGGTCATGAGCTTGAAATGTACCATAATAAAAAAAATATGGTAGAAAGTAAGTAATTATAAACTTAAGTATATAAGTAGAAGTTACTTCTGAATAAAATAAGAATAAAAGATGAATACTGAAAATGATAATAAACTTAAGTAAACGGTTGATGCTATTATAAATAAAATAAGTAGAAAAGATGAATGCATTAAATATACGATTAAAGATTAAAGTAATGCATTGAGATGCTAAGTAAACGAAATTGAGAAATGAATGCATGAAATGCAAATAAATAAATAAATGAAACTGTAAGAAATAAATGAAAATAAAAAGGATAAACCATTATATAAATGAAAAGGAATCAAACAACTAATGTATGAAATGAAATTATAATAAGTAAATTTGTTTTGTTGTGAAATTGTTGTTTGTTTTGGTTTATGTTAGTTTGGGCAAGGATACTTTAAATCTGTTTGGAAGGTATGAATAATCTATCTAGTGTCACCTAAGACTGTTGAGGGAAGGGTACACTTAGTAGTTTATTTTTTTATTCCGTAAAATTTAAAGTTTGAACCCGAACAACTATTTGTTTTGTTGATATGAATGAATGATTGATTTGTACTGATTCTATGTGATGGTTGAATGCTTGTTGCAAGTGATAGTTGATTGATTTGTTTGTGTGATTAAAATAACTTAAATATTTCATATTATATAATGGTTAACCTTTTTGGATTATATGAGTGAAATACATGTTATGGAAGCAATTACTACTGCATTTGTTTTCATAATATAAGCGTTATTTGTCCGATAAATAGATACGTTTTCGGATTATGTTTATAGTGCTATTATAATGTTTTTTCCGTGTTGGGATATATAATATTTTGGAAATTATATGTTGTATATTGTTATTTTTGATATTATATTTTCTCCCGAGCCTCTCCGTACAAAGGAGACTTTGCCGAAATTTTTCGTAAATTTTGGACTTAGAAAATATTTTGAAAAAGTTTTCCCAACTTTATTAATTTAAGTATAAAAAGATTTAACGGTTATAAATTGGTATATTTTATTTAAATTAATTGATTTTGTAAATTTATTTGTTTATAAATTCAATATTTTAAATAAGATATATTGACTTCTTAATTCTTCTTTTCCCTTCTTTTCCTCTTCGGGGACGAAAAGTTTTGAGTGGGGGAGAGTGTAACGACCCGTAAATTTTTATAAATAAACTGGTTAACTTGATTAATATTTTGTAATAAAGTTGAGAAAATTTTAAAAATCCTTAATTTATATTTGAGCGAATGTTAGAGATTAAATGTAGCAGTTGTAATTAAAATTAACAATTTAAAATGAAATTGTAACTAATTAAAATAATGTGAATTATCATACTTGGTTATAAGTTAAATATAAGAAACAAATGGGAATGTTGAATTGGTGAATTATTAATAAAAATATATAACTAGAATGGAATTCAAATCATTATAATAATGGAAAGTGTAAATTGTTGCATTTGGGAAAAAATTAGAATAAGGAAATAAAAGTGGGCATTTAAATTTAGCAATCAAATAATATTGCTCAATAGTAACTGAACGTAAATTTAGGAATAAGGTTTAAACAAGTTGATGAATAATAAATGTAGTGCGATCCAAATTAATACAAATAAATATGAGTAATAAAAGCTTATTTATGTGATAAAAGGGTAACGACAATATTTATGGTATGATATGTAACGACCCGTTAAATTCAATGATATTAAATGAGTCAATTTGATATGTTTTCTAATCTAATTTAAATTGAAATAGAAGTCTTAGGATTTTTAATGGAGTAAATGTAGGGGTTAGCTAGTAACTGTAATTAAAAGTAAATAATTTAAAATGTTTATATGACATAGATTGAAATAATGGAAATTTGTGTTTGGGGTTATAAGTCATAATTAGTTGATTAAAATGGTATTAATGAAATAATAACTGAATTTAATTGCAATATATAAACATCAGAAAAATTTAATTGGTGGATTAAATTTGTTAAAGTTCATAAGTTTTGTAATTTAGTTTAGTAGAACTTTAAATTATAAATGAAGATTGAAATAAACGATAAATTTAATTATGTCAATGGTGACTCAAGACCTAGGTTATAGGAATTGGAACATAATCCAATTTGAATTAAGTAGAAGAAGGATTTGGTTAATAGGTAAGTTATTGTTCAAGGTATTGAATAAAAACTTGGAATCCAATCATAATTTAATGATAATAACGTTAGTATTAGAGAATAAACATATTTCAATGCAGTACCCGAATGAACGGAATAAAATGAATATATATTGAATAGAAATGAAATGTAAATTGGCACATTTGGTTGAAAGTTAATTTAAGAAACATATAAATGTTGAATTTGTAAATATTAATATAAATATTAACTTGAATGGGATTCATTAATACAAAGATGTAATAAGTGTAGATAGTAAAAATTTAATGGCTGTAGTGGATAAAAAAATCTAGTAGTAACATAAAATTTATTTATATGGAAAAAGAGTATAGATTTGAACAAATTTATGAAAATTTGATAAGAACAGTGGTTGTAATCAGTTTGGTTATTTAATGTTTGAAGATAGAGATTTGTAAATCCGTTAATGAATTTATAATGGGAAGGAATGGTAAGAATGTAAAAATTATAAGCATTTGATTCAATTAAGGGAATTAAATTTTGAATAAATGGTCATTTAATAAATTCAACGTTCCGTGAGAAATCAAAATAGTTGTGTAAAATGTGTACAAACTTCGATTTGGAAATTTATTGAATTTATAACGGTTTTGGTATTACATTTATGAGTTTAAAAGTTATTCCATTTTGTAAAGTAATAAAAGCTTATTTAGGTGACTAGAATTTAGCGTAACGACTATTGTGTGTTACCTATTCTTGTTGCTTGTTAATTTAAATTTTAGGAATCAAATTCAATTTATCCGCCAATTTACCGCAGTTAAAGTGAAATGAATTGGTGAATGGGTAATGTTAAATACAAATAAGATGTAACCAAGAAAAATCCCATTTATAATAATTTATGTAGAATAAAGTAAAGAAACCAGGAAATGAAAATGTGAAAATGTGGATGCAATGAGATCTTAAGTAAATAACTTTGTTAGGTAAGTGATAACAGATTTTTTTTTTTGTATAACCAAATAAAGATCCAAATTTATTTGGAAATTAATTGCAATCAATTGAATTTATTGCAATTAAATGGATTTAATAGTTATGTAATTATTATTTGGAAGAAATTGGAGTTATTTGTAATAAGTATGAACATAATGTTAATTTTTCTTATAGGTTGACAATTGATATGGAATGAAAAGAAGAAAATTTGGGTTAGTAAAATTTGGAATTTATGCATAATAAAATGGATTCTAACGTTAAATACTACGTTATTGAGATTTAAATTAGACTTAAAGAATAATGATGTGAATCAGGAACTAATGTTTATGGCATCTTTATTTTAAGTGAAAGTTGAGAATATAAAGATTAAAAATCTAAAGTATGGGTTTTGAGAATATAATTTATAAAATTCTTAAATATAAGAAAGTGTAGAAATTAACATTGCAATTAATATACTGTCAACTTTTAATTCACAGCTAAGCCTGTTAAATCTTTTCAATTGATTACGAATCATATAAGAAATAAAATTTGGCAAATTTTAGAATTTAATATAAAATTTGGATTTTTATAATTTATTTAATTTATTTAATTTATTTAATGAATATTAAAAATAGCCATTTTGGCCACGGACTCGGATTTCGACGAAACCAGTTTCATCGGATCCGTATCGGTGAATTATTATAGGGTTTCAAGTTTCGTATCGATCGGACTTGTCGTTTGATCGTACGGGCGTGAAACGCCTTGAAATCAATTTTAATAAAATCAATTTGAAATCAATTTGGAAATTTTGTTTTCAGCATAACTTCTTCATACGATCAAATTTGGACGTGAAACTTTTTCCATCGCGTTCAGAATATCTTAAAATACCTATTTGGATATATAGATTTAATAAATTCGGTTCCGGAGGCATAGCGGGCTTTTTGGACCATATTTTATTCCGCACGTTCATTCTACGGTCTATCTACGCTACCTCTAACCCTCTATATAAACCCAGCTATTCAGCCCTAGCCTCCGCCTAATTTCATTTATCTACGCGTATTTTCTTCAAGCTTCTCTTCTTCTTCAATGGGGGCTAACCCTAGATCCAGTCAGTTCAAAAAAAAAAAAAATCAAATTTAAAAAAAAAAAAAAAAATCGAATCTGCAGCAGCTTCTGGTCGCGCTTCGGGTTTCAGGGGAGAAAACCTAGAGTAACTTCGGGTCAGGAAGAAAATGACTCGGGTCGCTCTGGGTCGTTTTGGCGAAAACTCCAAGCAAGCACCGGGGAATTGAGGCGGCGCACCGAAGTCGAACCCGAAATCGACCCAGGACCAGAATTTTCCATTTTCCAAATTTTCATAACTTTTGCATACGAGCTCGGATTCACGCGCGGTTTGTTTTGCTGGGATCGTATCGGAATTTGTGACGTTTTGACGCTGGTTTGGATGGATTTGGAGACCGTCAAAATTTTGAGTTTAAATTGAATTTAAATTCGATTTAAATTCCAAAGGTGAGTGTTTTAACCCACTCACAACTACTAGAAGCTTTTATGTTTGTTTAAATTAATTTTAGAAATGAATAGAAATTTATTTATGAGTATTTGGCATGTTTATTTTATTCATATCTGTTGAGTTGCATTTATTTAATTTAACTGTTAATTTAATTAATTTATTGCGTATAAATTTACAGTTAAAATTTATTTGTTTGTATATGAACTGCTAGTTAACAGTTATATAATTTATTACTGAATATAGACTGTAGATTAATAGCTGTTAAATTTAATTTGAATAAAATTGCCAGTATTACCTGTTATGTAGTACCAAAAATAATATTGTTATTGATTGATATTGATTGATGATTGCGATTTGGATGATGGATGATGTTGATGAATGGATGTTTATTGTATATCATTAAATTGCAAATTATCATGCATATTTCATTTCATTCGGGATTGTGGTTTGAAATGATATATAACCGCAAAATTTTATATCTTTTAAATTGCGGATTGAAATGATAAATATCCATATCACTTGACCATAGGATAGAAAATTATATACAGGCACCGCGGTCTATATATAACTATTTGAATGTGATTTCTATGGTTTGGATGGAATACGGTTTATAATAATCTTAAATTTTATATTGTATAAATATTATTCTTCCATATATATACATATGAAGTTGAAAATTTTGAAATTAAAAGGTGTATAAATCTCTTTATTAAAAATGGAAAAAATTTTAAGAAAATGGAGTTTGATAATTTATATCATATGTTTAAATGTTAAGTTTGGAAATTTTAAGATATGATATTTATAATTGGATTTTTCCCAAGATAAATTGAAATGAATATTCTAGTATAATTTGAATTGAAAAAATAATAATATTATTACTAGAAATTGGAGTTTTTATTTATTTATGGATTTTATGTGAATATTCAAGACTAATTAATAGAACATTCGATTTGTTGAAAGAATAAAATCCGACTTTAGTTTGAAATATTAATACTCCAAATGGATATACGCATATATATATAAATTGAAGTGGTTTTGGAACTTGAGAGAGATAATACAAATGTTGGTTTAGACTTTAACAAAGAAATGTATTTGTAAAGCCATGAGAACTATTTTCTTTACAAAAAAAACATTTAAGTTAAACCTTTTAATTCATATATCGTTGAATATCCAAACCATTCAAGTTTTAAAAGTTATGGTTTTAAATTATGAATTTCGAAATATTATGCTTTGAAAGGATATTTGGCTTTCAGACGTTATAAATTTTAAAGCATTTGGATTTTGAAAAGGTTTATATTTGGGATAAAGGATATCATATTGTTTTGGGTTTTAAAATGATATCGTATTCATAATTTTAAAATGGAAATGTTTATTCTGGTTTTAAAGTATGAGCTATTTTTAAATGACCGCGGTGTTATAATAACGATGGGTTGGCAAAGAGACCGGGATCGGATATGGACATACTCTCTGTCGATACCGAAAACCACTTTGACTAACCGTGTACGCGGTGGAGATTCCAGAATGAAGTAGGTGGTGGCGACGTTTCCTGTAAGGTAAATACGTGGACCCGACTCCCGTGAGTTGGCATAAGGTGGCTAAAACAGGTGCGATTCTCAGGCCAATGAGGTCATTCCTCTGATCGGACCCTCCTCTTCGATATTATACTTTGATTTTGGATTGATTCAGTGGCCACTTCTATATTTTGATTTTGGGGAGTTAGTCCGAGGTGGGCGGTAACTGCGGCTACGCGTTTCCACCAGCCTGGATAGCAATTGGTATATCTACCCTGGCATTGCCTAGTTGTGCCGTGTCACCTACCATACCGAGCCTTTACTACGAGTTTCTATTTGTGTCGTACCTATGGAGTATCCTCTGGTAGCTTCCCGATCAGGAGGTATTACGCTACTGTATAGACTATTGGCATTATTTGTGTTAAGGGCTATATGGGTAACCCCTTAACGCTATTAAAAAGTAAGTTTATTTTATAAATAGACACTATTATAATAGCGCAATATACTACATAGTAAATAGTTTAACGGATCCTTAGGAGATGTAAATCCCAAACATCTCTTGAGTTACTGTACTCATATTTATTTCTGTTAATTTAACTCACATAAGATCTTTTAGTCTGACTCGAGTGTTTTTGTCTTTTCAAATTCGCTCGGGTCAGTCCGAGCGTTTCAGGATCGAAGACTTTAGCTTTGGAGGACGAAGACGAAGAATCCGTATTATATTATTTATAGTATTGCACCACACTCTAAATTTCCGCTGCATTGATTGTATTGGTATGTGTAACTCTGATATTCATTGTATAAGTAAAATAAATATTTTCCATGAACAGTTATCATGAACTGTATATTGATTATTATATTTTATCCTTCCGCTGTGAGATTCTATTTTGTTTTATTTCTTCTCTGTTTTTCTTATTTACCCCATAACAATCCGCCCTTGCGTATGTTTTGAATTGGCACGTGTGTCGGTTTAAAGTGTGCGAAAAGGCGGGATGTTACATGATACCTATTGTTAATGGGAATTGGAAACAAATTTTTAATAAATGTAAATTAAATAGTAACTGTATGTTGCCTATTTAGGTAGCTTGTTAATTTAAAATTTGAAATCGGTTACAATAATTATAATTTTATATTACGTTAATGTTAATTAAGGTAATATTTGTAAATAATGTTAAGATTTTTCGTATTGTACAGTTGTTGTATTATAGGGTATGGAAGTAAAGTTTATCAATATATTGGAAAACAATTACATTTAGATGAAAATAATTGTCTCATTTATGTGGGTAAGAACTGTAATTGTAAAGAGTAAATGTAATTAGCAACGAAAACGCATATTTTTTCCATAAGATAAAATAAAGGAATGAAACCTATTTGAATGAATTAATTGAGGTTCTAATTATAATAAATGCATATATTTTACAACTTCAATATATATGGAAATAGTAGTTAATACAAATAAAGGCTAGATTTTTGAGTATAGCAGTTTAATCAAAGACAAACTAATCATTCCATCTAAATCCAATTTATAATAAAGCGTAATTATTGCAGAAGTTGGAATTAAATATTATGCAAGTTGAATAATAACTAATTTACTGCAATACCTATTAATGGAAACCAAGGGTAAGGTTTTATTTGATTGTAATTGGTAGAATTTAGGAAATAAATTTAAAGTTATATTAACTGATGTAATAATACGTTATAAACTATAATTTGACATAGTCAAAGCTAGGTAAGTAATTTTATTATGGGTCATTTGATAATAGAATATGAATGGGAAACAATAAGGCAATTTGTGATAATTACTAATTGTTTACCTATTTATTGAATTTAGTGAATTAGATCTAAATCCGTTGAAATTAAACATAATTAAATACTACACTAATATGAATTTAGTTGATTTCTGGAAAACATTAGGGAAATTGGATTTACGGTAAGATTGAATTTACCCATAAGATAATGAGTGACTGAAAAGAATAGAAATCAAGATTTATTACTTTTATTTTTATAAATTAGATTTATTGAAATTAAATGAAATATAATGTTTAAATTTTACGTTAATTCAAATAAAGAAGAAATGTGATAATATCAATGTAATATATTTTGAATCCAATGTTAATTTCATCCGTGATAATAATGAAATGAAAAATAGAATGAAAGGTAGATTAAATAGAATTTTGGGAAATTTAATTTATAATTTTTGAATCTTATGAAATGGAAGTTAATACTGAAATTGATAAATTAATCAACTCTAAATTGACATTTGAATTTGGTTAAAGTAGTGTAAATGATTAAGAGAGTTAAAATTGAAGAAATTGTTAATTATAGAGTTGAAGTTGAAAAGTAATTTAATTAATTTTAATTTATTTAACTAACTAGAAAATAGCCATTTTGGCCATTGACTTGGATTTCGACGAAACCAGTTTCATCGGATCCGTATTAGTCAATTATTGTAGGGTTTCAAGTTTCGTAGCGATCGAACTTGTCGTTTGATCGTACGAACGCGAAACGCCTTGAAATCGATTTAATTGAAATCGATTTAAAAAAATTTGATTTTTGCATAACTTCTTCATATGATGGAATTTGGACTTGAAACCTTTTCCATTGCATTCAAAATATTTTAAAATATCTTTTTTGATATATGGGTTGACCCAATTTCATCCGAAGTCAGAACAGGCTTTTTGGGTCATTTCATCGTTAGCGCGTACATCTATTTTATCTGATCCATTCTCTTTCAAATCTATCTATAAATCCGTTGTTATAAACCCTAATTTTCTCCATTCTCATTTGGTTGTGCATACATCTTCTTCTCAACTCCTCCTCCTCAATGGCAGACAAACAAACTCTAGATCCTAACACAATTCCAAATCAAACCCAAAGCATAAAATTTCAAAGTCCGCAGAAAAATCTGGAAAAAATATATGTTGAAGCCCTCGACGAGCGTAATTCAATGGTGTAATTCATTTTTAGTTTTGGATTGTGTTTGACCGGTAAAAATCGAAGAAGTTTCGGCCATTCATCGCTAGACGACGAATCCCGTCTGATCGGGTAATCACTTTTGGGTATTGTAGAGAGAGCAGAGGGGATCGCATCAATGTGAGTTTCGTGGCGAGTTAACGGTCGGATTTGTCGATTTAATTCGATTAGGGTTTGTATAATAGGCGGCGGCGGCTGTCCTTTTTGGGCGTGAGCATCGATCGGAGGCGAGGCCGGAGCTTCAGGGAGGTGCAGCTGGTCTGGACTAGGGCGTAGGTGGTGACAGCGACGCCTATAGTGGCCGGAGGTGGGGGTAATTCGCGGTCAATGGTGATGTTGACTGGGGCTTCGTTTGGCATGTGCGTGGGTTTCTGGGTTAGGGAGTTCTGTTGCGTGCGCATGAATTCAGGGGTGGTGACGTGGCTATAATGTAAAATGTTCTCTCTTTTTTTAATTAAAATTCAAGCACATTTATCACTATGACTTTTACATACGAGCACCAATTCACGAGCGGTTTTTTGTTAGGATCATATTGAAATTTCGAACATTTTGGCGCTGGTTTGGCCAAATTCTGAGACGGTCAAATTTTTGGGTTTAAATTGGATTTAAATTCAATTTAAATCCAAAAAGGTGAGTGTTTTAACCCACTCACAACTTCTAAATTTCTTATGTTTGTTAAATTGATATATGATGTGATTTAAAATTTATTTATGGTTGTTTGGTATATTTTTAATCATCGTCTCGGTTAATTTCATTTATTTAAATTTAATTGCTATTTAATTTATTCGTTGCATTTAAAGTGCCAGTTAAATTGTTAATTAATTATTCATTGCATATAAACTACCAGTTAAACAGTTATTTATTTTATTATTGAAATAAACTGCTATTTAATACCTGTTGTTTATTTTTCGTTCTATATTGATGCTATTGTTTGAATTTGATGATGATTGCGATAAATGGTTGATGGTTGATATTGGATGAATGGATGCTATATTTTATATTATTATAAACTACAAGTTATTATGCATTTTCATTTCATTCCGGATTGCAGTTTGAAATGATATAACCGTAAATTTTTATTTTTAAATTACGGATTGAAATGATAAATATCTGTATCACTTGACCATAGGATAGAAAATTATATACAGGCACCGTGGCATATATATAAAAATATTTTAAAGTGATTTTCTATGGATTGGAAAGAAATATACGGTTTAATAAATATTAATTTTTGATATTATATAAATATTATTTTATATATATAGTTAAATTCTTGAATTTAAGCTATGTATAAATTGGTTTAAAAAAATAAGTTGAATAACGGAGTTTGATTGTTTTATTATTTTATGGGTAAGTACCTATTTAAGATATTGTATATATAAAGATTTGATGACTTAAATAAAAATTAAGCTGGAAGATAATTATGAAATTTGTTTGAATTGAAGAATTTAAGAATTTGACTTGAATAAAATGGACATGAAATTTAAATAAAAATTGAGATTTTTCAAGGGTATGATTTTATAACTTGATTTTGGGTTAAAGCGATTTAAATAAATATCGAGTTGATTTAAATGAATATATTAAGTTAATAAAATTTAAACAACATCCAGTTATTTGAAGTTTAAAGGTTTTACTTAAATGTTGTTTGATTTATTAAGTAAACATTTCAAATCTAAATAATAAAAATTGAATTTGATATATATGGAATTATCAAAAGAATTAGTTTTGAAATGGTGGAATAATTAAAGCTTTGAAATATATGGAAAATTAAAATGGTTTATTTGGAGGTTCAAATCAGTATTTGGAATCTATTTGGGAAATTAAAGAAATTATATTTATTGTATATAGTATTTTTAATATTTAAACCCTTTAAGTATTAAGAGCTATGATCCAAAGCTATGGGATTCCAGGTATATAGATTCAAAAATGCTATGACTTTGGAAGAGGATATATTTGCAATAAAATGATATCATATGGATTTGGGTTTTAAAATAGAAATGATATCGTATTTATAAGGTTTGAAATGGATATTTTATTCTGGTTTTAAAGTATAAACTATTTTTAAAAGACCGCGGTGTTATAATAACGTTTGGTTGTTGAAGAGACCGGGATCGGAAGTTGTCATACTCTCTGCCAACTCCGAAAATCACTTTAACAACCGTGTACGCGGTGAAGATTCCAGAATGAAGTAGGATGGTGGCGGCATTTCCTTTGAGGTAAATACGTGGACCCAACTCCCGTGAGTTGGCATAAGGTAGCTAAAACAGGAGCGATTGACGGGATAACTGAGGTAGCTCCTTTGATCGGACACATCCCTTCGATGTTATACTTTGACTTTTGGATTGATTCGGTGGCCACTTTTGATTTTTTTTATTTTCGGGTGTGGTTTGAGGTGGGTGGTAGCTGCGCGCTACGCGTTACCACCGACCTGGAAGCGTAATTTGTATATCTACCCTGCCATTGCCTAGTTGTGCAGTGTCACCTACCCTAGCGTGCCTTGTATGAGTTTGTATTTGTGTCGTACCTATGGAGTATCCTCTGGTAGCCTCCCGATCAGGAGGTATTACGTTACTGTATGGACTATTGGCATTATTTATGTTAAGGGCTATATGGGTAACCCCTTAATGCTATTAAAAAGTAAGTTTACTTTACTATTAGACATTATTATAGTAGTCAAATATACTACATAGTAAATAGTTTAACGGATCCTTAGGAGAGGTGAATCCCGAGCATCTCTTGAGTTACTGCACTCATATTTATTTCTGTTCATTTATCTTTCATAAGATCTTTTAGTTCTGACTTGAATGTTTTGTCATTTCAATTCGCTCGGGTCAGTCCGAGCATTTTAGGATTTGAAGATTTTATTCTGGAGGACGAAGACGAAGATTTGTAGTACTATTATCTACTATATTATTCAACTACACTATTGTATTCCGCTACATTATTGATATTCTATGGTATGTATAACTCTTATATATATTGTAAGTATAATTAAATATTTTGAAAAACAGCTTCAAGAACTGTATATTTGATTATTATAATTTATCCTTCTGCTGTGAGATTCTGTTTTGTTTTATTTCTTTCTCGTTTTTTCTTCTTTTTCCCCATAACAATCCGCCCTTCCGTATGGTTTGAATTGGCACGTGTGTCGACTTAAAGCGTGCGAAAAGGCTGGATGTTACAGATTCAAAAAAAGAAGTAGGATTGTTTGCTTTTTCTTGTTGGGCCAGGTTCAAGGTTATGGGCAGGTTAGTTATTTTTTAAAGGGAAAATTAACTTAACATTTTTATTTAAGAGTCATAATTTTTTTAAACAATATATCTATCCCATTTCAAATGAAATTGACAGATCGATTTTTACGTCAAGTCCCTATCGTCTAATACTTCTACTTGAACAATATCGTTGAGTTTTTGTAAGTGCTAATATTTATGATCAAAATATTTAGGGTAAATAAATAAGTAATTTCTTGGTTAAATTAATTATCTGTTAATAAATAAATTAATTATTAAATGATCTCTTTTATTTTTTAATTATTTTACTTAGTTTCTTCGATTAACAAGTATTTTAGATTGAAGTATATAAATCGACTCATTTATTTGAGACAAACCCAATTCCAAATTGTAAACTGATTGAATGCCAATTATAAACCATTGATTAAGTTAATGATCTATGTTAACCAATAATGTTCACTTGGGGTAGGATTAAGTTAATGATCTTTAAATCGTTGACCTATAAACCGTTGATTAAGTTAAATTGATTGAATGCACATTCCAAATATTCAAGGTAGGATGCTTTGGAGCTCAGGAGACGAGATTGTTGGCAGATACGTATTACTCGTACTTGATTATATTCCATCATGTATTGTAGGATGTATATTTAGCATTTGTGAGGACAAGTTATTATAAATGTTCAGTTTTATATGTTGATGGTTGTACTCTGATAATCTATATGTATATAAGCAGTTATAGTTTTTGGTATAAAAACCTGTTATTGTATATTATATTTTCTTACGCCGTGATTGTGAGATTCTGTATTGTTGTTTCTATTTCTATTTCTTATATATTTTCTTCTTTAACCATAACAATCCGGTATTTTTGGCACTCGATTGTTCGACACGCTATATAGTGAATGTATCACTATCCATTTTCGGGGGTCGAATATCGCCAGGTCATTGCACGTGGTATCACACCTGAAGGTTAAGCGAGAACCTTGGCTCTGGTGGGGATTAGTTATTAGGGATAGGGTCAGTAGTATGCTAGAATGAGTTGAGTGTATCATATATGAGAGCGTACTTGTTATTTTTTTATATAATTGTTACAACCCCAGTATTGGTGATTACCTGAAATATTAACTTATAAGGATAATTATAGTTTAATATTGAGAAAAAAAATAAAATGGAGGAGATAAATTGGGTGAAGATTAGTTATTTTAAATAAATAATGTGTTTGAGAATAAATATTGGACTTGAAATTTGATTGTTAGGAGATTTGGTTAAATAAGATGAAAATGTTGGAATTTTGTTAATTTGAGTTAATAAATTAATCAACAGATATATTTCAACATTTTAATTGTTGAAATAAATATAAATTGATGAAAATAAAGTTTTAAAAACTTTATTTGGAGAATTTGGAGTGAAATAATCAATTATAATTTTATTTGGGTAAATTGAAAAAAATTGGAAACTAATGCCAATATTAACCATTTATTGATTTTAAAAAGGGGGAAAATGAAGTAAATTTTTATTTTATTAATATAAAAGATGGAATTTTGTTTTAAAATAATATTTTGATGTAAAAATGAAGTTAGAATGGTTTATTGTATTTTATTTGACATGAAAACAATTTTTTGTATAAATTGTTATGTTAAAAAATGGCGTTTTATGAGATAAAAGTGTAAATTATGATAATTAAGTAGAAATAAGGTTTTATTAATAAAAAATAGATTTTTATGGTTAAATTTTATTTTATTTTGTTGAGAAAACAATTTGGTTTACACAAAATTTTGTTGTATAAGTTTTATTTGGTTTTTAATAAGAAAAGGTGTGTATATATTGGTAAAATAAGTGAAAATATATGCTTTACTTAATGAATTTTCACAAGTATAGGAATGGGCTTTATGGGTATGGGTTTTAGATCCTAAACCCAAGTCTATAACTAGTAGGAAAGAAGAAAAAAAATACCGTACGTTGTTTTCCCATTTCTCATTTTCTTCTTTTACAGAAATTAACAGTAAATGAAAACTATAGCCTTCCTCTTTAAAAATTTAAATTTTGCTTCTAAATTGATGAAACCAGAAGAGAAATCTTCAAAACAAAGGAAAGAAAAGGTAATCAAATCCAATACTAAGGCTTGTTTCATGAAAATCTTGAATCTGTATATGAATAGTCTGTAATTGGTTTCTTCTTCCCTGCATGTTCCATTTTCAGCTTTTACATGTTACTGAAGGCCACCTTTTCACCAAAAACTATCAATTTGTTCTTGAATTTGCTGCTAAATATTTAAGGTGAATTCAATCTCACAAATTTTCTAGCTGAAAATGGTAATCTTGTGAGAAATTGGCAAAAAAAAATACAAGTAAATCATTACAGTAAAATTTGTTTGAGATTTAAGCTGAAATGAATTTTGCCATTACCTTTTCATTTCTTACCCAAATTTAATAATTTTGGATGTTCTAGAAAGCTTATACATAGAGTTACATGTTTTATGTGCTGAGTTTTCCCAAATTTTGATGTTTACTTGATCAAAATCGTGCTTGTTTGTTACTATCTCGAGAGCAAATCGACAGCAACAACAATCACAGGCCTGACATTGCCATAAGTTGCTCTTTTCTTATCCAAATTTCATAATTTTGTATGTTATGAAAACTTAGATATTGACTTACTAGTTTCGTGTGCTGAGTTTTTCAAAATTATGAAGTTTGCTTGATCAAAATCGTGCTTGTTTGTTGCTGTCCCGAGAGCAAATCGACAACAACAACAGTCACAGACCTGAGAATATTTTTGGCCATAAGTTACTTGTTTCTTATCCAAATTTAATAATTTTATATGCTTTGGAGAGCTTAGAGATAGAGTTACAATTTTCATGTACCGGGCTTTCCACAATTTTGATGTTTTCTTGATCAAAATCATGCATGTTTGTTGCCGTCCCGAGAGCAAATCGACAGCAACAACAATCATAGGCCACAGAATTATTTTGTCCATAAGTTACTCGATTCTTATCCAAATTTAATAATTTTATATGTTTTGGAAAGCTTAAGCATAGCGCTACAAGTTTCATGTTTTGAGTATTTTAGAATTTTGAAGTTATCAGGGTCAAAATTGAGTGTTTCTTTTACTATCCCTAGAGCAAAACTAACATTTGCTGCGTGTTTGATTCTAAAACGGAATTAACCATAAATCTTTCATTTCCTAACCAAATTCAATAATTCCAGTTGTTCTGGAAAGCTTAAATCATGTACCACATGTTTCCAGTTTTGAGTTTTCTAAAATTTTGAAGTTTGCTTGGTCGAAATTATGTTTGTATGCTGCTATCTTGAGTGCAAAATGACAGCAATAACAATCATTGACCTTAGAATTGTGTTAGCTCGTTTTTGCTCTCATTCTCATTCGGTTTTGATGTTGTTTTTGAAATATTTTAAGAGCTAAGATGCCTATCAGTAGGCCAGTTATATTGGGAGAATTTTAAATTCAAATTTGAATGGAATTTGAATTGATTTGGGATAAATGTGAATTGAATTTGTATTGAATTCAAGTTATCGGTTTTGAGATATCCTTCTTAGTTTTCATTGTTTTCAAGAACGGTTTTCACTGACCATTTTTGAAATACATGAAAATTTTCAAATTATTATATAGTATTTTGAAATTAAATTTTCTAAATAAAAATATATTTATTTCCTACAATAAAGAATTTCGAATATTGGTTTTAACAATCGTTTTTGGAAAATCGTTTTAAATTTCTATTTTCTCTAATAAAATTATTTTATAAATAAAATCACTTATTTTTATAAATTTTGGATGTATGAGAAAGGCAATTAAATGGTAAAGTAAAACATATGGTACGGGACACATGGATTTGTTTTTTCGCTTAATATCGGACTTATACGATCGAAATCCTTTCGAGGAACTATTTGAGATGATTTAAGATGTTATTATATTTTGGGTCGATTATAGGGTCCGAGAACTTCAATTTAGGAGTATATTCAATAAAAGACCATTTTTAGATGTATTTCTTAATCGCCGATGAAATGAGGGAAATTAAGAGCTAGAAATTCCCATTTGGAATTATGGTTATAAATAACCATCTTGATGTTATTTTTACTTGCCGATGAGATGAGGTAAGTATCTTTATGATGATTTTACGATATTGAGATATATTATGATGGCACTTACTTGTCGATGAGATGAACCATAATTAGATAACTAATTGAGTTCCCTTATGAAATCATGATGAACCCATAGATGTCTCACCTTTGAGATGATTTGATGGTACTTATATTGTTCTATTGTCAACAACGGAATGGTTCTCCATTTCCTCCTATTACTGTAATCTTTACTAATTATAAGTTCTAGCCTACCTGGCCCGTGTATTTATTATTTGGGTCAGACCAAATTGGAGGTTAGGTATGGATTTAGCTCACTCCTTCTTAGATCCGTTAGCTTCTTTTGTTTGGACCGCTTCTTTCGGACTTGGACATTGTACCTATTATTTTATGGGATGGTTGTGCATGTATATTTTATAGTTTATGCTACTTATGTATGTTGTATTATGTATGATGTATGGAGATGTATGTATACTTTGATCTGGGTTTGCTGTTCTGCGATTGTTTATATATATTTGTATATTGCATTTATTCTGAAATGGTCCTGAACCACCATGGTATTAGTTAAGGACTAGGTGTGTCGACCATATATGAGGTAATGGAAAAAAAATATCGACATACTTAGCTCTTAGCTAATCCATTATCATGAGGGTCGCCCTTAACCAGCCATATTCTCTGCATTAGCAAACAGGATTACTTAGTAATTCTCTTTACTTATGTAGGTCTCAGTGTGGGGCATCACAACTTAGTATCAGAGCGGGATTTCAAAATATAATGTGATATATGCAGAACAACACACAAGATTACCTTATGTCAAATATAATACATTTGTACACATCATCCCCAATCGTGATCCATCTCATCTTGTCCTTGTTTCTATTTGTTTCCCTTTTCGATTCTTTTAGGGTAGATAGAAAGGAATATGTCTAGGAATGTTAATTTAATTCTGTAGTATTCCTTAATCCTATCTTATCTTTCAGCTATGTCTGGTAGAGGATGCTCTTCGATGGCGGGACCGTCCAGTGGTTCTCGTCTCGAAGATGTATATATGTCTACCGATCAGGTTCTCGAGCTTATTACGGGCACTCAGCCTCCCATTCCAGCTCAATCTTCTCCTCCGTGCAAATCCACTTTGCGCGCATGTGTAGTGACTTTACTCATCTTGGCAGCAAGATCTATAGAGGCACTAAGACCATCTTAAAGGTCGAGGCATGGCTTAGTTCTTGTGAGCGTATATTTAACCGTATGGACATATCTAGCCATTATCGCGTTCTTATCGCATTGAGTGTATTGCAAGAACGCGCATTGAATTAGTATGACTTGCTTGTGGCGGAAATTGATGAGTCTACCTTAGAGTGGGATCAGTCCGGTGAGATATTCGAGCTTAAGTTGTTCTCGAATCCGAGAAAGCTATTCTAGCTCGACATTTCCTTGATTTCAAACAAAGGAAGTCGACAGTTTTTGAGTATTTTGCATATTTTGAAGCCTTATCTAAGTATGGTCTTGAGCACATTTCTACTCCATATAAGAAGAATCTTAAGTTCGCCTCTGGACTTAAGAAATACTTGAAAAAATCCCTTATGCTTCGACTTGAGCTTTCTTTTGATAAACTTGTGGATGCGGCCTTTTAGCTTGAAGCGGTTAAGAAAGAGAAGGATAGTGATGTTAAGGGTGGGGTTCGGGGAAATCCAAACAAGAAAAAGTTTTTCCGCAAGTCTAAGCCTTTCCACCCTAATAAGAAGAAGAAGCAAGGTGGATCCTCTTATCAGTCTCCAACTACTCCTTCAGCTAAGTCTTTTACTTGTTTCAATTGTGGTTCGCCTGACCATCCTATGAGTGAATGTCCTAAGCCTAAGAGATGCCTCTATTGTAAGGAGGGACATTTGATTTTAGCTTGTCCCAAGAGGGAGAAGATTTCTCATCAGTGTCATCTTAATGTAGTTACCACTTCTAGAGATGCTTCTCAGTCTCGGGGTATATTCTCTTCCATTTTAGAGGGTTCTATTTTATTTCATGATCGTTCTATTCGGATGCATTCATTCATATCGAAGGAACTCATCGATGCTTTACAGTTAAATGTTTCTTGCATGCTTACTTCTTTACGGTTGTGAATCCAATCGGGGGATCTACAACCCTTAATCTTCTTTATGATTATGTTGAGATTATGATTTGTGGTTTTTCTTTCCGTGCAAATCTGCGTGTGATTCCTTTTCTTGAATTTGGTATGATTCTTGGTATGGTCTGTCTAGTTAGATACTAAGCCAGGATTCTTTGTTTGGGGAAAGTTTTATATCTTCGTCATCGCAATTCTCCTATTCAGCTGTCTCTTTTGCTTCAAGAGTCCGATCATGATTATGTGGCTTCTTTATTTTCTATTGATTCTCGAGATAATGATGATAATGTGTCTCAGATTCCTATTATTGTCCGTGACTTTTCAGACTTATTTGAGTCTGTTTCGGAATTACCACCCAAGTAGCTATTGAGTTCCACACGACCTTATTCCGGGAATACAGCCAGTTAGTCATCCTCCCACGAGGATGTCTATTAAAGAGAATAAGGAACTCAAGAAGAAACTCCTAGAGCTTGAAGCCAAGCATTTCATTCGATCTATTTCTTCACCGTGGGGAGCCACGGTGGTATTCGTGAGGAAGTCCGATGGGACTCGTAGGCTATGCGTCGATTATCGCAAGCTTAATGAGTTGACCATCAAGAACTGCTATCCATTGCCTAGGATTGACGATATGTTCGATCAGTTGAGTGGCGCTACTAAGTCTTCTCACAGCTTGACCTTGCCATGGGATTTCACCAGCTTTGAGTTGCAGAAGATAGCATTCCACTTACAGCTTTTTGCACTCGCTATGGTTCATATGAGTGGCTCGTCATGCCGGTCGGTTTGACGAATGCCCCTGCTAATTTCATCGACCTTATAAATCGAGTATTTTGGGAATATCTCAATAAGTTTGTTCTTGTTTTCATCGATGACATTCTTGTATATTCTAAGTCCAAAGCAGACCATACTCGACACCTTAAATTTTTTTGAGTACTCTTCGACAACATCAACTCAAAGCAAAGATTTCTAAGTGTCATTTCTGGGAAAAGTAAGTTAAGTTCTTAGGCCACGTTGTTTCTTCCGAAGACATTTCGGTCGATCCTTCTAAGATGAAGCCATCCAAAATTGGAAGAGGACCAAAAATGTTCATGAGATTAGTAGCTTTCTAGGTTTGGTGGGTTATTACCATCGATTCGTCAAAGACTTTTCCCTTATTGTGAATCCCTTGACTATCCTTACAAAGAACGGCGCTCGCTATATGTGGTCAGATAAGTGTGAGGCTTCCTTTCAGAGATTGAAGGATCTTCTCACTAATGCTCCTGCTCTGGTGGTTCCCGAAGGGAATCAGGATCTTATTGTCTATACCGATGCCAACCATAGTGGCCTCGATGATGTTCGTATGTAGAAGGATAGGGTAGTTGCTAACGCTTCAAGGCAATTACGTCCGAACAAATTTTGGTATGCTACCCATGATTTAGAGCTTGCCGTCATTGTCTTTCCTTTGAATATGTGGCATCATTATTTGTTGGGTGAGCACTTTACTCCCTTTACGGATCTGAAGTCTCTCAAGTACTTATTCACTCAGAAGGAGCTCAACATGCGACAACAACGTTGGCTCAATTTTCTAGCTTCGTATGATTTCGACATTCAATATACCCCTAACAAAGGGAATCGAGTGGCTGATGCTTTGAGTCGTAAGCTTTCTACTATTGTTTCCATGATGATTGCAGAGCGAAAAGTTCTTGAGACTCTTTCCATGTGTGATATTCGTGATTGTGCTTACACTTCAGGTTCACTTATTCTACTGTATAGCATGGAAGGTCGTCCTACTCTTCTTTATCGGATTGCCTAGGCTCAACGGCAAGACTCTGATATATCTGTTCTTATTCATAAGTATAAGTCTGAATCCTACGATGACATTGAGATGGGGGATTTCAACATCGATATTCATGGGTGTCTTCGAAAGAAGAACCGTCTAGTCGTGCCTACTATTCTAGAACTTAAGCGGGACATTCTAGCATAGTGTCACCATTTTAAGTATACTTTTCATCTTCGCAGCAGCAAAATGTAGCTGATATGCATCGTCTCTATTACTGGGAAGGCATGAAGCGAGATATAGCAAGTTATGTATGCAATTTCATAACTTGTCAGCTTATCAAGGCAGAGCATCGATGACCTAGTGGTCTTCTTCAGCCTTTAGAGATTCCATTGTGAAAATGGGACCAAGTTTCTATGGATTTCGTCGATGGCTTACCTCGTTCAAGGTCAGGCTATAGCAGTGTTTGGATTGTTATGGACCATCTCACCAAGTCCGCACATTTCATTCCTATTAAGTCTAATAGGACGATATCTCTCTTATCGAAGTTATATATTAAGGAGATCGTGTGATTACGCGGCGTTCCTTCATCTATTATGTGTGATCGTGATCCTCTTTTCACGAGCTACTTCTGGCAGAGTCTCCAGCAAGCTTTGGGCACAAAGCTTAATCTTAGCATAGCTTATCACCCATAGTCAGATGGACAGTCTGAACGGGTGAATCTAATATCTTGGAAGATCTTCTTCGTGCTTATATCTTGGATTTTGGTGGTAACTGGGAGGATCATCTTCTTCTATTGAGTTGGCTTATAATAATAGCTACCAATCTTCTATCGGCATGGCTCCTTTCGAAAGCTTATATGGAAGGCCATGTCATTCTCCATCATGTCGGCTTGAGTCGGGAGAAAAGCTCCTTCTTGCCCCGAGTCTATTCAAGAATCATCTGAGAAAATTCATCTTATTTGAGAGAGAATGAAAGAGTCTCAGAGTCGATAGAAATCCTACGCGGACAACTGTAGGAGGACTCTTGAGTTCTTAGTGGGCGATCTTTTTTATATTCGAGCTTCTCTTCTGAAGGGAGTGATATGCTTCAACCGAACAGGGAAATTGGCACCATGCTATTTTTGGCCATTTCCTATTACAGAGCATATCAGTCCTGTTGCATATCGTATAGCTCTTCCCGATCAGTTTTCTGGAGTTCACGACGTATTCCACGTCTCTCAGTTGAAGAAGTGTCTTAAGAGATTCAGATTATGTGCTCGATTCTTGTGCTTTAGAGAAGCTAGAAGTCACTCCTGACCTATCATTCATGCAGCATCTTGTGAGGGTTCTTGCTTCGGAGTTTAGACGCCTTCGCCATAAGAGTATTCCGCTTGTGAAGATTCAATGGTCCGATAGTCCCAATGACTGCACTTGGGAAACCGGAGAATTCATCAGGCGATCGTATCACGTATTCTTATCTTCTCACGACGAAGGTAAGAATTTTAATTTTATTCTATTCACATTTCCTTTGTTTGATGAAATAAAGTGTGTTGAATACAGATTTCCTTTAGAAATTGCGAGGATGCAATTTTTATAAGGGGGAGTCTGTAACAGCCATGGTATTGGTGATTACCTGAAATATTAAATTATAATGACAGTTATAGTTTAATAATGAGAAAAAATAAAATGGAGGAGATAAATTAGGTAAAAATTTGTTATTTTAAATAAACAATGTGTTTGAGAATAAATATTGGGCTTGAGATTAGAATGTTAGGAGATTTGGTTAAATAAGATGAAAATATTGGAATTTTGTTAATTTGAGTTAATAAATTAATCAAGAGATATATTCCAACATTTAAATTGTTGAAATAAATATAAATTGATAAAAATAAAGTTTTAAAAACTTTATTTTGAGAATTTGGTGTGAAAATAATCAACTTGTAATTTTATTTGGGTAAATGCAATAATATTGGAAATTAATGCCAATATTAACCATTTATTGATTTTAAAAAGGGGGGAAATGAAGTAAATTTGTATTTTACTAATAAAAAGATGGAATATTGTTTAAAAATAATATTTTGATGTAAAAATAAAGTTAGAATGGTTTGTTGTATTTTATTTGACAAGAAAATAATTTTTTGTATAAATTGTTATGTTAAAAAATGCTGTTTTATGAGATAAAAGTGTAAATTGTGATAATTAAGTAGAAATAAGGTTTTATTAATAAAAATAGATTTTTATGGTTAAATTAAATTTTATTTTGTTGAGAAAACAATTTGATTTACACAAACTCTTTTTGTATAAGTTTTATTTGGTTTTTAATAAGAAAAGGTGTGTATTTATTGGTTAAATAAGTGAAAATATATGGTTTACTTAATGAATTTTCACTAAGTATTGGAATGGGCTTTGTGGGTATGGGTTTTAGATCCTAAACCCAGGTTTAGAAATAGTAGGTAAGAAGAAAAAAATACTGTACGTTGTTTTCCCATTTCTCATTTTCTTCTTCTCCAGAAATTAACAGTAAATGAAGACTATAGCCTCCCTCTTTAAAAATTAAAACTTTGCTTCTAAATTACTGAAAAAAGAAGAGAAATCTTCAAATAAAGGAAAGAAAAGGTAATAAAATCCAATATTAAGGCTTGTTTCATCAAAATCTTGAATCTGTATATGAATTGTCTTTAATTGGTTTCTTCTTCCCTGCATGTTCCATTTTCAGCTTTTATAGGTTATTGAAGGCCTCCTTTTCAACAAAAGCTGTCAACTTGCTCTTGAATTTGCTGCTAAATCTTTAAGGTGGGTTCAAGCTCACAAATTTGCTAGTCGAAAATGATAATCTTGTGAGAAATTGGCAAAATATATATAAAATCAATAAAGAAAAATTTATTTGAGATTTAAACTGAAACAAATTTTACCATAACCTTTTCGTTTCTTATCCAAATTTAATAATTTTGGACGTTCTAGAAAGTTTAGGCATAGAGTTACAAGTTTCATGTACTGGTTTTTCCTAAATTTTGATGTTTGCTTGATCAAAATTGTGCTTGTTTATTGCTATCCCGAGAGCAAATCGATAGTAACAACAATCACACGCGTGAGAATTATTTTTGCCATAAGTTACTCATTTCTTATCCAAATTTAATAATTTTGGATGTTATGAAAATATTAGACATAAATTTACAAGTATCATGTACTGAGTTTTCCAAAATTTTGAAGTTTGCTTGATTAAAATCGTGCTTGTTTGTTGCTGTCCCAAGAGCAAATCGACAGCAGCAACAATCATGGGCCTGAGAATTTTTTTTGCCATAAGTTACATGTTTCTTATCCAAATTTAAAAAGTTTAGATGTTCGAAAAGCTTAGACCCAGAGTTACAAGTTTCATGTACTGATTTTTTCCTAATTTTGATGTTTTCTTGATCAAAATCATATTTGTTTGTTGCTATCTCGAGAGCAAATCGACAGCAACAACAATCACAGACCTGAGAATTATTTTGGCCATAAGTTACTCGATTCTTATCCAAATTTAATAATTTTGGATGTTCTAGAAATATTAAAACATAGCGCTACAAGTTTCATGTTTTGAGTTTTTCAGAATTTTGAATTTATCCGGGTCAAAATTGAGTGTTTCTTTTGCTATCCGGAGAGCAAAACAAACATTTGCTCCGTGTTCGAATCTAAAATGGAATTAACCATAACTCATTCGTTTCTTAACCAAATTAAATAATTTTAGATATTATGGAAAGTTTAGATCATTTACTACATGTTTCAAGTTTTGAGTTTTCTGAAATTTTAAAGTTTGCTTGGTCGAAATTATGTTTGTATGTTGCTGTCTTGAGTGCAAAATGACAGCAATAACAATCATTGACCTTAGAATTGTATTAGCTCGATTTTTCTCTCATTCTCGTTCGGTTATGATGTTGTTTTTGAGATTGAGAGTTATGATGCCTACCAGTAGGCTAGCTATATTGGGAGAAGTTGAAATTTAAATTTAAATGGAATTTGAATTGATTTTGGGATAAATTTAAATTGAATTCGTATTGATTTCAAGCTATCGGTTTTGAGATATCCTTCTTAGTTTTCATTGTTTTCGAGAACGGTTTTCACTAAACCATATTTGAAATATATGGACATTTCAAATTATTATTATATAGTATTTTAAAATTATTTTTCTAAATAAAAATATATTTATTTCCTATAATAAAGAAATTTCAAATATTAGTTTTAATAATCGTTTTCGAAAAATCATTTTAAATTCCTGTTTTCTCTAATAAAATTACATATTTTTATGAATTTCGAATGTATGAGAAAGACAATTAAACAGTAAAGTAAAATATGTGTCATGGGACACATGGATTTGCTTTATCGCTTAATATCGGACTTATACGAATGAAATCCTTTCGATGAACTGTTTGAAAAGATTTAAGATGTTATCAAATTTTGGGTAGATTATATAGTCCAAGAACTCCAATTTAGAAGTATATTCGATGAAGGATCACTTTTAGATGTATTTCTTACTCACCAATGAAATGAGGCAAATTAAGAACTAGAAATTCCTATTTGGAATTATGATTATAAATAACCATCTAGATATTATTTTTACTTGCCAATTAGATGAGGTAAGCTTCTTTATGATGATTTTACGATGTTGAAGTGTATTATGATAGTTTTACTTGTCGACGAGATGAGACAAGTCACGACGCCACTAGTACTCTTCAATGAGACGAGACGAATAGGGTATTGTATTTACTCGCCGATGAGATAAGACATGATGTTTATGATGTTTTAATAGTGTGGCACCAACTAACGGCTAGTAAACCGTTAGGTGCGAACATATGGTATTGGACGTATGTTAACGCCTATTGGGTTTCTATCCGAGAAGCTGAGACACGTTCGCGTTGTTTACTAGTACTATAGACCATAAGTACTCAATTTGAGACATCACGGTGTAGTTGCGACTCTGATCATCACGATGTTATTAACTCGGGTCTTTGTGACAAGGAGTCATTGTGACATTATAGACTATAGACATTATGATTTTCATGATGTATGATGTTACTTGACTCCAGTCATCACGATGTTTATGGTACCAAATATTAGTACTAGTCACGATGTAAGCATGTGCAGTTTTCCATGAAGTTTTAGATGTTTTGATTTCACCTTTTTATGAGGATGTTATTATAGCCTTGAGTAAGATGAAGGCTTACATGTATTGATGGTCTTATGGTGATTTCTAATGATGTTTTTAACCCTCATTGAGTTCTATTATTGTAACAACCCTGTATTTTGTAATTATTTTTAATTTGAATTTCCTGATTTAAAAACTTTATTTTATTTTATTAAAAAGAATAAATTTTGTTGTTTTAAATATAATTTTGATTTTGATGTGAACGATAAATTCCAAACATAAATAAATAGAATATTTTCTAGAAATGTGAATTTTTAACAATGTGGTCAAACTTTGAATTTTAATTTCAAAATTTTAAAATTTGAACTTTTGAAATTTATCTTTATTTTATGTAAGTAAATAAAATTTTAAGTACACTGCTTTTTTTCCGTTGGAATCTGATTAATATTGTGAAAGTTATGCTTTTAAAGCTATTGTATGTAAATTATTTTATTTAACAAAATTGTTTATTTTAATTTGTATAAATAATATGTTTATTTGCCATGTCATGTTCTAATTTTGTTGACATGGGTAACGTAACGTGCCATGTGTATATATTTTATTTATTTAAACTTGTACATGACATGAAGTTTGGTAAATCAAGAGTCTTTTGGTTGCTTTTGCCTCTTTTATTTCCCTATGTTTGTTTCTCTAATTTTATTTTCTATTTTTGTTCGTATAAACTTTGAATATATATATATTTGATTTTGATTGATTTTTACTTTTAATAATAACTTAGGAATTTCAAGAGATATAGGTTACCTGCTTTGTGTATTTGTTGCCTTTTCCATTGCGTGTAAACAAAGAAATTTCAAATAAATATATGTTATGTTGCCTTAAAGGCATATCTTTTAAAATTTATTTGTTTAATGTTCTTGCATTTATTTTGTTTAGTAGAGGCTTCTTTTGTGTATATTTTATTTTTAAAACTGTAGATATTTATAACATCCATTCTGCTTTGTTTCGATTAATCCTGATCTTTGCTTTGTAAATTTGGGTAACATACAACACTTTTTATATAAAAAAAACTGCGTTTCATTTTTTTATTTCTATATCCATCTTCTTATTTACTTCTATAGTGTGTATAAACTTTATTTATTTAGTGAAGGTTTCTTTTGTGTATATACATCTATATTTATTGGATAAGGAACAAATCAATTAAGATACGTTTTAAATATAGGCATACGTTTCTTAATTTATTTCTTGCCTTTATATATTTCCCACCTTTTAATCTTCTACCATATCTATTCATGAATGCATAGCTGTGATTTTCTCCTTTTCAATCACGTACAAAGCTCTCAAACTCCTCTTTTCATTTGTTTAAGAAAAATATATGCAAGATCTTTTCCTCCTTAAATTGTGACTTTTTGTAACGACTAGAATTTTTCGCGCTCGAAAATCGACATCCATACTTCAAATCTTATTCGAATGCCATAGATTCGACCGTTCAAATCCGATTCGCCGGAGTTTATAACAACATTAAGTAAATAACACAGCGGAATAAAAGAATAATACATTGATATACAGCTTTGATACAATATCTGATACAACAGATGATCCAATAGATATCAATATACATCAGAGATATGATACAATAAAATAGCAGCGGAAAAGAAAAATAGATAACATCTAGCAGCGGAACAATATAACTCTAAGATAGTCTTCAAAAGAGAACTCCAGCAGCAGTAGCTCGATCCAACATCACGATACGCAAAGACAAGCAAGTCTCCTCCACATCCAAAGACTGAACTAGCTCCAGATAGTTCACTGAACCTAACTATCTGAAAAACCCAACTCTAGACTGCTCGTGTAGAAAATTTTGAGCACCCAGAGTTTAGGAAAGAAATAATAAATTCCGGATCAGTCATGGGACTGGTGTGAGCAACAAAAAGAAAACAGTTGTCTTTTAAAACAATCAACAAAAGATTTTAAAGTCAATTCGCAATGCTTTTAGAAATGAAACTACCATAAGACCTCCCTCCACACACACAATGCAAACGCAGAATTGGAGGAGATTTCTTCTTATGATAGTCAAACATGCTTGATACGCAATTTCCTTGATATTATTACTATAAGTGCAAAGTGCAGAAAACATTTCGAAAGTAGAATATAAATCTTAGCCAACATACGACCATTATCATATGCCTACTATAGCTACCACCTAAACAGTGGGGCGCCACCATAAGTAAATGGCAGGTTCTGCAGCTAAAACCGTACAGGGTTTCGTATTGTTTCTTTGGATTTCCAACGAATGGTCAGGCCAAGGAACTTCCCATTGCCACATGAGAACGCCTCTGGAAGGACGTCCCCGAGAACCTAACCAGATCTCTGCCAACACAAGGCCAGGTTACCCCTAACTGGGTAACTACTGACACGAGTATGCCATCCCCCGGTCCTTTGGGACCTTTATCCGAGCGCTCGTAATCAACATCACACCAAAATAATAAGTGTTTCAACATGAGTAAGCATCTGGGCTCCATACCATGATACCACCCTTTTCCAGAAGGAAATGCACATACCCTAAAGGGAGCTACCCCTCATAACCTTGCCGCATCTTTCCTGTTTTGACCATTCCGGGGTGTGAAGCTCGACGAAGTCTCGTCCACAAAGCCACGCTTTGGTACAAAGCCATACTTTGGGTCAACAAATGATCAAAGTAATGATCACAAAGATAAATGATCAAACAAATGATCATATCACAAATGATCAACAGTGATCATTTCACAGCAACACTCAGCATGTCACATTACCAAATTGGGAATATATCGCTGATAACCATCAACTACATAACCTCTGAGCTCGTACGTCTCAGAGAATGGTGTTAAGCTAAGAGAATAAATTCTCCGCCACCAACAAAAATGTATTTGAAAGAAATCTGCTTTATATCTCAAAATGTAATGTCAGACACACAATCCATTCAAGTCTGTTCTGGGTTCGAACAGAACCGAAGGCACTTCCAAAGAAGTCCTTGCAATCCGGATAATCCCTAATCACGTCCGAATTTCCCATCACATATGGAGATCTCTATACCGGGGATCAGCCAGTGCAGAGACAATCGACAAGAAACCCTTTCGTTTTCGAAAATATCCGGTCTTCACCATCGGTCTTCAAATGCAATCCATACGTCGTATCACATATTCGAAATGTGTTATACGACACAAAGGTCCTTTCCCGGCTAAACCGAATAGTGAGCGCAACGTTTAAAATATATGGATATGGGATTTCAATTAAGTCATAACTTAATAATTCAAACTTTCTTTCAAATGGTTTAAACCAATTACCATTTCAAATTTTTTAAACAAAAGATTTATTTCATAAAGATCGCCTATTTTCACAAATATTCATTCCCGGGTTTCAAAACAATTTCATCTTAATTTGATCAATTCATTTAAATCTTTAAATCAAGATTTATCTTATAGTTTTCAAACAGTTTCCATGACTTGGGAAATCATTTTCACTTTTAACTTGAAATCCTTTTTAACACAATTTGGAGGTTCACTTCCTAATGAAAGCTTTTATTATTTCACTTCCTATATGAAAGATTTTATCATTTGAAAACGAATAGTTTCCTTTCAGAAAGATCCAATTTTATTTTCATGAGTTAGAGCCTTTTGAATTTAAATTCAAATTCCCAAATCAATACATTTAAAATGGTTTTAAAAAAAACCCATATAACTCATTTATAAGTTGAATAACTTTTCTTTATATCCTAGTTTCCAAATCATAGAATTCAATTTCAAATATTGAATTCAAATTTCATCAAAATATTTAAATTTCAAAACTCAATCAAGTTATCCAAACTATATTTCATCTTTGAAATTCCATTTCAAAAGCTTTTCACTTTAATCTCAATCCATTTCCAAAACATTTTGAATTCAAATTGTCTATTTAAAATCGTTTCCAAAAATCTATGACTTAAATCGATTTCCTCGTGAAATCCATATTTGTGTGTGTTTAAGTGTGTCTAGGGGTTTAACACAATAGTGCAACATCATTCAATCATCACAGATTAAAACACAGAAATATAGTTGATAAGCGATATAAACTATAACGCTTATCGTCCATACACAGATTCACAAATAGTATACAAATGTAAATAAATATACACAGCTCAATCTACAGAACAAAATATCACAAATCAGATAGGATAATCAATTCAAGGCATCTCATACAATATAATCATTCATAGGTAAGGTCAAACATTCAATAAACATTTATAAGCAGGATTAATTATTCGTTTAATCCTATGTAATTCAATTTATCTTCAATCAAATTAATTACTTATGAATTTATTATCCAATTCTGATTTATTAATTCCAAATCATTTGATATAAATTAATTTATCAAACACTTTAATTAATTAAATTATTCTTAATCAATCATATTAATTAAATTGACTTTCGAACCAATTATATAATTAATTAACTTCTTAAATAATTATTTCAAGAAATTTACTCTTTAATTACTTACTATTAAGCAATCATCTCATAATAACAAATCATTAATTACCAATTTGTCTTTATCATTAATTTAATCAAAATATTCAAATTTAATTACAATTAGTAATTAACCCCTTAATTGCTTTCACTAAGTAATTAACAATTTACAATTGATTAATTAATTAATCTAATTTGTTATCAAAATTTATCACATTACTTTTATTACTTAATAATTCATAGTTAATTATTCTCATTAACTAATAACATTTCTTACTTTACTTCTTAATTAATCTCTAATTATAAATTAATCTAAATTATTAATTTATAAACTAAATACATAAGTCATTCCTTAATTATCTTATTCATTTAAATCATTTTAATATCTTAATAATTTCTAAGATAATCTATTTCTTTATTAATGACTTCATTAATATTAAAGTGTATTAGAACACTACATTTTGAATTTAAATTCAAATTCCATTGTTTCACTTAAGTACTTAATCACTTTTTTTTAATTAAAAAACAATTTAAATTCAAAACTTTGTTTATTTCTAGATTTAAGCCTTAACTAAATTTGATTTTTTTTATTCAATGTTGATTTTAGACTTTAGTTTAAGACTTGAATTTAAATTGCCAAAACCAAAATAAGTTTCAGTTCTAAAACCTGTACAAACGTATCACGCAAACACTTGCTTCGAGTCCAACACTCTATTGTCTTTGAGTAACCACTCTGGAGTCACACATGCGAAACCCTGTTCTCACCCAACTAACCAAAATACCCAGTTTCATCTTCTTCCCAACTTCACAACCCCAGGCACAACTATCATGCGTGCACGTGTACGATCATCGAAACGTTCTTCGACCAACATCTCGACCACCCACCAGTCACTCTCGACCCCATCAACGAACTTGACCACCCAGTTCGACGAAGCTCACCGGAAAATCGAATTTGACAATTCGAGCAACACCCCAACACAACCTGGAAACAAAAAGAACAGGTACTCCTCAAACCTGTCACGGCGTCGACCTCGCCCCATCGTCCATCGGAACCCCTGAAATTCTGGTCACCGCTACGTCAACAACTCCCCTATCACCTCCCTGAGTATCATAAAACTCGATCCATCCCTGACTCCACACGAGCACGAGAATCATGCCGAACCCAAAATTCACGTTAAACCCTAAATTCGATTCATCACAAACATTCTTGCATTGGAAAAATTATTTAGCATTTTTCTTATGTTAAAACATCTCCAAGCTTGCTTCATAATAAATTTCAACAATTAAAATTTATCGAGTCAACCCATATTGACAAAAATGCAACTTTTATTCACATTCAATTTGTACCTTCAGTATTGATTTAAAAATCATCGTTTCCATTTTAAAAATCCTAGCTTTGTGTGATGAATCAAGTTATGAAATCAAATCACCAATTTAAAACATTCGAATTTTAACCATTTGAATTCTTTTTACTATAAAATGCTATTTTCACAATATTTATATAATATTGTGACTTGAAATTATTTTTAAGATGAAGTTCAGGATGTTGCAAACAAATGCTTTTTAGGAATCAAAGCTAAATTTGGTTTTGGAAGGAAGATATGATTTTTCTTCCTTCTTCTTCAAGATGTTATTTTCATTTTGTTGATACAACAGAGTAATACCTGTACACAATATACATCTCATCATATACTCACACAGACAAACTGGAACTATAACAGAGTAGCTTCTGTTGGAAATAACATACATACATCATACATCTATACACACAGCAGATTCACCCAATACAAAATTAGTTCAGCAACACTAGCATGCAACAAAATTTGGCTTTAAAGTAACAAAAGTGAGGTTACTCACAGATAAAAGAATCAAAGAAGTCTAGTTTAAAAAGAAGATTTGCTCACCTGAAACTGTTGAAACAGAGGTAGGAAAAGCCTGGAAAAAGTTCCAAAATCTGGAATTGAATTTTCATTTTGATCTGGGCTTTGATATTATTGAACTTGTATTTGATTTACTGCTTCAGGCTTGAAACTTTCCTTTGATATTGAAACTGAATTTTTTTTGCTTTTGTTATTGACTAATGTTTCTTATTTATTTATTTTTTCTTTCTCTCTGGTATATTAGGTTGAGAGTTTGATGAATAAAACTGAGTTGTGCAGGGCATATTAATTTATACAATAAGCATGGCTGATATCATCATGTTTGTACAGGGTATTAAAATAGGTTTGTAGGCTGAAGACGCTTTGATAGGCTAGAGGTATGTTAGAGGTGCCTTGCTTGTACTTTATATTTATTTGTTTTGCCTAGTTTGTTTGTATTTTTATTTTCCCTTTATTTATGCTTGCCTACATCTTTTAGCTCGGCTGAAATGATGTAAATGTGTTGTGTTGAGAAGATTTTGTGGTGGATTGTTTATTTTATTTTTTTGCCAAGTTGCTTTCAAACTTAATGTATATTATTGTTTTGAAATATTCCATACATATTTACTTGTTTTCAATTTTATACTGACTTTGTTTGCTTTGTTTCATTCTTTTGCAATACTTTTCTTTTCTCTCTAGTTTTTAACTTATGTACAATACACCTTTATACTTATACTTGAATATATTATATCTATGTATTATAATATGTTTATTTTTCTATTTTACAATTTAAATTATATTTTTAGTTTAATACTTATTTGCTAATGTATTTTATATCAATTTCCAATTAATTGCACACATTTTTATTCAAAAATAAATTTAGTTATCAATTAAAATATAGTCTAAATCCGAGATCGTTACATTTTTTAAATTTCCTTGCCTTTTTATTTTCTAACTATTCCTAAACTTTAGCCGTTCAAATCTTTTTGTAAACCTAGCCGCCTCTTATCATTCACGTGAAGAAAATGGTTTCTCATTGTATCATTTGCATGAGGAAGGAAAAAGTCTAGATCCATGGCTTCCATTTTATCCTTCTTCTTCATTTTTTTTCTTTGGTTTTTGCCTAGCTCCTCACTAATTTTGTTCGGCCACAACCTCCATCACCTCCACCTTCCGCCCCCACCTTACCATCTTTGACAACCCGATATTTTCAACCATTCGCATCCACACATGTCGGACTTGAATTGCTCAAAACACCACGTTGTAAATAAAATTTGGCAAATCTCAGAATATGAGTAAATAAAAATAATCACAGATCACAGACACAGAGTAAAATAATGCAGCGGAATTAAAAGAAATTGTAGTTCATGAAGCTACTATATAAATATATCAGAGTTACATAAGATACAACAGAAGAAATAGAGTACAACAGAAATCTCAATACATAGAAGTTCATTATTACATGAGATAAACTAGAACGGCTGAACAGAAATAGATAAGTAAGCAGATAGATAAGCAGAATCTCCAGCAAAGACCAGCTCCAGGAAATGAATCCAAAGCTGTGAATACTCAAGCTGACCCGAGCGTAAAGCAAAACACAAAACACTCGAGTCAGGACAATATATACTTAGATAATATAAACTAACTCAAGTGAACTGTAATAAGGTACAAGTAACTTAAAGGATGCCTGGGACCACCCATCCTCTAAGGATCCATTAAACTATTTACTATGTAGTAATATTTCGCTATTATAATAATGTCTACAGTAAAATAAACGTACTTTTAAATAGCGTTCCGGGCTACCCATATCACCCTTCACACATAATAGTCCCAGTAGTCCATCCAGTATCAGCATATCTCTGAGAGACTACGCTAAATACTCCATGGGCTACGGGAGAAAAACAAACTCGTAGTAAAGGCTCGATATGGTAGGTGACACGGCACACAAGGCAATGTCAGTGTAGATATACCAATTACGCACACGGGCTGGCGTAACGTAGCAGCCACTACGCCCACCCAGAACAACACTCCAAAATCAAGGGGTGCACCCAAATAAATCACAACAGTAATAGAATGGTATAGAAGAAGTGTGTCCAGTCCAGAGGTGCTACCTCCTATGACCTGAGATCGCTCCTGTTTTAGCCACCTTAAGCTAACTCACGGGAGTTAGGCCCACGTAAAGTACCTTAGGAACGTCGTCACCATCCTACTTCATTCTGGAATCTCCACCGCATACACAGTTGTTAAAGTGGTTTCGGTATCGACAGAGAGTATGCCAGATATCCGATCCCGGTCTATTTAACAACCAATCTTTATTATAACCCGTGGTTATAATTTTAAATAATATTTTATACTTCAAAATAAGATATCATTTCAAATCCAAACCTTTATCAAAATAAAGATTAAATCATTTTCAAACCATAACAGTATATCAAATAGCATATCCTTTCAAAACTTCCCTTTTAAATCATTTTAATATCAAAATATCATATCATTCAAAACTTCATTTTCAATTTATTATTATATCTCAAAATATCATTTCAGAAATATTTTATACTTCAAAACCAAAACCATTTTATTTCAACGCTTTATTCATTTCAAACACAATATCATTTCTATTTTAAACAATATATTCATTTTTTTAAAATAGTTTATACTCTCAAAGTTATAATTCTTTCGAAACCAAAACATTTGAAATCATCCTTTAATTCTATACATTTAATAATTTATTGAATTAAACCCATATTTCAAATTTTCAATTAATTTAATTCAACCCAACAGTTTCGATTCAAAATTCAGTTTACCAACAAATTATTTCAAATCTTATCAATTTCAAATATAGATTTAATCCATAAAATTCAATATTAAATCTTTAGTATATTTCAAAGCTTAAATATCCCACATTTCATAAATCCAGTATCATTTAAATAAACTCAAATTCATATATACTTCAAATATTCATTTATCAAATAAATTAAATAAATCAGGAATCAAATATCATTTCAAAATATCAAAATATCAAAAGATTATTCAAAACATCATTTATTGTAATTCATTTAAATAACTTTTAAATCCCTTCATTTTATTTAGGAATTAATTACCATTTCAAACTTACATTTCAAAAGATTTTATATTAAAAATTAAATCCCTCTGTTTAAATCATTTAAAGTCAATTCCTTATATTTATTAATTAAATATTAAATTTCCAAAACTTAAATCGTTCCATTTAAAGCCATTTAAATATCTCTTCATTATCTTTAGAAATTTAACATTTAATTTTCAAAATTTTACCATTTTCCAAAGATTATTTTTCATAAAATTTATTAAAAAAACAAAAATATAGTTTCCATTGCACTTAAAAATGCTACGTAAAGTTATAGTTTAAAACAGTTCATTTAACAAAAGACAGCGTTTAAGTGCTGTAATAGATTTCCTTTAATTTCAAATAAACTTAAATGTTAAGTTTAACCACTATAGCACTTACAAAGTGCTATAATACCCTTTATTTCAATTTAACTTTTTAGTTCATTTAAAACAACTACAGCATTTACAAAATGCTGTAATACCCTTACATTACATTTCAAAAATGCCGTTAAATCAAATTCAGGGTTTCAATACAAATTTCACCAACAGTTAATTTTAGTTTAAATCATTTTAACTTATAAAATCATAAATTTTCACATTTTAAAATCACCATTTCAATACTCTTATTTTTATGATTTTTATAAGGTTAAATTTCATCCAAAAATCAAATTTTAACATAATTTCTTATTTAAATTCAAGTATTAAATCCCATTTCTTTAATTAATTTTATTACTTAACCATTAAGTTTTAAATTACCAAATTATAATTTATTTCTATTTATTTTAGTTAGTAAAAATGTCATTTTTAACAAAAGTTCAAAATTTCCCACAATAAGTTATATTTCAAAATTTTGACTTAAAACATTCATTTATTCACATTTTCATTTATTCAAAAATCACTTTTAGTTTTATAAAAATCATTTTTATTCATTTTAATTCAAAATATTATACTTTTGCTTTAAAAAAAATTAAAACATTTCAGAAAATATTTTATAACCCACGGGTCTGTAGATAATTTTCTAGCTAGGTCAAGTGATACGGATGTATATCATTTCAATCCGCAGTTTACAAAGAAAACCGGGGTTCTATCATTTCAAACCCGCAGTACCAAGTAAAATGAATGATTTTGAAAACCGCTCAGGCCTATCATTTCAGCCCATAACAATTTTCCCTTATTCTAAAGTCTGTTCGGGTATGTATCATTTCAACCCATAGTGATTCTAGTCTATAGGGAACTGGCAATGGTGATAACTGATAATAATAACAGAGTAACATAAAATAACAGTGACGTATGATATAACAGGTGTAATAAAAGGTGTGAATAGCATATGATAATAGTGTAGCAATTATAACAGAATGATATGCATTACAGATTCAAGAGATGTCAGTTTATCAACTACATAGGTACATATTAGTCTGGCGAGATTAACTCACTTGTTCAAAGCTGGAGATTGCTACCAAAGCACACACTGACACTACAAAGGCACGACGACACGGATACGACAAGAGAGTGGAGAGCCAAAGCTAATAGCCTTGTTCAAACGTTTACACAAAACAATACAAATATATGTAAGTTTCAACACGATTTAAACATCAAATAACATTAGAGTTCAAAGCCCAAAACAACATCGAATGAATTTGCACTTGTTCTCAACCTCATGTACTTCAGTTAGGCAGTGATTAGGCTCGGCTAACATAGGCATTGGGTCTGGTTTGGGTGTGCAAGAGATCGGCCTACATGGTGTTAAATGGTGAAGAAGTATAGGTGCATCAATCTACCACTGCAAAGCAAAGTTCATCATTTTCTTGGCTACGACTAGGTTCGGCCATGGGTTATGTGGGCCCAACCAGAGGTGCAGGTTGTGGTGGGTGATGTGGCAGGGGGTGGAGTTCAGGTCGGAGGTGGTGGTGGTGGAGGAAGTGGCGGCTAGAGGTGGTAGAAGGTGATGGTGAACAAACTAGGTCTAGATTTGCGTGTAGGTGATGGATTCTTGGAATTTTGTGGAGATGCAAGCCATAGGGGTGCTTGGCCTGGGGATGAGGGTGGTCTAGGGTGGTTGTTGGTTGGAATATTAGGTGGTGGAGGTCGGGTCAGAGATGGAGGAGGAGGAGCCAATCAAATCTAGATGGGTACAAGTGCAAATTCAAGTAGAAAACAATAGAAAAAGGCAAGAGAACGAAGAAGAAATTTTTACCTAACCTTGAACTGAAATTGCCGTGCATTTTTTTGTGATGAGGAGATTTTTGTTTCATGTGAAAATGGAGAAAGAAGGTGCAGCTGGAAAGAAAAGTAAAGCATGGCCAAAGAGTAAATGTGTAGGTTGAGAAAATGAAAGGTCGGGAGATGAAAAGGCTTAGGAATTCCAAAAGTTTAAAACTCTTCAAATTTCCTCTATTTTCTTTTTATATTTTATATAACTAAAGATATATATAAACTCAGATAAAATATGAAAATTTAGTAAAAAAAAATTAATTATATATGATTTAATTGAATAAAACGGTAAAAATTGCAACTAGTCTTGAAAATATGAAAAATAAATGCAATGAACTTTGGAAAATTTGTATATACTTGAAAAAATATTTACAAATAAAGATAAGAACACAAAATAAAAATGAATTCATAGAAATAAATAAATAAATTTTAATTAAAAAAAATTAAATGAAGAAAATAGCAGAAAAGAGGAAACTAGGCTTAATAAATTGAAATAAATTCGAATAAACTTTAGAAAAATTATATTATTACTTTAAAAATAATAAAAGACAAAAATATACATAAACTAACATATTAATACAAATTAAAATAAAATATGACAAAGAAAATATAATTTATATAATTTAAAATAGACAAAATTACAAAATAAAACAAATTACACTCAAAATTGAATTGTACATAACTTTCACAATTTAAGTCCGTTTTCAACGAAACAAAAAGTAGTGTTCAATTTATTACATCTATTTTCATAATAAAAGATAAATTTGAACATTTAAAACAATTTAAATTGATGTTTAAAAGTCACAGTTTGAACAGTTTGACCAGAAATTCTCTTTACAGTAAAATATTCAAATTATACTAGTTTGAACTATAAATCCCTTAATAATCAACATTTATATTCTTAAAATGAAATGTTTGAAATGAAACAAGTTTTTTTTTTAATAATTTAAAAATGAAAATAAAGTCAATAATAAAATATATGGAAAAATCTAAGGTTGTTACACCATCCACGGCCTACACCACCATCATCTCCTCCATAAGCCAAGCCGTGAGTGCCATGACCCAAATCACCACAAAACCTTGCTAAAATTACATAACACAATGCTTAGCCGACAAAAACTCCACCACCACCTCCATACTTTGCCTCAGCCACCACCATCATGACCTGACCTCTGGCCACCAACATAACCACTGACCTGACCTGCAGCAGACCATAGGCCGAGCCTATGTACACCAAAACCTTCCATTCCTTGACCCAAACCCTTCCACTTGCTTTCCTTCACCTTCCTCATGTTTTTCCTTCCACTTCCATACCCATAGCCATGTCTCATGACTCATGGCCGAGCATACATGACCTAGGCCGAGCCTAAGTGTGGTCAGATCAAGCCCATTTGCATTTTGGCCAAGCTTATGTTGTCTTGTACAAGCCTTTTGCTTCTAAGGTTTGGTTATCTTTCCGTGTTTTGAAATTGTTTTGCAAATCAAAATTTGTTAATTTTATTTGTATGTAAATTAAATATATTTGCGTATGTATGTATTATTTTGGGTTGATATAAGGCTCTCCATCCATTCAAATCTAATCGTGCTTGTCGTGCTTTTGGGAATCATTCTTGGGTGTTGTTTTGAAATGATATCTTTGGTTTTTGAACGTATATACTATTTGTTATCTTAAATATAAATAATATGTTTATTTGTCATGTCATGTTCTAATTTTGTTGACATGGGTAACGTAACGTTCCATGTGTATATATTTTATTTATTTAAACTTGTACATGACATGAAGTTTGGAAAATCAAGAGTCTTTTGGTTGTTTTTGCTTTTTTTATTTCCCTATGTTTGTTTCTCTAATTTTATTTTCTATTTTTGTTCGTATAAACTTTGAATATATATTTATTTTATTTTGATAGATTTTTACTTTTAATAGTAACTTAGGAATTTCAGGAGATATAGGTTACCTGCTTTGTGTATTTGTTGCCTTTTCCATTACGTGTAAACAAAGAAAGAAATTTCAAATAAATATATGTTATATTGACTTAAAGGCATATCTTTAAAATTTATTTGTTTAATGTTCTTGCATTTATTTTTTTTAGTAGAGGCTTCTTTTGTATATATTTATTTTAAAACTGTAGATATTTATAACATCCATTCTGCTTTGTTTCAATTAATTCTGATCTTTGCTTTGTAAATTTGGGTAACATACAACATTTTTTATAAAAAAAAATTTGCGTTTTATTTTTTTATTTCTATATCCATCTTCTTATTTACTTATATGGTGTGTATAAACTTTATTTATTTACTGAAGGTTTCTTTTGTGTATATACGTCTATATTTATTGGATAAGTAACAAATCAATTAAGATACGTTTTAAATATAGGCATACGTTTCTTAATTTATTTCTTGCCTTTATATATTTCCCACCTTTTAATCTTCTACCATATCTATTCATAAATGCATAGTCATGATTTTCTCCTTTTCAATCATGTACAAAGTTCTCAAACTCCTCTTTTCATTTGTTTAAGGAAAATATATACAAAATCTTTTCCTTCTTAAATTGTGCCTTTTTAAATTTCCTTGCCTTTTTATTTTCTAACTATTCCTAAACTTTAGTCGTTTAAATCTTTTTGTAAACCTAGCCGCCTCTTATCATTCACGTGAAGAAAATGGTTTCTCATTGTATCATTTGCGTGAGGAAGGAAAAAGTCAAGATCTATGGCTTCCATTTTATCCTTCTTCTTCATTTTTCTCTTTGGTTTTTGCCTAGCTCCTCACTAGTTTTGTTCGGCCACAACCTCCATCACCTCCACCTTCCTCCTCCACCTTCCCATCCACGGCCTACACCACCATCATATCCTCCCTATGCCAAGCCGTGAGCGCCATGACCCAAATCACCACAAAACCTTGCTAAAATTCCATAAAACAATGCTTAGCCGACAAAAACTCCACCACCACCTCCATACTTTGCCTCAGCCACCACCCCTAGATCCGCCACCATCATGACCTGACCTCTGGCCACCAACATAACCTCTGACCTGACCTGTAGCAGACCATAGGCTGAGCCCATAGGGCCATAGGCCGAGCCTATGTACACCAAAACCTTCCATTCCTTGACCCAAACCCTTTCACTTGCTTGCCTTCACCTTCCTCATGTTTTGCCTTCCACTTTCATACCCATATCCATGTCTCATGGCCGAGCATACATGACCTAGGCCGAGCCTAGGTGTGGTTAGATCAAGCCCATTTGCATTTTGGCCAAGTTATGTTCTCTTGTACAAGCCTTTTGCCTCTAAGGTTTGGTTATCTTTCCTTGTTTTGAAATTGTTTTGCAAATCAAAATTTGTTAATTTTATTTGTATGTAAATTAAATATATTTGCTTATGTATGTATTATTTATGGTTGATATAAGGCTCTCCATCCATTCAAATCTAGTCGTGCTTGTCGTGCTTTCGGGAATCATTCTTGGGTGTTGTTTTGGGTCTCTAGCTTTGATAAAGGTGAGTTGTAACGACCCGAAAATTTCGATCCCGAAAATTTCTAGATAGTTAAGAAAAGAAGGAAAGAGAAAGAAGAAGAAGACAGAAACAAGACACAGAAACCTCACATTCGCAGCGGATCAAATATAATATCAAATAAAATAGCAGTTATACAAAGAAAACTATATCAGTTAATTTACATTTAAATACATCAGAGTTACACATATACGTAAATACTGGACAAAACAATCATGTCCAGAGACTACAATATCACAATGAAAACTCTCCATACGTCCCTGCCATCCTGCTCGCCTCCTGAGCTCCAGAACGTCCTTACCTGAAAATCTGTAATACTCGGTCTGACCCGAGCATTACATCAAAGTAACACCCGGGTCAGGCTGGAAACCAGCGTGAGTAAACCCATCTAACAAGAAATACAAAAAGTATACAACTTATCTATGCCCGGGTAACTTATATCAATTTCAACTTCACAAGTTGTTATAGACATCATCTATTTCACACATTAATTTCTAAGTGCCAAAACTTAGATTAAATGGTCCAATTCACTTAAATCATTCCATATCAGCCTATTGATTTCACATAGCAATCTATAAAGGATCGAAGTGGTTTCGGGTATTTACTAATACCCGACACCGGGCTCTTCGAATCCAATGTCATCTTAACTTAGATTATACAATTGAAATTCAATTCAAACTTAATTCCAGGATGTCACTTTTACCCAATAATTCTTATCGATTGATAACCACATTATTATTGTCCACCCAAACGAACATCTCATGACATAAAACAATTCATATCAGAGAAATCAACCAATCCATAGCATTTAACCTTATTCAATCATTCATAAGAAGATTGATCACTTCCAAAATTAATTAACTATCCTTTAATTAATTTCTTTAATTAATCAATCCTTTAATTAATTATACTGAATAATAAATCTTTAATTATTTTCACTAAGTAATTATTCCTTAAATTACTTTTCTTAAATGATTAATCTTTAATTACCTTCATCGAGTGATTCTACCATTGGTTAATTAATTATATTGATTAATTACATTGATTAATTAATCCTTCATCAATAATTAATGACGACAATTAATTATTCCTTTACTAATAATAATCACTCTTTATTTCAAATTAACTAATAATTAATGCTTAATTATTAATTAATAAATTTCTTAATTATCCATAAATATAAATGATAAATCATTTATCCAAGTTCAATTCCTAAGTATTATTATTCCAAAATCCTTCCGAATAACCTTGAAATCGAAATGACTTAAAACTTTAAGTAAAATTTTAAACATTAAATCCTTTGATTTACCATTTAATTATCTGCTTTTTTTAAAAAAAACAGCTTAAATACTTTCGTATCTTAAATTAATAAAACATTAACTATCCCATTTATCACTTATAACATTCTAATATATTTAACTTATCTAGATTCTACAAACACCTCATTACACAGCGCAACCCGAGTATTCCTTCATAAAAACCCGAGTTTAACCCATGATTCCTTGCATCACAATCCCTTCTTCCATTTTCTTCCCTATCTAAACTCTATTTTAGTTAACTTTATAAAAAAAACTGTTACAGTTTATAACTCGCGAACCCATGAGACAAAACGCAAGCGGGTCATCCTCTACCCCGAAGCCAACCCCGACACAACACCCTTTCCCCTTTTCGTAAAAACACTGACACACCAGAAAACCACGTGCACGTGCACGCACGTTCTGGTCATCTTCGACCGGCGTCACGCCCTTCTTCTCACCGGCAACCTCATCTTCATCAACCTTGACAACCCAGAAACTCGAAATTACAACTCACTTGAAATCGAGCAATTAGCTACTCACTTGAACTAACAGGATCGCCAAACTAATCATCACGCTCCGACGCTATTGACCACCGATGACCACTTCGCCATGCCTGTGGATGCGGCATACCCCTCTCTTCCATTTCCCCCTACCCTAGCTCAACTCGACGTTGTCTAAACGTCGCAATATCATCAAAAGGAACGACCACCTGCACCAAACCTTAAACCGTAGTTCACCCTTCCCTGGTCATCACGGCGAACCGCGTTACTCCAAGTATTTTTCCCACGTCCCTCGAGTCTCAAGCCTCCTCCAGACCAAAACCCCAGGGAGATCTCGCCGCCGACCAATGGCACTTGCCGATAATCCAATTAAGAACAATTCCGCATATCTCAAATTATAACAAGCTAAAATTTTTGATCTTAGTGCCTAAATTCATCATTTGCCAAGAGAATTCATTTTATACCATCTAAACTTAAATTTTAAATATTATATTTTCTGATTTAACAGGTTCTCATCTGTAAATCTTAAATTTCAAAATGATAACAAAATAATTCCTCCAGAAATTATTTCTAAAAATGAAATTACCCTATTATAATCATTTCTATCCATGATAGTAGTTTGAATTTACTTAGGTATGAAGTTTTAGATTTGTTTTCCTTTCTTGAGCCTGTGAATACTACAGACAACAGAGATTACAAGTGTATGGTTACAGGCATATACATTATACATACAGAGAAGTTTAAATCAATGTTCAAACTTAAAACATCCATGCATGCCCAATATTCATCACTGCTACACATATCTATCACATGCAATAATTTAACAAAACTCTTAGATTTCACAAGTTTCTGTTTACTTGTCCTCTTAAAAAAAACAGAGAACATGCCTCCCTTATAATCTGCTACTTTAAACTAAATTTTAAAGTTGCTTTTAAAATGTATCTATATATAAAATCTTTTAAGACAACATGCACAGCATAGATTACATTATATTTCCCAGATCATCTCATGCAAATTTTAAGACATACCAGAAGTTTAGAGTTACTCACCTTGATTTGAGGAGCAGAATAAGCCTGTAGATGATTTTAAAAAAGCTGGAATTTAAAACTCTGAAATTTGCTTAACAATCTTCTGAAGTTAGAGTTGATTCTTTACTTAGCTTGAGTCAACTTATTTTAATTACCATCATCTCTGGTTTTGTTTTCAGGAAATTTTGTTGTTGTAAAAATAATTTTCAGAGCAGCTTTGTTCTTATTCTTGCATTCGATTTTCAGGCTTGATGAACTTGAACATTTTGGAGTTATTTGATATTGCATGATTCATTTCTAGCTTTAGCTTTGCTTCTGATTGTTCTACCTTTTGCTTGCATATGATCGGGTTGCAGATTACATGCTTGAACTCAAATCCAATTTAATTTTTTTTGAACTGTTTTTGTTTTGAATCTGGTTTCTCAGGTTGATTTTTATTTTATTTTCTTTTTCTTTTGTTTGGTGGAAGAAGAAATTCAGAAAAATAAATGTAAAAACTGGAAAAGGTTTTCTTTCTAATTATTAGAATTAAATTATTAAATTTTTAAAGAAACAAAAAAAAATTTGCCACTTGTAATTGCTGAGCTAACACATGTAAGTTAAGTAATACTTGTTAAAACACATTGTTAATGCATGAGTTTAAAAATTAACAAGTGTCATAAACAAGAAATTTATGTTTATACCCTTTGTATTATTAAATTTATAAATTTATCTTAAATCCTTATGTTATTAAAATTTACATTAGTTCATTCACTATAGTTTATTAATCAACATTTGTTATAATGAAGCCTTAATATACATACACTTGTAATTATGTAACTTATATTTGGTTTTAAAATGTTAGTAAAAGCTATTACTTTATTTATTTATGTAAATGTATATATAAATCTCTTTTAGAGAAAATGCAATAAAACAAATTATATATAAATAAAAGTCTATACATATATTTTAAATCCAAATATTTTAAAATGTCTATTCTTTGAATTACTTAATAAATAAAAATTCAAAATCAAATTAAGTTTGAAAATCTAATTAAAAATCAAGTCAGCGATACATATACGTTCCCAATCCAATTTGTAATTAATAATTCTATTTTTTTTTTAAATTTATTTATCTAAATTTAAAACAATCCATTATCATTATTGTTTGAAATAATAAATTTACCAATTAAAATAATTATACTTGGAGGATTATCAAACCAATACTTATCCATATATATATATATATATATATATATATATGTATATATATATCAAAATTTCATTTGTTCGATTAACAAATAAGTATTCTAACAATTTTAATCCTGTTAATTTCCATTTAACACATGTCCAGAAATTTGGGTTATCACATTCCTCCTCCCTTTGAATCTTTTCGTCCTCGAAAAGGAACGAAAGCAGAATTTATTAAATATTAAAAATCCAGTTAAAATATTCTTTGATCATTTTTCAAACACCTTTAAAACCTATATAATATTGTCAAAATAGTTTTTTTCTAAAAATAAATACTTTTATAACTCGATGTCTCAACCAGTCTATCCTTGTTCTTCTACAAATTCGGTCATACGTTGATCAGGCGTATGACTAAAAATCTACAAGTGCTTGGCAGACTCGTTTTCAACATCCAGTGAAAATACTTTGAAAATAATTTTTATTGAAAATATAGAAATCGGTTTTCAAAATAGAGGATATATTTTTAGTGAGAATGCTCTGGAAATCATCACTCCCATCCATGGTCACAGTTACATTCCAGGGTTACGTTGCCATCGCAGCAAAAGTTCATGTAACTGCAGGCTCTCCGCGGCCTCTCAATTACGCCATGGAACCCACATAACAGATCACAGTTACATCCAGGGTTACGTTGCCATCGCAGCAAAAGTCCATGTAACTACAGGCTCTCAGCGGCCTTTGATTTTCGCTGTCGAAATAAAACCCCTCCACTCCTACATAGGTCACAGTCTGCCGATATAAAATCAAACGCGGACTGTTGGCTCTCAACAGCACACACGACTTTTTCTATGTTATACCATAGGTCGCAGTTACATCCTAGGTTACGTTGCCATCACAGCAAAAGTCCATGTAACTGTTGGCTCTCAGCGGCACACACGACTTTCGCTATGGTATACTCAACTCATAATCCCCAGGAACTAGTTTCGTCCGGACTCCTCAAGGATCAACTTTAGAACCCCCCCTTGGGGCTCAAGGCAGCACCACCCGGTGGTACTCCTGAGAAGTTCATTCCAAGGGAGCGCCTTTTCCCCAGAGCCATCATCAAAACATTTTATACTATATATATATATATATATATATAGTATCTTTAAATCATACACCTAGTATGATCTCATACAAAGCTTCTTTACACAAAATCGATTATCCCTAAAATCGATAATACTCAAACTAGGCTTTCCAAATCCAATATTGATTTTATCCAAAAATCAAAAACCTTTCCAAATCCAAAGGTTCCCAAAACCTTTTCCAAAATCCTCATAAGATCCTTGATATATATATACACATAAATATATATATAAAAAAATTAAAATCTTTGGATCATTTCAAACTTGTATAAAATTCCTTTTATACTTCAAACTCTTTAAAAATCCTTTTCTTCCAGCAATAGATTCAACAAGGGGAGTTTCATTTTATATATAACAAAGATATATAACTTTGTTTATTCAAAATCAAATATTCAAATTTGATTACTCTTTTTAATATCAATTTCATTCAAATTCGTACGATGTACACATATCATTCGTACGCCATACCAATCAGATCGCTCATTCGATCACACAATATCACTTCCGAACTAGTATCATCCACCTGACTTCCTAGTGCGGACACAGATCTGGTTTCTTGATCAAAAACCGTCATTCTCCTTGCATAGTCATAACTATGATAGAGAACATCCAGAACCAATCAACAATCCATATCCATGTTCGCCATCGAAAATCGAGTGAAAAATCCCACTCGGATCGATATAACTATCTCTAAATTCTGTGTACGAATCTGGATCAAATCACTATGCAAATAGAATAACATACGTACACCCTCCGTATTTATCTCTCTTGGTTATTAGCCAAATCAATTCCATTTCTATTCACATTCACTTTAGTTTTCATTCACTTACTCACAATTGCTTCAATCCATTTGGATTATCACCTCTATTCTTATCTTGATTGGGTATTTAACCAATAACAGTTTGAACTCAGTCCAGTTTAAATTTAGAAAATAACTTGAAATATTTTTAAAAAATAGATAAGTAGTTGGAAACTAATTACTAGTTTATAAAATAGGTGTAAAAATAGTTAGGTAGTTGTAAAATAGTTGGAAAATAGTCAAATAATTATAGAAATTTTAAATAATTGCATAATAATAGTAAGATAATAATTAGTTTTGTAAAATTGTTGAAATATAGTAATTAGTTTATAAAATAGTTGGAAAATTGTTAAACAACTTCAAAGATAATTGTAAAACAAGTATAAGATAATTTGGCTGTTAAAAGAAAGTTTGTATATATATAATGAATAGCTTTGGAAAATGGGTTTATATTAAAACAACTTATATTAAAAAAAATAGTCCAGAGTCGAAACTGCTCACTTCCCAATCTCCATTCTCATCAATTCAATTTAAATAAATTTAATTTCCATTGAAATTGATTCAATCCAATTCAAGTTGAATTAACCTCAGTTCTTTCCAAATTTAACTTTATTCAACCTTGATCTCAAATTTTACTAATTCAAATAAATTTCAATTGAATTAGTTCCATTTTTAATTCATTCCAACTCCAGTTTGAACTAATCTCAATTTCAATCTCCATATCCAAATCAAGTTGAATTATTCTTGATTTCTTCTCAAATTCAATTTAAATTCCATTTGAATTTAAAACTTATTCAACTTTAATTATAATTCCAAATTATTCAAATCAATTTGGATTAATTTCAAATTGAACCCTCTTCAATTTTAAATCGTTTTCAAATTAATCCAATCCAAATTTTCCATTTGAATCTTATACTCATACATCTTCAATCACACCTTCAATTACTTCAAATCAAATTCAATTTGACTAATTCAAATTTCAAATTTAAACCATCTCGAATTATATAAATTCGAGTTAATACTTCAAATGTTGATTTAGTTCCTTTAAATCAATTTACCCTTAAAGTTTTTAAACAATTCAATTCACAGTTCAGACCTAACATATTATATCACACTACTCATTCATTTAAACAAATCCAATTCACAATTTGAAGATTATTAATAACAATAGGATGGTATCATCTAACTCATTTAAAACATCCATTCATTTCCAATTTTTAGATCTCAAACCCATTTTGAGATCACACAAACTCTCGATTCCAATTAACCATTTAACCTCCCAAGTAAAATCTTAATTTTAACTTCAGATTTTCAAATCGGGTTGATCATTCCAACTTATTTAATTCTTTTGCCAGTTAAACTCAATTCACTTAATCCAGTCAACCTTACCCAATTTGAACTTCCATTTCAAATTTTGAACTTCTCATAAATAATCTTCCCACTAATTAAGTTCAAAAACTTATTATTTTGGGTATCACATCTTATTCCGAATTCAAAACTCACCATTTATATTATGTATATCCACATATATACATATTTACTTCTTGGCTCACCAAGCCAAATTTAAAATTTTAAACCACTTTTGGTTTTTAATTTAAACAAATCCTTTTAAAATTTCAAATAACCTTTGTTTGAAATAGGACCCTTTCATTTGAATTAAATAACATCTCTTATTTTAAAATAAGATCATGTTCAAAGTAGTTTAAATAATATTATTTCCTTTAACATTTTGAAATCAATTCAAATGTTTAAATTTAGAATTCAAAACTGCATAATTTAAAACCCACTTCAACTTACATCCTTTCAAACTTACAAGTTACTCTTTTTAAATGGTTACTTCCTTAAATCATTTTATTGTTTAAAACAAACATCTCATTATTAAACACAACAACCATTAAATTTCCTGGTTTGAAACCAATTCTGATTCAAATTATTTTGAAATTCTTTCTTAACTTTAAGATTTTAATTTAAGTTCGAATCCATTTCAAACTTATGCTTATTTAATTTCAATTTTGTTGTATTATATTACTTCTTAATTCTTACTATTACTTTTAATTTAATTAATACTACAACCAATTTCCTTAATATAATAGATAATCTATTTCTTATATAAGATTCATTTACTTTTGAAATCATTTAAAAACCTTTATATAAGAAAATAATAAGTACGCTCTCTCATATATATATATATATACACACACTCAACTCATTCTAGGGTACCACTTACCCTATCCTTAATGAGTAATCCCACCAGAGCCAAGGTTCTCGCTTAACCTTCGGCTCTGATACCAAATGTAACGACCCAAAAATTTCGATCCCAAAAATTTCCAAATAGTTAAGAAAAGAAGGAAAGAGAAAGAAGAAGAAGACAGAAACAAGACACAGAAACCTCACATTCGCAGCAGATCAAATAAAATAACAAATAAAATAGCAGTTATACAAAGAAAACTATATCAGTTAATTTACATTTAAATACATCAGAGTTACACATATACATAAATACTGGACAAAACAATCATGTCCAAAGACTACAATATCACAGTGAAAACTCTCCATACGTCCCTGCCATCCTGCTCGCCTCCTGAGCTCCAGAACGTCCTTACCTGAAAATCTGTAATACTCGGTCTGACCCGAGCATTACATCAAAGTAACACCCGGGTCAGGCTGGAAACCAGCGTGAGTAAACCCATCTATCAAGGAATACAAAAAGTATACAACTATTCTATGCCTGGGTAACTTATATCAATTTCAACTTCACAAGTTGTTATAGACATCATCTATTTCACACATTAATTTCTAAGTGCCAAAACTTAGATTAAATGGTCCAATTCACTTAAATCATTCCATATCAGCCTATTGATTTCACATAGCAATCTATAAAGGATCGAAGTGGTTTCGGGTATTTACTAATACCCGACACCGGGCTCTTCGAATCCAATGTCATCTTAACTTAGATTATACAATTGAAATTCAATTCAAACTTAATTCCAGGATGTCACTTTTACCCAATAATTCTTACCGATTGATAACCACATTATTATTGTCCACCCAAACGAACATCTCATGACATAAAACAATTCATATCAGAGAAATCAACCAATCCATAGCATTTAACCTTATTCAATCATTCATAAGAAAGATTGATCACTTCCAAAATTAATTAACTATCCTTTAATTAATTTCTTTAATTAATCAATCCTTTAATTAATTATACTGAATAATAAATCTTTAATTATTTTCACTAAGTAATTATTCCTTAAATTACTTTTCTTAAATGATTAACCTTTAATTACCTTCATCAAGTGATTCCACCATTGGTTAATTAATTATACTGATTAATTACATTGATTAATTAATCCTTCATCAATAATTAATGACGACAATTAATTATTCCTTTACTAATAATAATCACTCTTTATTTCAAGTTAACTAATAATTAATGCTTAATTATTAATTAATAAATTTCTTAATTATCCATAAATATAAATGATAAATCTTTTATCCAAGTTCAATTCCTAAGTATTATTATTCCAAAATCCTTCCGAATAACCTTGAAATCGAAATGACTTAAAACTTTAGGTTTAAGTAAAATTTTAAACATTAAATCCTTTGATCTACCATTTAATTATCTGCTTTTTTTTTAAAACAGCTTAAATACTTTCGTATCTTAAATTAATAAAACATTAACTATCCCATTTATCACTTATAACATTCTAATATATTTAACTTATCTAGATTCTGCAAACACCTCATTACACAGCGCAACCCGAGTATTCCTTCATAAAAACCCGAGTTTAACCCATGATTCCTTGCATCACAATCCCTTCTTCCATTTTCTTCCCTGTCTAAACTCTATTTTAGTTAACTTTATAAAAAAACTGTTACAGTTTATAACTCGCGAACCCATGAGACAAAACGCAAGCGAGTCATCCTCTACCCCGAAGCCAACCCCGACACAACACCCTTCCCCTTTTCGTAAAAATACTGACACACCATAAAACCACGTGCACGTTCACGCATGTTCTGGTCATCTTCGACTGGCGTCACGCCCTTCTTCTCATCGGCAACCTCATCTTCATCAACCCTGACAACCCAGAAACTCGAAACTACAACTCACTTGAAATCGAGCAATTAGCTACTCACTTGAACTAACAGGATCGCCAAACTAATCATCACGCTCCGACGCTATTGACCACCGATGACCACGTCGCCATGCCTGAGGATGCGCCATACCCCTCTCTTCCATTTCCCCCTACCCTAGCTCAACTCGACGCTGTCTGAACGTCGCAATATCATCAAAAGGAACGACCACCTGCACCAAACCTTAAACCCTAGTTCACCCTTCCTTGGTCATCACGGCGAACCGCGTTACTCCAAGTATTTTTCCCACGTCCCTCGAGTCTCAAGCCTCCTCCAGACCAAAACCCCAGGGAGATCTCGCCACCGATCAATGGCACTTGCCGATAATCCAATTAAGAACAATTCCACATTTCTCAAATTATAACAAGCTAAAAATTTTGATCTTAGTGCCTAAATTACTCATTTGCCAAGAGAATTCATTTTATACCATCTAAACTTAAATTTTAAATATTATATTTTCTGATTTAACAGGTTCTCATCTGTAAGTTCTTAAATTTCAAAATGATAACAAAATAATTCCTCCAGAAATTATTTTTAAAAATGAAATTAACCTATTATAATCATTTCTATCCATGATAGTAGTTTGAATTTACTTGGGTATGAAGTTTTAGATTTGTTTTCCTTTCTTGAGCCTGTGAATACTACAGACAACAGAGATTACAAGTGTATAGTTACAGGCATATACATTATACATACAGAGAAGTTTAAATCAATGTTCAAACTTAAAACATCCATGCATGCCCAATATTCATCACCACTACACATATCTATCACATGCAATAATTTAACAAAACTCTTAGATTTCACAAGTTTATGTTTACTTGTCCTCTTAAAAAAAACAGAGAACATGCCTCCCTTATAATCTGCTACTTTAAACTAAATTTTAAAGTTGCTTTTAAACTGTATCTATATATAAAATATTTTAAGACAACATGCACAGCATAGATTACATTATATTTCAAAGATCATCTCATGCAAATTTTAAGACATACCAGAAGTTTAGAGTTACTCACCTTGATTTGAGGAGCAGAACAAGCCTGTAGATGATTTTAAAAAGGCTGGAATTTAAAACTCTGAAATTTTCTTAACAATCTTCTGAAGTTAGAGTTGATTCTTTACTTAGCTTGAGTCAACTTATTTTAATTACCATCATCTCTGGTTTTGTTTTCCAGAAATTTTGTTGTTGTAAAAATAATTTTCAGAGCAGCTTTGTTCTTATTCTTGCATTCGATTTTCAGGCTTGATGAACTTGAACATTTTGGAGTTATTTGATCTTGCATGATTCATTTCTAGCTTTAGCTTTGCTTCCGATTGTTCTATCTTTTGCTTGCATATGATCAGGTTGCAGATTACATACTTGAACTCAAATCCAAATGTATATTTTTTTTGAACTATTTTTGTTTTGAATCTGGTTTCTCAGGTTGATTTTTATTTTATTTTCTTTTTCTTTTGTTTGGTGGAAGAAGAAATTCAGAAAAATGAATGTAAAAACTGGAAAAGGTTTTCTTTCTAATTACTAGAATTAAATTATTAAATTTTTAAAGAAACAAAAAAAATTGCCACTTGTAATTGCTGAGCTAACACATGTAAGTTAGTAATACTTGTTAAAACACATTTTTAATGCATGAGTTTAAAACTTAACAAGTGTCATAAACAAGAAATTTATGTTTAAACCCTTTGTATTATTAAATTTATAAATTTATCTTAAATCCTTATGTTATTAAAATTTACATTAGTTCATTCACTATAGTTTATTAATCAACATTTGTTATAATGGAGCCTTAATATACATACACTTGTAATTATGTAACTTATATTTGGTTTTAAAATGTTAGTAAAAGCCATTACTTTATTTATTTATGTAAATGTATATATGAATCTCTTTTAGAGAAAATGCAATAAAACAAATTATATATAAATAAAAGTCTATACATATATTTTAAATCCAAATATTTTAAAATGTCTATTCTTTGAATTACTTAATAAATAAAAATTCAAAATCAAATTAAGTTTGAAAATCTAATTAAAAATCAAGTCAACGATACATATACGTTCCCAATCCAATTTGTAATTAATAATTCTATTTTTTTTAAAAAAATTATTTATCTACATTTAAAACAATCCATTGTCATTATTGTTTGAAATAATAAATTTACCAATTAAAATAATTATACTTGGAGGATTATCAAACCAATACTTATCCATATATATATATATATCATAATTTCATTTGTTCGATTAACAAATAAGTATTCTAACAATTTTAATCCTGTTAATTTCCATTTAACACATGTCCAGAAATTTGGGTTATCACATGAGTCCTTCTCACTCTGACATTATTACTTATGAAATGGTAAATGGATGACACGTGATTAGTAATTAAAATATTATGCAAGTTAATGATGATATTATGATATATTATTCCATGTATTTACCATGTTAACTTTGTTAATTATCACCTGACCTATGATAAATGATAGTATATTATGACATTGACATGTTAGTATATTTGTTTATATTATTTATGCATATACTCACACTGCAAGCTCCCTGGTAGAATAAAATCATTGTGAGCTGAAATGATAGGCTCAAGTGATTTTCATTGTATTTTATATGACTTGGGATTGCGAATTTGAAATGATAGAACCCGGGTTTTCTTTTTAAACTGCGGATTGAAATGATACATATCTGTATCACTTGACCTAGGATAGAAAATTATATACATACCCCGTGGTATGTTTTTAAATGATTTTTCTTAAGATATTATTTTTAAAGTTTGAAATTTTGATTTAAAATATATATTTTATGGTTTTAAGAAATTTAAATATTAAGTTTTGAATTGTGAATTTGAGTATGTAAATTTGAAGTAAATGTGATTTTCACTTTAATTTATACTTAAAAATGCAAGTAAATAATGGAAATTAAGTTTCAAATTTTAAATAGATAATGAAGTAAAATTTTAAGTTTTATTAAATTAATAAGTTAAGAAAACAGTGGAATTTTGACTTAACAAATGAATTGTGTTTAAATTGGATATTTAATTATAAAAAAAAATTGTTGTGATAAATCATATGTTAAAAATGATTCAAATGTGAAATTTTGAAGCCTAAACATGATTTATAAGTTTAAAAATAAATAAAATTTAAGTTTATTTAACTCTGGAAATTTTAATAATAGGCTGCTGTAGCACTTTGTAAGTGCTGTCGTTGCTAAAGTTAACTAAGCTTTGAATTAATAAGAATGACTACTGTAGTACTTTGTAAGTGCCGTCGTTGCTGTAAATAAACAAACATATCTGCTTTAGTACTTGATAAGTGCTATGGTTGCTAAACTAAACTATATGCTGAAATACTTAATATAAGCTACGATAACACTTTGTAAGTGCCGTCGTTGCTTAAATTTGACAATGTTTTGCAATATTATAGATTTTAACACTGTTTTGGAGTTATATTTTAAAGTGTTAAATGATTTAACTTTTGGAATTGATTATTTATGAAGTTTAAGGAGTTTTGAATATAATTTAATATTTAAATTTGAATTTCAAAGGAATCTAAGTTGAATTTGAATTTAAATAAGGTTTACATTGTTATGTGTTAAATGGAATGAAATGTAATGAGATAAATGAATTTTTGAATGGAATTTTGAGATGTGTTTTGAAATGATATTTGAAATAATAAATGAATGTCATAATTGATTTTTAAAAATGATATTTAAATTGAATATTTGAATTTAAGAATGATAATGAATTGATAAGGGATTTGATAGGAAATGATTGAAATGGTTCTGATATGAATATAGTTTTGAAATAAAAATGGTTTTGGTTTCGAAGTATAAACTATTTTGAAAGGAATATAGTTTTGAAATGATATCTTTAGTTTTTGAAAGTATATACTATTTCGAAATGACCACGGTGTTATAATAACGATTGGTTGGCAAAGAGGCCAAGATCGGATATGGGCATACTCTCTGTGGATACCGAAAACCACTTTGACAACCTTGTACGCGGTGGAGATTCCAGAATGAAGTAGGATGGTGGCGGTGTTTCCTTTGAGGTAAATACGTGGACTCGACTCCCGTGAGTTGGCATAAGGTGGCTAAAACAGAAGCGATTGACAGGCTAATGAGGTAGCACCTTTAATCGGACACATCCCTTCGATATTATACCTTGACTTTTGGATTGATTCGGTGGCCACTTTTGATTTTTTTTTATTTAGGGGTGTGGCTCGAGGTGGGCGGTAGCTGCGCGCTACGCGTTACCACCGGCCTGGAAGCGTAATCGGTATATCTACCCTGGCATTGCCTAGTTGTGCCGTGTCACCTACCCTATCGTGCCTTGTACGAGTTTGGTTTTCTCCCGTAGCCCGTGTGGTATCCTCTGGTGGCTTCCCGATCAGGAGGGACTATAATATTGGATGGACTACTTGGACTATTACGTGTTAAGGGCTATATGGGTAACCCCTTAATGCTATGAAAAAGTAAGTTTATTTTATTAATAGACATTATTATAATAGCGAAATATTACTACATAGTAAATAGTTTAACGGATCCTTAAAGGATGGACGATCCTAAGCATCCTTTAAGTTACTGATGCATTTGTTACCGTTCACTTGAGTCGATTTACAGTTCATAAGTATTTATGTCCTGGCTCGAGTGTTTTGTGTTTTGCTTTATGCTCGAGTCAGACTGAGTGGTACAGCATTTGAGACTCACCTTCGGAGTTGAAGCTTTGCTTGAAGGCCCAGCTGTCTATTCTCTTCAGATACTCAGTTGATTTCAGTTATCCAGTTGCTTCCAGTTAGGTATTCAGATTTTTACCTTGTTACTCTTCTTTGTATCTTGTTTAACTCTGATGTATCTTATATATATAGTAGCTTCATGAACTACTATCTCTTCTACTTTCGCTACATTATATTACTCTGTATCTGTGATCTGTGATTATTTATTTACTTTATATTCTGAGTATTGCCAAAAAAATATTTACAACGCGGTATTTTGAACAATTCAAGTCCGACATGTGCAGATGTGAATGGTTGAAAATGTCCAGTCATTACAATTATGATGGATTTATGAGGATTTAGACTATTTCATGATGATTATTTATATGGTTCAAATCCTTGCCTATTTCACTTATATAACTATAGAAGATGAACCATAGTTAGGTAACTATTGAATTCCCTTATGAAATCATGATGAACTCATAAATGTCTCACCTTAGAGATGATTTGATGTTACTTATATCGTTCTGTTGTCAACAACAGAATGGTTCTCCCTTTCCTCCTATTACTGTTATCTTTACTAATGATAAGTTCTAGCCTACCTGACCCGTGTACTTATTACTTGGGTCAGATCGAGTTGCATGTTAGGCATGCATTTAGCACACTCCTTGGATCTGTTAGCTTGCTTTTGTTTGGACCACTTCTTTCGGACTTGGACATTGTACCTATTATTTATAGGATGGTTATGTATGTATATTTTGTAGTTCATGCTACTTATGTATGTTGTATTATGTATGATGTATGGAGATGTATGTACACTCTGATCTAGGTTTGTTGTTCTGTGACTGTTTATACATATTTGTATATTGCATTTATTTTGAAACGGTCCTAAACCATCATGGTATCGTATTAGTTAAGGACTAGGTGTGTCGACCATATATGAGGTAATGGAAAAAAATACCGATATACTTAGCTCTTAGATAATGCATTATCATTAGGGTTGCCCTTAGCCAGTTCTATTCTCTACATTAGTAAACAGGATTACTTAGTAGTTATTTTTACGAATGTGGGTCTCGGGGTGGGGCGTCACAATAATAATTTTAAAAGATAAATGATTTTAAAATAAATTTTATATAAGATTATATTTTGATATAAAAAGAAATAATTTGTCTAAATTATTATAGTATATTGAGGTGATTGGTTGTGATCATTATAGTCCAATAAGATTATGAGATCTAAGTGACTGTATATATATGTATATATATGTAACCAAATAGAAATTTGATAAGAATGAATTATACAAATGAGTTAAGCTAAAAATAGATTCAAACCAGAATTAAAATTTCGAAAATGTTTTTCAAAGTTGTAAGAAATGAAATAATTTACCTTGATTATATTTTTGTATATGTATAGAAATATTTTTCAGTAAATTATTATGGAATATAAAGTGTGTTTGGTTTCTAGATATGGTAATATTGATTATTACCATCAATTGGTTATTGATTCCTAATAAAGGGTGTTTATTACAAAATAGACAATGATAAAACATTGTGAAATGTTTTAAGGAAGTGGAATTATATAAGCATAATTTATAAATGTGACTTATAAAATGGATCTAAATAGAGAAGTTGAATCTAATTCCCGAAAATTGTGAAATGTGTTTCAAGATGTTTTGAAGAAATAGTAAGTAAGATTATTTAGAATATTTTTGATACGAAAATTTTGTTTTGAAAACAAGGGTTGTTTTCAAAATTCCAAAGTAATTTGGTTGGATAGAAACCAAGGTTGGTTTAAAATTTAAAAGTGATTTGGTATATGAATGGGATGTGTGTGTGTTTGTGTGTGTGTGTGTATGATTTCAAAGTTGGTTTGAAATAAATACCGGGTGTTTGAATTCTGGGATTCCCATTAAAATGAGAAGTAGAACCAAAGGGAAAATAAGTTTTTGAACTTATAAGTGGGAAGTGATATTAATAAGAAATGAATTTTGGAATGTAAATTTTAAATTGAGTAAGTATAAATAGATTGAATGAATTAGGAATTAACTCAGGCCAGGTTAAATAAGTTTTGAACTTATAACCTAAAGTTGGAAATTTCAAGGTGAAATTGAAATTTAACTTATGGAAGTTAAATAAATTAAATTGTAAAAAGAAGGTATAGATTTGATAAGATTGCTAAATAAGTTATATATATATGAATGATTAAAATGATTTTTGGAATAAAACTTGTTTCGAATTTTGAAAATTTGTGATGGATGCTATTGATTGATGCTTTAGATGATTTGTATGTATTTATTTTGATATATCCTATTATCATCTCGTATATTATTTACAGTATATAAAACAATAAATCGAATTATTTTGAATAAATTAAGAAATTGGTTGAAATGATATATATCTATGGCATTTATTTTGGATAGAAATGATATATATCCATCCCTGAAATTAAATTAAAATAATGGATTCACTTGGCTATAGGATAGAAAAAATTGTATACGAACACCGGATTGGTTAAATTAAATGAAAAAAAAATTGATTTAAAATTATTTAAATGATTTTGAATTTAAGAAATAAAGTCAAATTTATGGAAAAGGGATCATTTTTGAACTCGATTTTGAAATGTTAAAAATGAACTTGCCAACCGAAATTGTTTGAAGAACCGGGTTTGAAATTTTGAAGTTGTAACTGAGAAATCACTTGAATTCCAGAAATTGATTTGTTTTAAAAAAAGATTTCAACTCTTACTCGGACCTTGAAATAAATCCAAGTAAAAGTAATCTAAATGCATATTTCGAAATTTGGGTTTGGAATTGAATTTTTTTAAGATTTGGATTTTTAAATTGAATATTGAAGGTTAATTAAATTTAAGTGATTTAAATGGCTATTTTGAATATCGAACTTGAGATTATATAAATCGAAATTGTTTAAAGTGGAGAATTGAATTGAAACTATTTCAAATTGGAATTGAATCGATTTGAATGGAAATGGAAATTGAAATTGATTTGAATTGGAAGAATGGGAATTGAATTAGTTTGACTCTGAAACTATTTTCAAATAAATTATTTTCATGTAAACGGTTTAAAATCCATCTTTTTAAATATTCAAATTATTTTCTATTTTACTATACAAACCATTTTTAAAACTCAAACTATCTTATACTAGCTATTTAACTATTTTAAAACTATTCAAGCTATTTTCTAAATCCAAACTGGTTAGAGTGGAAATTGTTTATATTTAAATCATGGATTTAAATACAAATTGGGTTAAATTGAAGTTATAACCCAAATGGAAATTCGAAGCAATTTTGAATTAGAACCAAAATCGAGATATTAAGGCAAAATTGATTTTGAAGTGAAATAATATATTTTAAGTAAATATGATGATTATAAAATAAAGATTGAATAGATACTATAACTGAAATTTACTTTATAAGAAGTAAGAAATGTTACCGATAACTTTGAAGTGTAATCGAACATGGAAATTTTTGGTTGGCATTAATGAGATTATATATGTTAGTTATATATTCAAACTCCCCTTATTGAATTTATAACCAAGGAAATAATCATTGAAAAGTATTTGAAAATACTAAATAGAGATTGTATAAGTATGAAGTGGACTCAAAATTATCGGTCCTTGCATTATTCGAGTTGGGAAGAATGATCTTATATGTATATTAAACTGAAATAGTGTTGGAACCTATTGTTTTGTTTAAAGACTTTTGTATATGGCAAATATTCAATTTTGGAAAATTGGGTAAATCGAATTTAAAAACTATCGATTTTATATAGATATAACTTATATGTGATACATATGAAGTGTATGATTTGAAAGATATTATATATATATATAGTATGATATATCTTGAAACTAAAAGTAAGGAAAGGCACCCCATGAAAATTGAAATTTGGAGTAGGAGATCCGTTGGGTGGGTCTACCTTGGAATCCACAAAGTGGGTTTAATTAGAATTGGATTCCTAGAGAACGTATGGACAAAAAATCATGAGTTCCTGGTGATCATTTGTGTGCATAGCATAAATCGAAGGGTATTATACCTATAGTCTACGTTTGATTTCACTGTGATAGCGACGTAACTTCCGTAGATTACGATCTATGTGGTTTGGTTCCAGCACGTAATTCAGGAGGCAGCGATTGCCTACAGTCTACGTATGATTTCGCTGGGATAGCAACGTAACATCGGTAGATTACGATCTATGTGGTTTGATTCCACGGCGTAATTCGGGAGGCAGAGATTGCCTACAGTCTACGTTTGATTTCAGTGGAATACTGACGCAACCTTTGTGTAGCTGCGATCTATGTGGTTTTGTTTTGTTGGATAGCGTAATTCGAGGGGCATAGATTTCTTACAGATTACTTACGGTTTTGCTGCGATAGCAACGCAACCTTTGTGTAGTTACGGTCTATTGTGTTCCCATGGCGTAAGTCGAGGGGTGTTTATGCCTATTGTTTACTTACGATTTCGTCGGATTGGCGACGTAATCATCGTGTTAAATACGATCCATGGTGGCAAAGAAGGAAAAGGGGGATGATACTTTCCATATCATTTTTGAAAAAAAATTTCAACTATTCTCACTAGGTGTTGAAACGGGTCTACAAAGCACTTAGAAATTTTTAGTCCTACGCCTAATCAACATATAACTAAATTTCTGTAAGAACAATGATGGACTTGTAAAGACATCGAGTTATGAAAAATGTTTTAATATCAAACTAGCTTGGTAATACGATATACTTTAAAGTGTATGTATCCTAAAATGTATAATGAAAGAATAAAGAGTTTAAAATGTTTAAAGGATGTTAGCACCAGAATTGGTCTCTAACATCCAAAGAAAGATTTGCGTAGAGAGATTAATGAACATAAAAAATTAAAATAGAGGAATATATGCAGAATTAATTGCAAAAACTAGAACACCAGATTTATAGTGGCTCGGCATAACTGCCTACGTCCACTTTGAGTTTAATCATTATTTCTTTTCTAAACAATTGAATACAGATACAATCTGTACACCGACTACTTGAATGCAAATGCTAACTGAAAAAGAATGAGTCTTGAAAGTGGCAGAGTCTCCCAAGTGTTCTCGAAAAAAGGTCCCTTTCACTGTGCCCCTGCCCTTCTATTTATAGGCAAAGATAGAATGGACTTTCCTCACTGACCCAGGAACAAAGTACCTCGACCCACAGTAGATGACTTCTGCGCACCGAGCCAGGCATGCCAAACGACAGTTGCCGTTTGAACTTGCTGAGTAATCTTTGATAAACAACATTGTCAAAGAAAGTTGCCGAATGGTAGATGCCAAACCAGAGAATGCTGAGCGATTGAATAATGACTCAAGAATGCCGAGCGATGAAGCAATGCCGAACAGTACCTAGGCTGAAAGAGATATCCCTGTCGAACAAAATCCGAATGCCGAGCGAGGCATCTATACCGAGAAATACCTTTATGCCGAGCGGGACCTGTGCAGAGCGAGACCGGTATGTCGAACAAGGCCTTTGTGCCGAGCGAGGCCTATATGTCGAACGAGGCCTGCATGCCGAATGATGGTCTTAGGCCGAACGACACTTGTATGAAGGATGCCTAGCAATGGCGCTCGAACAAAGAATGTTGAACAATGGTCTTAGGTCGAACGATGCACTTCCCTCCTAAGCTGAGCGATATTTAATCCTTCTATTTGGGCCGAGTCACCCAAATTGAAACAAAAGCCCATATGATCAGCATCCTATAAGCTGGTCAAACATCCGGGTAACATTTGCCCCCAATGCGTATCATGTGAGCCAACATGATACGCTTTGAACCATGAGCAATCCAAGTTTTCCTTTAAAACCTTGCCTCGACTTTTCATCAGTTGATTCACACAATCTCCTAAGTGTCGAACCTCTTTTGAGTGTTTCACTTTGCCATGTCTTTGTTGCGGGTTGGTCGACACCTGAATGTCGAATCACTCGTTCGGTAAGTTCACTGTCACTCGGTATGACTGCTCACCGAGCCACAAAATACTTTGACCAAGTTTACTGGTCGATGCCTGTTCGCCTTCCCTTTTTCAGTGTAAAAATCGACACTTCTCTTCATCACTTCTATTACTTTCACTTCGACTCTCCAGGAACTCATAACTTTCCTACGAACTTTGGCTACTTCTCTAACCTTCCTTCCTTACCCGAATCTAGTACATCCTTCCTACAGTTCTTTCCCAGGTTGAGTCTAAATGATTTTCAATCTTGAACCTAATCAGATCCCCAAGTTTCGAACACCCTCTTAGGTAATAACTTCTCATTCAAATGTTCTTTCAAACTAGGAGGTCTAGCATGAAATTCGAATTCGTGAATCTTCTTCAGATTATGGACTGTAGGAATCATGTAGATGAGGAAGACGAATCGAGGTTTGAACATGCCTTAGGATTGGAACTCGGTACAACTTTAACCGATTTCGAGTTTAGTGAAACGGAGAGGAGAAGGGAAGAAGACACCGGTGGTTTCTAGGTCGTAGGCTTCTGCTAGGTCACCGAACATGGGAGTTAGGTTGTTGGAGTATGACTAGAGTGTTGTTCGAGGCCGGTCGGTAACCTAGGAGCGAGGAAGAGGTGAGTGGCTAAGTAGATCAATTGTGTCTATGTAAGTGAGTGGAAAATGGCCAACTAGGAAATATGTGGTCTGGTGGTCTTCATACGAGTGTGATGTTAGGGAGTTAGGAGGCAAGCGGGTCGGCCTCATGCGGTGTTGAGAGTGTATCGGTGAGGAGAGTGAGTGGGTCAGCTAGCATGTGTTAAGAGCCACCCGGCATTGAGAGCCGCCCGACATTGAGAGCCGCTCGAATTGAGGGCCGCTCGGCGTTGAAAGTCGCTTGGCATTGAACCCTCTATGCCTAATCACAGGACAATTAAACAAGGATTAGAACTTAAGCAAACAAGCATATCGAACAAAATCAGACTGAGGACTTCATGATTGAAACCATAATAAATGAGAACACTTGAAATTTTGTAAATAGGGCAACTTGAAGTTCGCTGTGTTACACTTTACTTTTCAGAACTCTAATTTGTTTATATTCTTTACACGAACCATTACACTAGTTTACACATCACATGGGGGGCGCTTTTGTCGTTATGAGTAATATTGATTTCAAGTATAGTTCAAACAGGTGTTCGTTTAAATTCGACGCTGTTTGAAGATGTCTCGAAAGTCGAGTTCTATTACAGTCTCAGATAAACCTGAGCCAAGTTTTCAACAAGAAGTAGTGGGAACTTCAAATTCGTCGACAATTCCTATACAGAATATCCTGAGTCCAACGATTACATCTATTGACTTGGCTCCTGATGCCCTAGACGCAGCTATCGTCGTAGACAATCAGGTTGATTCTCAAGCTTCAAGAATCAATGAAAACGCTCTCCGTCGATTATGCTCAATTCACGGAATTACTTTTGACAATGTACTGGTTCCATCGAGACAAGATCGCCCTCACCTGCCCCCAACCGGATATACCACCTGTAACAAATTCTTGTGCTAGTTTGGTAGCGCGCCACCATTCAACTCCTTCCTCCGCGATTTGTTGCAATATATCGAGATCGCCCCAGCACAATTACATCCCAATAGTCACACGTTTATATATGGCATGTGCATTTTCTTCATGAGCATTCTACTCAGGCTCCCTATTCCCGGCGACATTTGTTATATTTATCGTTTCGAGAGGCGGTCCGGCAGCCCATCTTTCGTATTCCTCTAACCGCATAACGAGTGTCAAATTCTGACGGGGGCGTCGAGCAAATTTGCCCAATATAAGAAAGAATGGTTTTATGTGCGTTGTCCTGCAGGCTTTGTGAGGAGATGGCTAGAAGGAAGTGAGTTTCTCTTCTGGGTCAATACTTATATTCGACAGAAAGTGCATCCTTTCTAAACCCTTTCTCTACTTTTACAGGTATCGGCCTATGTCTCGAAGGCTCCGGGTACTCTAAGGCCATTGAAGCTATTCGACTATTCCCGTCGAAGACCGAGATATCAGATCCATCATTACCAACGAATCGACCTCCAAATTTAGGCTGTTGGAGGAAGGTCACCGAATAAGTCTTCCTCATGGCATCATTATAACTAGGACTGCCTTGGACAAAGGCAAAAGGCAAGATGGGTCTTCAACACGTGATGCCCCTGCACACCCGAGGAGGTTGAGATTAGAGAGACTGAGGTATCAGACACACTGGGTGAGAATGTAAGTCCTTCTCAGGAACCGATGGTTGAGGCATACGGCACTGATATAGCGCCTCCCCTTCGAAGGGAAAAATGAAAATGGCATACAAACTAAGGAAGACGACTGTTGGTGGAACCTCTAAGGTCATAATCACTCTAGTGGAAAAAGAATCATCTCCTCAACACTTAGCGGGTTTATTGAAAGGCTTATCTGACCTCACCATTCCCGACGACTTGATCAATTATGGCTTCAATGATCCAGAGGCCCTAAAACTTCATTCGCCCGTGAGAGGCAGTGAAGGCATTCAAGTCCATGATCATGGAGAAAAAACTCCGATAAGTAAAGCCAAACAAACTGGTCCGTCGAGGGGAAACACTAGGACACACACAATGACACTTACATTTCATCTTGCACTTAAACTTCAGTCATCATGTGATTTTGGCTAACTCGTGTTTACTTAATCTCTGTGCAGGCGATATTGGACGCTCCCATGGATTTGACCACCTTCGCGGGTCATCTATTTTCCATCACTGTGACCGGGATTCAGGCTCTGGCAAATGCCGGGATAGAGATGACGACAGTGATGGGGACTATCACTTCTGGGACTCATCATCTCGAAGGAAAACTTACCATCAGCCTTCATACTATCACGATCCTCGCTCTCATTCTGAGTAAGGCAAGGAGAAATCTGGTTACAAGGGGTCCCAGTCCGATACTCTCCGTGACCAAAACTTGGGTTCATCCAGCACCAAGCAATCTCGGAAATTTCACAAAAAACCCGTAGTCCCCGGACAAACTCCTTCTGCCCCTGCACATGATTCGTCGATAGTGGAAAGACTAACCGAGCTTAAGGCCACGTTTCCAAAAATATGCTTTAACGGTCTAAAGTTTCTTCCAACGATTCATCGCATTCCGGGGCACGTCAAACAAAGTGTCATCGCTTGCAACAATGATGTCTACGTTCAACACGACACATTTGTTCATTTGGCAGTGAAAGTGTCAGAAGTATCCATCGAACGCCAACATGAAATTGATCGTCTGAAGCTCGAAGCCATCCACGAAAAAGACATCATTAATGCCCAGGATGAAGAGCTTTTCTCACACAATTCTTAGCTTGAAACTGCTTAAAAAAAGGCCAAAGACACAGCTGAGGCAGTTAGTCGTCTAGAGGTCGCACATAAAAAAGAGATTGACGAAGCTGTTCAATGTTGTGGTGCCTTAGCATTAGAGAAAGACTTCGTTCAGAAGGAGAGGGATGCGTTTTATCAGCGAGTCAAGGAGTTGGAAGAGCTACTTCTCAAGGAGAAGGAAGAATAAATTACTGCTCAAGAGGAGTCGCAACGATACTGCGATGAGATTGTTGCCACACGACTCCTGAAGACAAAGCTCGACGAGGAACTCTCTAAAGTTGAGACGCTGAAGGATGAAGTCCGTGACGAGGGCAAAAGAGTAGCATCCATGAAGATTGATTCTCTCCTTGAGGCGGCTCGGAGGCTGGAAGGGAGGAAATCAAGTGCATGTTTGATCCACTTATAGCCGAGTATAATGCTCGAGTTCTCATACATTGCGACTCAACATTCCTCGGTGAGGGTTACCTAGAATCTCTAGCTGAAGCATGGGAGACTTTGATAAAGATTAAAAAGATTGAGTCGGGCACTGAAGAGGTAGACGAAGAAGCTTTAGTGAAGGAATTTCTCCGGGGAAATTAGCCTTTGGACTTGTCTACAGCGAAATCTCTTTATAGCAGACACTCTTCCTCGTCAAAAGGAAAGAACGACATTGCATGTCCGTCCGAAACCGAGTCTCTAGCTCCTTCCCCTACTCGACCAACTAGCTGCCCAACACTTGATCCCTTCGGCTACGACCCAGAAGATCCTAGCCTTGATATTCATGTTATATCTCCCATTACAGAGGGCGAAACTCCTCGGACGGTTAAGAGTCAACCAGAAACCAGTACATAAGTTCCCTTTTCAAAGCTCAAAAGACTGTCATTTTTGGCAAGTAGTTAATGTATTTTAACATTTGTCTCTTATGACCTTGTGTAGGAATTTCTGATCCTGAACCAACTCCCAGGAGCGATGACGCCATGGAGAAGAAGGAGAAGTCGAGTGAGGCCATTCAAGAGGGAGAGATTCCCGGTCCTAGTGCTCAAGTGATTGAGGCGCTTGACGAGGACAAGTCTGAAGACTCGCCACTCGTTGAAGAAAGTTACGAAGTTGAGATTACAAACGCCTCCGGACATACGTCAAAAAGTGAGCATGAAGGGACAACTTGCAGAAGAGAAAAAGAAGAAAGTTGAGATTAAGGTCGAGCCCCAAGTAGTGGAACTAGATGACCCATTGAACAGGCCTTTGAAGGCCATTCTCCTTGGTGGGTCCAGGCCACTGGAAGTTCCTTCCCCTTCCTGGGATGTTACTTCCCTATCAAGCAAAGTGTCCAAACGAAAACGCATGGTGGAGGAGTCATCTTAGAAAACGAGGAAGGAGAAGAAACCAAAGAAGTAGTTGTTACACTCGTTCAACGGGAGTTAGCCTAGTTTATGTAATTATTTTTATTTATTTTCATAGCCAATGTATATAGACTTTTGACTTCTAGTTTTGGAGAGATTGTAGTGGAACCTCGTTTTGGATTGATAAATAAAATTTAGTTTCTTTGTTTTTAAAATGACTTTTATTGTTCATCTTACCATATAACTGTGGTCGAAATCTAAAACCTCATGAGTTACATAAACCCCAATTCATTTCCATATGACTCGGAGATTTTTTGGAATTGTAGATCCTCTATTTCATGCTTCAGGTACTCAAAATATTTTTTAGTCTGCACTCCGGGGACTCAGAGTTCTCCAGTCCACATTCTGGGGACGTGGAGATTTCTCAAGTCGTTTATACTCTAGTCCGCACTTCGGAAACTCGGAGTACTCTAGTCCACATTCTGGGACTTGGAGATTTTAAGTTGTTTATACTCTAGTCCGCACTTCATGGACTCGAAGTACTCCAGTCCACACTCTGGAGATTTGGATATTTTTAGTCGTTTATACTCTAGTCCGCACTCCGGGGACTCAGAGTACTCCACTCCGCACTCTGGGGACGTGGAGATTTTAAGTCATTTATATGCTACTCTATACTCCGGGGACTCAGAGTACTCTAGTCCGCACTTTGGGGACTCGGAGATTTTAAGTCGTGTATACCCTAGTCCGCACTCCCAGGACTCAAAGTACTCCAGTCCGCACTTTGGGAATTTGAGATTTTAAGTCGTTTATACCCTAGTCCGCACTCCGAGGCTCAGAGTACTCATGTCCGCACTTTGGGGACTTGAAGATTTTAAGTCGTTTATACTTTAGTCCACACTCCGAGGACTCATAGTACCCCAGTCCACACTCTGGGGACTTGGAGATTTTAAGTAGTTTATACTCTAATCCGCACTCCGGGAACTCAGAGTACTTCAATCCGAACTCTAGAGACTTGGAGATTTTAAGTCGTTTATACTCTAGTGCGCACTCCAGGGACTCAGAGTACTCTACTCCGCACTCTGGGGACTTGGAGATTTTAAGTTGTTTATACTCTAGTCCGCACTTCGGGGACTCAGAGTAATCCAGTCCGCACTTTGGGGACTTGGAGATTTTAAGTCATTTATACTTTAGTCTACACTCTGGGGACTCAGAGTACTCCAGTCCGCATTCCGAGGACTTGGAGATTTTTTAATTTTTTGTGTGCGTTCGTACATCAAACAGAATAAATATAACTTTAGTTTTTTTCCATAGATCATACACGGGAACGTCAATAAATCAAGGAAAAGATGGCTTCAAGCCTTTGTTAATGAAAACAAACTAAATCGTCTTATTACATGACGAAAACTAAGAACCAACGAAATAAAAATATACTGGAAATAATTGCAACAAAAATACGAAAGAAATAGACTAAGTATAATAATGCCGCAGGTGTAGGCTGTTCCATGCTCCCGGGAGTGTCGCGCCATCAACGGTCGCTAGCTTGAAAGTTCCCTCTCCAAGCCTTCGTTTAATGACGTATGGACCTTCCCATGTAGGATTCATATGCGATGGGACCGGGAAAACTCGTTTCAAAACAAGATCGCCCGCATCAAAGGTTCTCGGTCGGACTTTTTCATTATAATATCGAGCAACTCGGTGTTTATATACAGCCGCCCTTAAATCATCATCTTCTCGTTTTTCATCAACGAAGTCCAGTGATTCCAGTAAAAGATGTTGATTCGTCTTAGGTCATAATGAGTTACTCGATGTGAAGGAACTTTAAGTTCCACGAATATAACAGCTTCCGTACCATATGCCAACGCGAATGGAGTGTGGCCAGTCGTAGACTTGTGGGTGGTTCTGTAAGCCCAAAGTGCTATTGGAAGTTCATCCACCCACTTGCCTCTAGACTTTTCCTAACTTTTTTCAATATGGACTTGATTATTTTGTTCACGGCTTCTACTTTCCATTGGCTTTTGGATGAGCAACTGCTGCAAACCTTTTTTCAATGCAATAATTTTGACAAAATTCCTTGAACTCCCTGCTTTCGAACTAAGTTTCGTTGTCTGTAACGATAGTCCATAGGAGTGCAAAACGACATATAATTTTTCGTACAACGAAACTAATGACATTCTTAGTAGTGATTGTCGCTAAGGGCTCTGCTTCTGCCCACTTGGTAAAGTAATCGACCGCAACTATTGCGTATTTTGCACCACCTTTGGATATGGGTAAAGAATTGATTATATCGATCCCCCACATTGCAAATGGCCAGGGACTAACCATTTGTGTGAATTGTTGACCGAGCTCTCGGGATTTTTGCATACTTCTGGCATTTGTCACATCTCCTTTCGTAGTCTGCAGCATCCCGATTTACAGTTGGCCAATAGTACCATAGCGAAGGATCTTCTTTGCTAACATCTGCCTCCCAGTATGGTAACCACATTCTCCTTCATGGACTTCCTTTAGGACTCGCTTTATCTCATTATGGGTATTGTACCGGAGTAAGGGGGCCGAGAATCCATTTCGATACATTATTTCGTCCTGCATTACATATCGCGAAGCTTTACGAATGACTTGTCATCTTTCATTCTTTCTTTCAGGCAAGACCTCGTGTAGCAAGTATTGCGTGAATGGGATCATCCATGATTCCTTCTCGATTTCTTTTTCTAACATGAAATCTATCTCCATCACATTTATACTCGGAGCATGTAAGGTTTCGACGGGAACCAATCCCATTTGCTGTGCATCGCCAGTACTTGCAAATTTGGCCAATGAGTCGGCTTCCCTATTTTGTTCACGTGGGACATGCAAAATATCATAATATTCTAGATCTGCTAACAGATCTTGAACCCATGCATGGTATGGTGCAATTCTCTATCCCTTTGCTTGATAGTCCCTCTGCACCTGGTACACCACCAATTGTGAGTCACAAAAGATTTCAACCGATTTTACTCCCAGTTCCTTGATAAGTTTCAAGCCAGGAATCAATACTACATACTCGGCTTCATTATTTATAGCTAGGAAATCGAGCTTCAAAGCGTTACAAATTGATCGGTTTTCGGGAGTTACAAGAACTATACTAGCCCTAGAGCAACGGTCGTCAGATGCCCCATCGGTGTAAAATTTCCATCCAGTAGGGGGAATGACATCGTGACTGTTTGGTTCATCTGACACGGTGAATTCAGCATGAAGTCTACTAGCGCTTTCCCTTGTATGACCCTTCGTGGCAGGTAGGTAATATCGAACTGACTCAACTCGATATTCCATTTTAACATCCTTTAAGAGGTTTTTGGTCGTTGGAGTACTTGACGCAAGGGTTGATCGGTATAAACACTGATCGAGTGCGCCTGAAAGTATGGGCGAAGCTTGCATGATGTAATCACTAAGCAATAGGCCAGTTTCTCAATCTTAGGATAATTTCTTTCCGCCCCCATTAAATGTTTACTGACATAGTATACCGGCTTTTGAACTTCGTTCTCCTCGCGAAATAAAGCCGTACTGATGGCATGTTGGGATACAACCAAATATATATACAACACTTCCTGGTCTATAGGCTTCGACAGCACCGGAGGACTTTCCAAATGCCTTACCAAAGCTCGGAATGCATCCTCACAGTCGGGCATCCATTCAAAATTTCTATTTCCTTTCTTTATTACATCGAAGAAGGGAATACACTTATCTGTAGCTTTGGACATGAATCAACTCAGTGTGGCCACTTTTCCGTTCAGACTTTGTACTTGCTTTATAGTTTTGGACACTTGTACGTCCCGAATATCTTGAATCTTTTCTGGGTTAGCTTCAATTCCCCGCGCATTAACAATGAAACCCAAAAGCTTCCCTGATGCAATGCCAAAAGAACACTTCAAAGGATTGATTTTCATTCCATAATGTCTGAGTATATCAAACATTTCCGCTAAGTTTCGAATGTGGTCGTTTGACTGCCGTGACTTCACGAGCATGTCATCCACATAGACTTCCATTGTTCTACCTATCTAGTCTTTAAACATTCGATTTACCAGACGCTAATAATTCGCTCTCACATTCTTCAATCCGAAAGGCATCACTATATAGTAATATAGCCCGATGTCTGTGACAAAACTGGTATGTTCTTGGTCAGGAATGTGCATCGGGATTTGATTATATCCTAAATATGCATCCATAAATGACAGTAATTCGTGTCCTGCTGTTGGGTCGACCAGCTGGTCAATCCTGGGTAAAGGAAAACTATCCTTGGGGCATGCTTTGTTCAGATCAGAGTAATCTACGTAGGTTCTCCATTTCTCATTTTCTTTTCTCACTAGCATGGGTTTAGACACCCATTCAGGGTAGAGGGCATCGCGGACGAACCCATTGGCTTTGAGTTTGTCCACCTCCACTCTAAGAGCAGAAGACCTCTTCGGGTCCATGCTCTCCTTTTCTACTTACTGGTACATACATTGGGTCTATGTTCAACATATGACTTGCAATAGCGGGAGAAATCCCGCATATATCAAAATGTGTCCAAGCGAAAACATCTAGATTCGCTCGGAGGAAGTTAGTGAGATCCTCGGTCATCGAGGGGCCAAGTTGTGATCCAATGTTAAGTACTCGCGATGGGTCATCTAGGCTGACTGAATGTCAGTCGTCAGTTCAGCCGATGCTTCTTTTGCTTCCCTGGGTTCCTCATCATCATCTCTCGGATCTATGTCTCTATAGATCTGATCGTGTTGCCCGAGCCAGGGCTCAGGCACTACTTGTCAATTTTCAGTGACTTGGGTGTGGACGGAATTGTCTGCAACCTTTCCTTTCTCTCCCCATTGAGCCTCTCTTAGCTCAGCCACATAACATGCACGGCCGGTCGCCTGATCGCCATGCACCACACTATCTCCTTTGTCTGTCGGAAATTTCAAAGTTAAACACCAAGGGGCCAAAGCTGCCCTAAACTCTACCAGGGCCGGTCGACCCAGAAAAACATTGTATGGAGAATCGACATCCAAAACAATGAAAGGCAGGGTTCGCAACCTCCTACATTCATCTTGTTCCAATTCAACTTGCAATTCAACATAACCCACTGCATCGGTTGTTGCACCATTAAAGCCATAGATGCAGGCTTTAGATGGTTTTAAATCTTTGTCTCCTTCTTTATTTGATCATATGCTTTTCTGAAGATGATATTAACAGAACTTCCACAATCAATTAAAATTCTTTTCATAAATGTTGGCCCGATTGTCGCGGAGATGACCATCGGGTCAAGTGTGGGAGCCTCCACTTGATCAGCATCTCTGCTCCTGAAAACTATATCATCCGTCATCGTTCGCTGATGCTTAGCTGGGGAACTGTCCTTCGTATTTGAACAACACTCAAAATCTATATGCCTTAGGGAGTTAGCATACCACTCCATTTCCTACCAAATCTTATCTGTAGGGTGAGATCCACCGACTATCGTGTTTATGACTAGCCTACCTACAGTTCGAGCAGGTTCCTCTGGATAGCGTGGAACTTGCTCGCATCTTGGGTCAGATGTTCCTTATCTACCTTCTTGCGGGTTTTTGATAAACTCCTACAAGTTTTTCTGTCTAATCAGTTTTTCTACAGCATCATGGAGGTGTCTACATTCCTATGTATTGTGCCCATAAGTCTCAAGGAAGCGGCAATACGTCCCAGTCCGTTTTTGTTCCACGGCGAATTCTTTTGGGCGTGGCTTTCGGTATTGAAAAGTGTTGCATGCTGGTAGGTAAATATTTTCCAGAGAGGAATTCAGGGGGGTGTATTCATTGTAGGTTGGAATCCTTGGCTTCCATTTTTATGCTTCTCTTTTCTTTTCAAGATTTCCTCCTCTAGACCCTTTAGATTACACGGGCTTGTTCTAGACATTGACTTGAACCTTCCTCGAGTTGTCACCGGATTTTTTTACAACAATGTTGCTCTTCACAGTCTCCTGACCGGGCCCTGGTGCCTTATCTCGCCTTGTCCATCTGGCTTCCTCCCTTCTTATGAACTGATAAGCCATTGAATAAAAATGCTTTAGCGTTGTCGGAGGCTTTCCTACCAACCAATCTCCAAACTCTGAATCCGGATCCACTCCTCGCATCACAACCATCAGAATGGCATGGTCATTTGGGTTTCTAACTTCAGTAGCTGCAACGTCAAATCTCTGTAAGTACTCCTTCAACGACTCCCCTGAAGCCTGGACTACACTGGATAGGGACATCATATCCTTGAGACGAGTGGCATGTATCCTGAACTGTTCTACAAATTTCATCGCCAATTCATCAAAACTGGATATAGACCATGGAGGAAGTTGAATGAACCACATGGTCGCAATTCCGGATAATGTTATCGAGAAGCATCTACACTTAGTTGCATCATTTACTCTAGCTGAATCCATCATCCATTCATATCTCATCACATGCTATCGGGAATCAGTCTTCCCTTCGTAGGACGAGATAGTTGGCATGCTAAACTTTCTGGGGTACTCGGCCTGTAGAATAGTATCTGCGAATGGAGCATGACTCCTGGATATCCCCCAATCTTCATTGGTCAAGCCTTGATTTTCTCTCATCGTCTGTCTAATAATAGCCGATAGGTCCAGGGTTTATATGGAAGATGGAAGGCTAGAACATGTCCCACGAGATCGTTTTAGTTGCTGTCTCCTCTACTGGTGGTCTTCCAAACATGTATCCAAGGAACTAGCTTCATTAGGACCTTGGTGGACCGACCGTCCAACTTCCACTCGCACTCCAGATCCTAAGTTTCTTGCTCCAGCTTGGGTGTGGTTTTCAAGGTGTAAGTGATCCCTAGTTGATCGATCAGCAACACATGCTTGTGTTGTTTCAGTTCTATGGTGTCTACACCTAGTAGGTTCATCAGACAAAGTCGAGCTGTCAGATGAAGAGTAAGAAGCGGGGCTACCTCCAGCATTATGATTTTGTTGTTGAGTAAGCTGAGTTATTAGGGTACCATTAACTTGGATCTGTTCGCTAAGTTGTCTCCTGCTTTCCATGAGTTCTCTCATTAGGTGCTCTAGTGACAACTTCCATCTGGTTTTGGGTGGTGACAGTCCCTGCGCCCATATTAACTTGTTGATTGTTGGGTCCTATTTGTTGGACGCTAGCAGTCTCGTTGACATCTGCATTATGCGAGGCTGATCGGGTACGTGGTCTTTCCATTGTAGAGTTATTGGCAGAAACTCCGAGTAGAACAACGGACTTCCTGTGAATGACTTGGATCTTATTCAAGGGATCTCTTCAATCGAGTAGCTACAAAGTAGATCCTAATAACCTGAGAATGCTCTCTCAATGAAAGCACCAAAATGTTAGCACTAGAAATGGTCACTAATACCCAAAGAAAGATTTTTGTAGAGAGATTAATGAAGATAGAAAATTAAAATAGAGGAATATATGCAGAATTAATTGCAAAAATTAGAACACTAGATTTATAGTGGTTCGGCGTAACTACCTACGTCCACTTTGAGTTTAATCATTGCTTTTCTAAACAATTAAATACAAATACAATCCATACATCAACTACTCAAATGCAAATGCTAACTGAAAAAGAATGAGTCTTGAAAGTGGTAGAGTCTCCATAAAGTTCTCGAAAAAAGGTCCCTTTCACTGTGCCCTTGCCCTTCTATTTATAAGCAAAGATAGGCTGAACTTCCCTCACGGGCCTAGGAACAAAGTACTTCGGCCCATAATAGATGACTTCTGCGCACCATGCCAAGCATGCCGAACGGCAGTTGTCGATCGACCTTGCTGAGTAATCTTTGATAAATGACTTTTTGCCGAATGGCAGATGCCGAACCAGGGAATGGCGAGCAATTGAATAATGAATTAAGAATGCCGAGCGATGAATTAACGTTGTACGTTACCTAGGTCGAACGAGATATCCCTGCCGAACAACATTCGAATGCCGAGCAAGGCAGTTATGCCGAGCGAGACCTGTGCCGAGCGAGACCTTTATGCCGAACAATGCCTCTGTGCCGAGCGAGGCCTGCATGTCGAACGAGGCCTGCATGCCAATAGAGGCCTCTATGCCGAGCGAGGCCTGTATGTCGATTCGAGGCCTCTATGCCGAACGATGGTCTTAGGCCGAACGACACTTTTATGAAGGATGCAGAGCGATAGCGCTCGAACAAAGAATGCCAAACGATGGTCTTAAGCCGAATGATGCACTTCCCTCCTAAGCCGAGCGATATTCAATCCTTTTATTTGGGCTGAGTCACCCAGATTGAAACAAAAGCCCATATGATCAGCATTCTGTAACCAGGTCAAACATCCGGGTAACAAAGGATGATTAATTTAATAATATAAATAAAAAAATCCAAGTTCTTGTTTCGTTCCTTTTCGAGGACGAAAAATACTGAGGGGAGAGGATTGTAACGACCCGAATTTTTAGCCATCTGGTATTGGGATAATTAGACGATTTTAGTTATTGAAATATTAATTTTTATAAGTCGAATAGATAAATTTTCTGACATTAAAAATATCTAAATGTATAAATTGATAAAACTATATTTAATTTAATTATAAATTTCTGAATATGATAAATTTTATAGATATATGTAACACCATTTAAAATTTAAGATAGAATATCCATATATTTGTATATATAAATGTATACAAGCTTTATGATGTTTAAACATATATATATATATATATATGTATGTATGTATGTATGTATATGTAAGTATATATGTATATATGTGTGTGTGTGTGTGTCCATATGAAGTAATGTATATGAACATTTGCATATATAGATAAATATGATAAAATAAATATGTATACTGTATATGCATGCATATCTATATATATAAATGTATATGATGGAAAAAAATATTTAAGTATATGTGTATGTATATATGCTTAAAGAATAGTGTATATGAAATTTTATATAGACATATACATGTAAAAGTTTCATGATGGAAAAATTAAAAAATAAAATAAATATATGTATATATAAGTGAAAATGTATATAGTATATATAACTGTGTAAGTATGTATAGCAAACATATATATATATATTTGTATATACAAAACTTATGCTACAAAATTAAAATAATATATATATATATAAGAATAAATACTTGTACATAACTTTATATATGTGCGTTGCTATAAATATAGTGTATATGTAATTATTTATACAAAGAAGAAGTAACTTATGCATGTTAATTTATGTTAGAAGCAAAATATGCACTTATAGTCAAAGTATAGGAAAATCTACGTAAATATTTATATGAGCATGTATACACATAAGGGAACATTATGATGAGGATAAATCTAGTCAAACACAAAATAACTCAAATCTTTCACTCAAATTTTCAAATCAAGTCTTCATATTTTCAAAGCAATTAGAGAAAAATATATATAATGAAGCCCTATACAAGAACAAATGCTTCAGCCTTGTGGCCAACCTGACCCTCTCTATATATATATGCCACTATATTTTTCTCACGTATACCATTCAACACAATTTAAAAAAGAGTAAAAAGAAGAATTTGCCATTAAAACTTTGTAGAAGCTAGACATTTAAAAGCTTCAGGAAGTAAATAAAAAAGAAGCGGTATCTTCTTTTTCAAAAAGCTTATGAGTAAAAACCAAACCCTTTACTTACTGGTAAAACTATGTGTACATATACATGTTTGTAAATTTGGGTTTTTATATATTATCAAACATTTATGTGCTAAATAAGTATTTATTACTTATATATGTGCGATAAATCAAGTTTTAATACCCTGTAAAAACTCACAGTAACAAGTATAATACTCTGTTCTTTTGAAAAGTTAATAGCTTGCAACCTTTGAAAATCACTATCTCTTAACCTATTTAGTTTTGGGTTATGATCCAAAAAAAGAAGTTGGTTGTTTTAAATTATAATTTTTTCTAAAATTCGTTTCATTTTTTATTATGTAACATTGAGGAAGGAAAGCTTATTTTACTGTAAACGAGTTTGAAATGACAAAAATTCAAATGGCATAATTTAATTAGTCAATTATATGAATGCGTTTGTTATCGAAAATGATGATTAATAGAAGTGATTTGGTAATTTTTAGTTGTATATTTGGTGAGATAAAGGAAGATGATCGGATTTGGGTCTTTGGTTAAATTTCGACGAGGGGCTCGGTTTTGTGGCTTTCTCTTTGGCACAAAGGAGGGTGAAGGGATGGCGCGTTTACGAAAAATGGCACGACATTTTTCTGATGCTTGTGGTAGCCAGGCGAGTGAGTTTTAGGGTGTAGGGCTTCTTCGTTTTCATGTTCGGTGCTTGATCAACCACGACATGAAAGAGGCGAGGTATGGGTGCGGTCCAGGGGAAAATGTAGAGGAGGAAATGGTGCATCTCTCGGTGAAGTTTGGTAGTGGATGGTGGTGTCCAGTGGCTTGACGAGACGTAAGGGTGGTTCCCTGTTGGATCTAGGATTTTGGGTTCGAGTTCAATTTTGGAAAGTTAGCCTTATTAGTGGTTTCAAGTGGTGGAGCGTGTTGTGGAGGTCGAGGGTGACTCACGGTGATAGTCGACAGCGAGACGTAGGCCGGAGGGAGGCATGTATATGTGCACGGTTGTGTGGTAATTTTTCTCGTGCACGTTTCTTTCCTGGGTTCGAATAAGAGTGAGAGGAAAGCAACTAAAGTGGGAAGAAAGAGGGGCATTGGGCTTGATGGGTTTGGGCCGTATTTTTGTTTGGGTAGGATTGTTTTCTTTTTCATATTGGGCCAGGTTCAAGGTTATGGGCTGGTTAGTTATTTTTTTAAGGGAAAAATAGCTTAACCATTTTATTGAAGAGTCTAAATTTTTTAAAATAATATATGTATCCATTTCGAATTAAATTGACAGATCGATTTTTATTTTTAAGTCCCTATCGTCAAATACTTCCACCTGAACAATATCGTTGAGTTTCTGTAAGTGCAAATATTTTATAATTAAAATATTTAGGGTAAACAAGTAAGTAATTTCTAATTTAAATTAATTATATGTTAATAAATTAATTAATTATTAAATGATCCATTTTAGTTTTTAATTATTTTACTTAGTTTCTTTGATTACCAAGTAATTTAGATTGAAATGTATACGACTCAATTATTTGAGACTAACCTAATTCCAAATTGTAAACTGATTGAATGTCAATTATAAACCATTGATTAATTAATGATCTATGTGAACCAAGAATGTTCTCAATATTGATTTCAATTATCTATTGTCGGTGTCATTAGGTAGTCGAACGAATTTAAATGGTTAGAATAAAACATTGACTCGTTTTATTTGGAATAAACATATGTAATAAATTCCCATATGTGAATATTGACACTATGAATATGAATCGTTTATTTTAAACAATTTGGCCTTTTAAATTTATTGCTTAGATTTGATGAGACCGGGATCGGATATCTGCATTATCCGAAACCACTTCAATTAAATAACCACTACGAACCTTTATGGTTTGATTATACAAATATGTCAGGATTTAATTAATTTAACAAATTCGGTTATTTTAATAAGTATTTTATACTTAAACACTATTATAGTATCTCTTATTTTTTGTAAAAGTGTTTTTGTTATTGTAAGATTAAAAACCCATCGCATATATATGGCGCGGTCTTACGAGTTACCTTGGTTTTTTCGAAGGATTTTGATAACTTAAGTAATTCAAAATTAAGTATGTTTACTCACGCTAGTTTCCAGCCTAACTCGAGGATGATGTTTACACTTGTATGATACTTAATGTATGGTAATCGTGTATAAGGTTCTACATTTATTACATTTCGTTCTGAAACTTGGCTCTGATACCAAGCTGTTACACCCAACCTCGAGACCTATATTAACAAAGAGAATTACTAAGTAATTCTGTCTGCTAATGCGGTGAATAGGGACGGTTAAGGGCGACCATTATAATCTTGCATTAGATAAGAGCTAAGTATGTCAATTTGGTACACTATTTTTTCCATTTCATCTTGAATATTCGACATGCTTAATTCCTAACTAATGCACTACTATGGTGTCTACAGGATCGATTCAGAAATAAAATACAATAATTACAACAATCACAGTCACAGAACAGCAACACAAAATATATATACATATCCATATATCAAATGTAATACAACCCATCACAAGTGGTATTTAACCACGATATATACATACATACATCCCACAAAACAATATGTATCATATAGTTCCCAACCCAAAAGATTACTATACAAAAACTGTGCTATAGTCCCATAGATGATGGAGAAGACCCAAAAAAAAGCTAGCAAAGGTCCATAAGATAAGCAAGTCCAATGGTAAGCAAGCTAAGAGTCCAACTATCTAACCTACAGCCCGGTATGACTTGAGTAATAAATGCACGGGTCAGGTTAGCTAGAACTTGATATTAGTGAAAGTTGAGAGGAATATAAGTGCATAAGGGAATTCTTCCTTTAATTATAAAGGAAGGTTATAGGTGTGGTTCAATTGTGATGCCATAATATAGATTCATAAAAGGTTGTCACATGAATAAGTTAAGTTCAATATAAGAAATCCATATTCAAAGGCATTTAACACAAATGCAATAAACCATTTAAAAGTCATATGGGAAACTCATCAAAATTCCTAAATTTGAGTGTCATGGAACTCTAAAAGGAGTTCAAATCTCATAAAATCAAAATCACCATTTATATATAACGTTTTATGTAGCACTAGGCTGTCGATGCAACACAACACCTCAAAAATGGTGAAATCGTATAAAACTCATAATACTCAGAAATCTCAGAAAACTCGGATTGCCCAGATCCCTGATTGCAATGCCAAAGCAATGTTGCACGTGCTAAACTCTTATCTAGTGCTATTATAATTTTAGTGCTTAACTCGTGGACCCAAAGGTCATACTCGTGGTGACCAAAGTAAGGTAACTCATGGTGACCAATGTCACATAACTCGTGATGACCGAAGTCACATAACTCAGATGACCCGAAGGCCTATAGCATTGGCATACTCGTGGATGTGTCACAAACTCTCGGAAAGGAACCCGAAAAGTGTTAACGGTATCCCATACCTCACGTTCACACTAAACAGTTTACTAACCGCTAGTTAACTCCACATCATAAAAATAAAATCTCATATCTCAGAAATCTCAGAATACTCATACATCTTACATCGTATCATCGGCAAATGGAAATAAATCCCATAATGATTTCTCATAAACCATAATTCCCGAAAGGGGAAAACTCATCTTAAGATTCGCCTCGTCTCATCGGCGAATATAACAACATCTGTAAGTGGTTCTCATCGATAATTAATCCTATAATAGGAGGTCTCGAATATCTCAACTTGCCAAATATTGGCCAATTAAGATAATTCCTATAATAGTAATTATATATCTCAAATATCAACTCAAAAAACAATACTCAAGAGGTTTCGATCATATAAGTCCAAAATTAACCGAAAATATACTCACATGTCTCATACCATGTGTTTTACTAAGTCGTTTAATTTTCTTTCTCGTACGTTTGAAAAATGCAAAAACGTGTATTTTTATATAGGAAATATATTTTAGCGAAATCTGGATTTGAAATTAATTTCAAAAATATTTATGAAATCGACATTGAAAATCTCCTTATAATCTAGAAATATTAATTAAATCATGTTTTATATGAAATCACTTTGTAAAATATATTTCTTAGAACAATAGATAGAATATAACACTTTTGGAAAAATAGTTTGAAAATACGTGCACATGTGCTCGAAATCACAATGAAAACATCATAGAATGAATCATCAAAATTCATTAAAATCATAATAATGAATTCATGAAAATCCGGGCTTCTATATAGTAGAAGCAACCCAAAAATAATCACAAGAAGTATGATTTATCCCCTGAGTAAGATAATACAATACTCAAGATCAATGTTAAAATTTATCATCAAAACCATGCTCGAACAATCCAAGAAAATACATGATTCAATACTAGAGCATATATATATAAGGCTCTCAATATTTGCGCTGAAATGAGCATCAAAACCATGCTCGGAAAACACAAGAGAAAGCACCAAAAAACGGTGCAACAACTCAAGATACACAGGAAGAAACTTGGCCATTTTTCCCAGACCTGTGTTTTGTTTGGCCAATTTGCCCTTTTAAACACATAATTTGAGAAAACACAAAACATAAAAGTTGTAGAAGATATCCTGAGATTTCCATAACATTAAAAATTATTGAATTTCGATAATAAATGAAAAGGCTATGGCTAAAAATATTTTGAGATCTGAATTTCACTACTTTTGTTATTGTGGTCTCGGGACAGCGACATTAGATTTAACTTTTAGCCACGTAAATTTCTAAACTTGACAAAATCCAAAACATAAAAGCTGAAGATGATTTTCTTAGCTTGAAATCAGAAAAAGAATAACTAAAATTGGACTTACGGATGAAATGATACAGGCAAACCAATTCTTAGGTCAACGATCATTGTTGCTGTCGTTTTGCTCTCGGGATAGCAACAAACGAACACAGTTATGACCAAGTTAACTTCAAAATTTCAGAAAACTCAAAACATAAAAGTTGAAGGTGATTTTCTTCGATTGAAATCAAAAACATAAACACCAAAATTGGACTTACAGATCAAAAGATACGGCGAAAACAATTTTTAGATCAACGATCATTGTTGCTGTCATTTTGCTCTCGGGATAGCAACAAACAAACATAGTTTTGGTCAAGATAACTTTAAAATTTTAGAAAATTCAAAGCATAAAATTCTAAGGTGATTTTCTTAGCTTGAAATCAGAAAAAGAATAACCAAAATTGAACTTACGGATCAAAATATGCGGCCAAAACAATTCTTAGATCAACGATCATTATTGCTGTCATTCTGCTCTCGTAATAGCAACAAACAAACATAATTTTGACCAAGCTAACTTCGAAATTTTAGAAAAATCAAAACATAAAAGTTTAATATGATATTCTTAGCTCGAAATTGGAAAAAGAATCACCAAAACTGAACTTACGGATCAAAAGATACGGCCAAAACAATTCTTAGACCAACGATCTTTGTTGCTGTCGTTTTGCTTTCGGGATAGCAACAAAAAAACACAATTTTGATCAAGCTAAATTCAAAATTTTAGAAAAATCGAACATAAAAGTCGAAGATGATTTTCTTAGCTTGAAATCAGAAAAAGAATCAACAAAATTGGACTTATGGATCAAAAGATATGGCCAAAACAATTCTTAGATCAACGATCATTATTGCTGTCATTTTGCTCTCGGGATAGCAACAAATAAACACAGGTTTGACCAAATTAACTTAGAAATTTTAGAAAACTTATATCATAAAAGTTGAAGGTGATTTTCTTAGCTTGAAATCAGAAGAACAATCACCAAATTGGACTTATGGATCAAAATATACGGTCAAAACAATTCTTAGATCAATAAACATTGTTGCTGTCATTTTGCTATCGGGATAGCAGCAAACAAACATAGTTTTGATCAAGCTAACTTCAAAATTTCATAAAACTTACAACATAAAACTTTTAGTACAAAATCTAAGCTTTTGAGAACATCTAAAATTATTGAATTTGAATATGAAACGTGAGAGATATGGTCAAATTCGTTTCATCTTAAAACTTAGAACAAATATCACTATAATCGATTCTTTTTTTTGCCAATTTCTCACAAGATCATCATTTTTAGCTAGCAAATTTGTGAGCTTGAACTCACCTTAAAGATTTAGCAGCTAATTTGGTAGCAAGATGTGATCTTTGGTGATGAATTAAAGCCCTAAGCACCTGAAATAGCTGAAACAAGACATGCACAACAAAGAAAATTTGATACAGACAAGATCATTTAAAGTTCTAAGAATTTTGATGAAATTTCTTTAGGTATTGGTGGAGATTACCTTGTATATCTTATTTTGGAGGCTCTCTTCTTTAATTTGCAACCAGTTTGGAGAAATTTGGTTTTAAATTGAAGAAGCCATTGATATTTTTCCTTTTGTTTTTACTGTGAAGTTTCGTTTGTTTTGAGAAGGAAGTTAAGGGAAAAGAGTATGTACTAAATGTTTTCCCTACACCAGAAGTTTCTAGATTAAGAGTTTTGGACTTTTAAAACCCTACCCAATTGGTCCCAGACAATTTTACTTAGAGATAATGCTATGTTCATATTTATCTTATTTTAACACTATATGCACCATTTTTCTCATTTTAAGGCCAAATAAAATATTCACAACAAATGTATGTACATAAAATTGTTGTATTAACAAAATAAAATTTATTTTTCCAATAAAAAGTTATTTTATGAATAAAACCTTATTTTAATCAAATTGCACAATTCACACTATTTTATTACAAAACACTATTTTTATTCAACGACTTGTACAAAAATTGTTTTCTTGTCAAATAAATTACAATAAATCATTTTAACTCTTTTTAATCATCAAATATTATCTCTAAACCAAATCCATCTTTTGTATTCATAAAATACATAATATCTTCATATTTCTCATTTTAAATTCAATAAAAGATTAATATTGTCAATGTTTTCCAATACTGTTGTAATTACCCGAATAAAATTGCAATTCGATCATTTTCTCTCCAAATTCTCAAAATAAAGTTTTTAAAACTTTATTCATCAATTTAGGATTTTTTTCAGTAATTTAATGTTGAAATACTTCATATATTTAATTTATTAGGTCCAAACTATCAAAAACTGTAATGACCCCAAAATAAAAATAAATAAATAAATAAAAAAATAAAAAAATATACATAGGAGTTTCTGTTGATAAAAATATAAGGAGTTAAGGTGATTAAAAATGATGAATATAGTTCCATGTCTAAGGAATTATATAAATACACATATTTAATATAAGGGGTGTCTCCTGTCTTATTTAAAAAATAAAATAAAATGGAGTTTTATAAGGATCAAATAACTTATGTATTTATGTTAGAAATAATTAGCCTGATATATGTGATTTTTATCACATAAATGTGTATAAGGAGTTGCTGTTTTTTAATTAAGGCTAGAATGAAAACAAATATAGGATTAAATATGAATTTTTCTTCTTATAATTATTTCTTACAAACAACATGGTGAGACAGATTTTTACATCACATAATTATGTATGATAGTGAACATGATTGAATGGAGATAGTAGCCAGGTAGAAAATGCAAGGAGTTTACGGATTCTTTAAACTTAAAATTAAAAAAAATGAACAAAAGGTCACATGCATATGGCATGAACAAATGGAGTCATGAAAATGGCATGCAGTGTTTAAAATGTTTGATTCCCGAAATAACTAATTGAGGAAATCAAATGTGTGCAATTCCAATTAAGGACCACACAAAAATATGATATGTACATGAATAACAAAGGGGTATCAAAGGGATTACCCATTTTCTTAAACCCTAGAGTGGTTTTATAAAGCCTGTACATAACCATATTCATCACTCTCTCGGGATCAAAAAAAAAAAAGATAAACATTAACTTGAGACTCTGAAAGGATCTGCTGTCCAGAGGAACAAGGCAATAAAAGAAAACACTAGGTGAGCATTAATCTTTTTATGCAATGGCATTAAGTCCTCTAGTAGGCAGCCTACAATGTTATGATTCATTTAAAATCTCTGAAATGATTTGTTATGGGTGAGATGGATGTTTGTTTGTGCATTTTTTTTTTTGGGGTTTTTAACCTGTATGTGAGTTTCCTAAGTTAAAATGGTTTGAGCATTTTTGTTCTAAATTATTCTGATGAAATATGGATGTAAATTATTTAAGAAATAGGCAGCAAGATAGTGATCTAGCTCATGTTTATTTTTTTAGATATTGAAGCATGAAACCAAATGTTCATATCATAAGTCAGAGGAGAGTTTCTGGGTTTTTGGGGGAATTTCCTTAATAAAACTCTTATCCTTATATTCATAGTAATATAATAGGATCATGATGCTTAAATTATTTTTAGGAAGACTATAGGCATGTTGCATTTCATGTAATAAGGAATATAAAAATGGAAAATATGGGGCAGGACCAGAAAGTATAAAAGTAAATATATCTTTCTGAAACATGAATGAACTGGAAGTTTATGTGATTAAATTCATAAATAGAAGCTCAATAAAATAAGCAGAAACTGGAGGGGGATTTATTAAATTAATAAATCATATGAATGAATGAAAGAAGGATTAAATTGGTCATTTGGGAGTCAGTCAATGATCTGCTTGCTTCAGGTGGGAGCAAGTATATGCATGGTGCAATTGCATCCTGAGGCCTTTGTGTGTTGGAATGAATTAAATAACCTGGGAGTTTCCTGCACAATGCATACATGGTGTTCATTTGACAGGGAGTTATAGACCACAAAATAAACAGGAAATGGAATTTTAAATCTGGGTTATGATTATCTAGACAGGGAGTTAAATTAATCAGGTTTTAATATGATGCTCTGATTGATAGCTGGGTGAAATTGGGAGAACAATATCTGAGTTCACTTATTTAAAAATGGAATTATGAATGATGTATGGTTTGCTGAGTATTGGTTGAATGTATGGATGTGTCTTTGAAACTGTTTGGTATTAACTACTAATATGCAAAGTTTGAAAGCTGCTAGATTAGGTAAATATTGCAAGTTCACCAAAATTTTGAATATATGTATGAAATTTGATTAGTGTTCATACCAGTGTAAACTGACCCTTTTGGTTGCCCTTGCAATCATCTGGGTGTCTCATTGAAATTGGGGCAGCTCAGTGATTTGCCTGCAGGAAAGTGAAGTTGGCTTGATGGATGAAGAAGGCATTAGCTACTAGTAGAAATAAAAGAAACTTGTTTTATATTTACAGATGCTTTGTAATGATTTCTGTTAGTCAAGATTACAAGTAGTAGTTGAAGTTAATTGTAGGGAGCTTTCTGTGTAATTGGTTTAAAAGCACGTACTTAAGAAAACCTATTTTGAATGACTGTTAATGGTGAATGATTAACTACTGTTTTTATGAGAGATCTTATTTGGTAGATAACTGATACTATTTGTACATGAATTCTGGATAGATTATTACATTGCAATCATGTATCTGATTTCAAAATACAAATATAATAAAAGAAGCAAACCTGTAAGTATTTTGTATTTTTGGTTGTTGGCTTAAAGGGAAGAATTCCCAGGAGTTTGCACAAGGCAGTATCATGCTTGTGTTAGGAATAGTATTTGTAGAAGAGTGTTAACATGAGCATAATGGGTTTGAAAGTGGCAATATGGCCGGACTAGATGGCCATGGGGGTCAAGCCATTATAGTCTGAAAGCATTTCACTTCAATTCATGAAGTGTAAGTGTTTCCAGGAAGAAAAAAACTCCAAGCAACCCTTAAAAAGACTCCAAGCACATTCAACATAAACTCCAAGTATTCAAGTCAGTGTTAGGATAAATTTGAAATTGCAATATAACTTTATTTGTTCAGACTTGAAATGGTAATTAGGAATCAGTCCCAATGTTCATGCTGCAAGTGTAAATTTTTTGAAGTTATTTCCTACAAGAACTTGATAACTATCATAAGTACAATCAAATGCCATTTTAGTGATTAATAGACTTGTTTAGGCAGAAAGTCTAGAAAAGAAAAGGTGTTGTGCATTGCAGTATTATAAATATAAGTATTATAAATGCACAAATATAAATTTTGCAGTAGAGCAAAATTTAGGGGAAAACAAATATATATCATCAAATATATAATTGTCTTTATGTGTTTTGTGTACTGATATGATTATATTAGTAATCTAGGGTCTTGGGAAAAATATTTGGAAATTTATCTAAATATTCAAATATAGCAGAAAAGAGGTTTAGTGATAAAAAAAAATTATGTTTTAAGAATAGGGTCACCACAGTTTTGGTATCAGAGCTATGTTTTAAATAACATAGTAAATATTATTGTATGCATATGGATGTTTGAATGCATTGTTTGAATTATTGGGATTGGATGCTTTTGTTTATGTCAAAATAAAATGTATGTTTGTGATACATGCACAGAGTGCACTTAAATAAAATAAACAAAGTAAAGACATCAAAAATGATGGGGGTATACAAACTAACATAAAAATCATATTTATAGCATTATGGTAGGACCAAGACATCACACAGGTGCAGGACCATCACGTGAGCCACATGTGATAAGCATGGAAGATTTTGTAAGAGCTTTGAGAGATGGAATAGCACCAAGGCTTGACAACCCTCATGAGGAGCTCTCCAAACTGCTTAAGACATGCACCAATTTGGGAGGGAAGGATTTTGAAGGTACTGAAGGAGCTATGGGTGTTCAAACTTGGATAAGAACTATGGAGAGAGTCTTTACAGATATGCAAATCAATGACCAAAGGAAAAGACAGATAGCTTCAAGATGGTTGAAGGGGGTTGCACTGAATTGGTGGGAGGTTGTGATAGCAGGAAGGCCAGAGAATGACATCACTTGGGATGAATTCAAAGTCATGCTTGAGGCTAGATTTGTCCCAGCATCTGCCAAGGCCACACTGCTAGAAGACTTTATCAGATTAAGGCAAGGAAGCATGAGTGTAAATGAGTACACTCAGAAATTTGAAGCATTATCTAAGTATGGAATGGTGTTGATAGGGAATGCAGAAGCAAAGAATGTAAGGTACATTCAAGGCTTGAACCCTAGTCTATCAAGAGCAATGTTGCCATACAAGGATAAAACCTTTGATCAAGTAATTGATCTAACTCTCTCATTTGAGCAACATGACACCACAACAGAGAAGTTCAGGAACATGAAGATCAATAAGAAGAAGGGAGGTCAGAACAAAGTGCAACCTTATGACAAGAAAAATGCAAGCAAGGGAGTTAAGAAGGGGGAAGGAGTAGTAGCACCTGAAAGCAAGAAACTCACTCATTGTTTTAATTGTGGAAAAGCTGGACATTATAGTAACTAATGCCCTGACCCTAAAATACCTAGAGGAGGCTGCTATAATTGTGGAAAGATGGGTCATCTAAAGAAGGATTGCCCAGAGACTAATAGGAGAACAGCAAAGGTAGGAGCTTTGGCAGCAAACAACACTGGGAAAGTTGGGCAACTTGAAGGTATAATTTTAATCAATACCCAACCAATATCAGTAATATATGACATTGGTGCCTCACATTCGCTAATATCTCTGGAAATTGTAAAGAAGTTAGCACTTGCTTGTGTTTCTATTGATCAACCCTTAACTATATACAGCCCTATAGGAAGTTATTGTATGTTAGGAATGAAGTGTGTGGGTCTGAAACTAATTATAGGAGGTTATGAATTTAATTCAGATCTATACACTTTAAATTGTCCTGGTATTGGGATTATTTTGGGGGTAGATTGGTTAATGAAAAATAAAGCAATTTTAAATTTAGAAAATCTAACTATTTCTTTGGAGACAAATGGAGGCAAAAGAATTACAATCCTAAGTGAAATAGCAAAGAATACATGTTTTAATAAAATTTGGAGTATTAATGAAATTCAAAAGGAATTAAAAATAAAGGAAATCCTAATAGTCAATGAATACATAGATGTGTTTGGAGAAGTAAGGGGAATTCCTCAAAATAGGCCAGTTGAATTCAAAATAAAATTAATGCCAGGAACTAACCCAATCATTAAGAAACCTTACAGGATGGGTCCAAAAGAGTTAGTGGAATTAAAACACCAACTAGAAGAATTAGAAGAGAAGGGGTTCATAAGATCAAGCAGTTCTAGTTGGGGTTCCCCAGTGCTTTTTGTCAAGAAGCATGATGGAACAATGAGGATGTGTGTGGATTATAGGGATTTAAACTAGGTGACCATTAAGAATAAGTACCCACTGCCTAGGATAGATGATCTATTTGATCAATTGCACGGAGCTAAAATATTTTCAAGGCTAGATTTAGCCTCTGGATTTCACCAAATGAAGGTTGCAGAGGAAAGCATTGAGTACACAGCTTTTAACACAAGATATGGCCTTTATGAATTTCTAGTAATGCCATTTGGTTTAACAAACGCTCCTTCCTATTTTGTAGATTTGATGAATAGAATTTTTAGAGACTTTTTGGATAAATTTGTTTTGGTATTTATTGATGACATATTAATTTATTCAAAATCAGAAAATGAACATGCTATGCACCTACACTTAGTATTATCCAGGCTTAGAGAACATGAATTAAAAGCCAAGTATTCAAAGTGTACATTTTGGCAACATGAAGTGAAATTTTTAGGACACATAGTGTCACAGCAAGGGGTGAGTGTGGATCCAAGCAAGGTCATTGCAGTTCAATCATGGAGTAGACCCAAAACAGTGACTGAAGTGAGATCATTCTTAGGATTGGCAGGGTACTATAGAAGGTTCATCAAGGATTTTTCGAGAATAGCCACACCAATGACCAAGCTAACAAAGAAAAACCAACCATATGTGTGTACTGAGCAGTGTGACCAAGCCTTTTAGAAATTGAAGCAAGCATTGGTGGAGGCCCCTGTCTTACAAATCCCAGAGGAAAATGAAGGAATGGTTGTATACACTGATGCTAGTGCGTCTGGGTTAGGTGCAGTGCTCATGCAACATGGCAAGGTGGTGGCATATGCATCAAGACAGCTTAAACTCAATGAGACCAAATATGCAACTCATGATTTAGAATTAGCTGCAATAGTGTTTGCATTAAAAATTTGGAGGCATTATTTACTTGGGGCAAAATTTGAATTATTCACAGATCATCAAGCATTGAAGTATTTATTTTCTCAAAAAGACTTGAATATGAGACAAGCAAGGTGGATGGAATTTCTAGCTGCATATGATTTAGATATTTTGTACACCCTTGGAAAAGCTAATAGGGTGGCAGATGCTTTGAGTAGAAATCATATTAGATTGGCAAGTTTGATGATTGATGAATTTAAAGACCTTGTAATGCTTGGGGTGGCAGATATATATAGCAAGGATGGAGTGAAATATAAAGAGCATGGTGACATGGTGGAGCATGGTACACTGGGATTGATCACAGTGAGATCTAACCTGGTGGAGAAAATTGGCGACATGCAAGACCAAGATCAAAATTTAAAGGAGAAGAAAGAAATGTTATTGAATAACATTGAGTTGGAAAATTTTAAAATAGACCCCAAGGGATATTTGAGGAAAAATGAAAAGCTTTGTGTACCAGACATTGCAGAATTAAAAGAAGAAATCATGAATGAGCATCACAAAACCAAGTACACCATACACCCTGGAGGCACTAAAATGTATCATGATTTAAAAAGGAGCTACTGGTGGCCAAGAATGAAACAAGCAGTGGCAAAATATGTGGCAAAGTGTTTGACTTGTCAGCAAATTAAGGCAGACTATCAAAAACCCTCTGGCCTGTTGCAACCTTTGGAGGTACCTCAATGGAAATGGGAAAGTATTTCCATGGATTTTGTAGATGGTTTTCCTAGAACTAGGAAAGGTAATGATAGTATATGGGTAATTGTTGATAGATTAACCAAGTCTGCTCACTTTGTCCCTGTCAGATCAGACAGAAATGCACATAGGCTTGCACAATTATTTATCAAGGAAGTGTTAAGGTTACATGGTATACCAAAGACCATTGTAAGTGATAGAGACACTTTGTTCACCTCAAGATTTTGGGAGAGCTTCCAAGAAGCAATGGGAACTCAACTCTGTTTAAGCACTGCCTACCATCCTCAAAGTGATGGGCAAACAGAGATAGTGAATAAAATATTGGAGGATCTATGAGAGCATGTGTGCTTGATTTTGGGGGCAATTGGGAGGATCACATCCATTTGGCAGAATTTACTTACAACAATAGCTATCAGTCAACAATAGGAATGGCTCCCTTTGAAGCCTTGTATGGGAGACCCTGCATGTCTCCTTCTTGTTGGTTGGATGTAGGGGAGGGTATAATATTGGGGCCAGATCATGTTAAAGAAACTTCCAACATAATTGAGTTAGTTAGGCATAGGATGAAGACAGCACAATCAAGACAAAAGTCTTATGCAGATAGAAGGAGGAAGCCAATGGAGTTTGAAATAGGAGAGTATGTTTTTCTGAAAGTATCACCAATGAGAAAGGTGTTCAGGTTTGGGAAATCTGGCAAGCTTTCACCAAGATTTATAGGACCATATGAAATTGTACAGAGAGTTGGTACCATGGCCTATAAGCTTAAGTTATCAGAAGAGTTGAGTGGTGTACATCCAGTATTTCATGTTTCTCAATTGAGAAAGTGGGTACATGATAAAGGAGCAATTTTGGAGTCACCTACTCAAATTCCAGTTCATAAGAACTTGGTCTATGCAAATGAGCCAGTAGGGATTGTTGCCAAGGAGGAAAAGAGGTTGAGAAACAAGGTGATCAAACTGGTGAAAATACAATGGAGCTTGGACACAAATGATTGTACATGGGAAGTTGAAGACAAAATGAGGGCTAAATACCCCAATCTGTTTTCTGATGGAGAGGTACGTTTAAGTAGCTTTATGATGGCTTTCCGAATGTTTTTTTCTTCTTTTCTGTTTGCTTTTAAAAAAAAATGTGAGTATGAGGTTATGGAGTTAAAACCGATTTTGGACTAGAGCTTTCATTTGGAGAAATTAGAAGAAATTATGGGGACATAATTCCTTTAAGTGGGAGGGTATGTAGTGACCCCAAAATAAAAAAATAAAAATATATATACATAGGAGTTTCTGTTGATAAAAATATAAGGAGTTAAGGTGATTAAAAATGATGAATATAGTTCCATGTCTAAGGAATTATATAAATACACATATTTAATATAAGGGGTGTCTCCTGTCTTATTTAAAAAATAAAATAAAATGGAGTTTTATAAGGATCAAATAACTTATGTATTAATGTTAGAAATAATTAGCCTGATATATGTGATTTTTATCACATAAATGTGTATAAGGAGTTGCTGTTTTTTAATTAAGGCTAGAATGAAAACAAATATAGGATTAAATATGAATTTTTCTTCTTATAATTATTTCTTACAAACAACATGGTGAGACAGATTTTTACATCACATAATTATGTATGATAGTGAACATGATTGAATGGAGATAGTAGCCAGGTAGAAAATGCAAGGTGTTTACAGATTCTTTAAACTTAAGATAAAAAAAATGAACAAAAGGTCACATGCATATGGCATGAACAAATGGAGTCATGAAAATGGCATGCAGTGTTTAAAATGTTTGATTCCCGAAATAACTAATTGAGGAAATCAAATGTGTGCAATTCCAATTAAGGACCACACAAAAATATGATCTGTACATGAATAACAAAGGGGTATCAAAGGGATTACCCATTTTCTTAAACCCTAGAGTGGTTTTATAAAGCCTATACATAACCATATTCATCACTCTCTCGGGATCAAAAAAAAAAAAAAAAGATAAACATTAACTTGAGACTCTGAAAGGATCTGCTGTCCAGAGGAACAAGGCAATAAAAGAAAACACTAGGTGAGCATTAATCTTTTTATGCAATGGCATTAAGTCCTCTAGTAGGCAGCCTACAATGTTATGATTCATTTAAAATCTCTGAAATGATTTGTTATGGGTGAGATGGATGTTTGTTTGTGCATTTTTTTTTTTGGGGTTTTTAACCTGTATGTGAGTTTCCCAAGTTAAAATGGTTTGAGCATTTTTGTTCTAAATTATTCTGATGAAATATGGATGTAAATTATTTAAGAAATAGGCAGCAAGACAGTGATCTAGCTCATGTTTATTTTTTTAGATATTGAAGCATGAAACCAAATGTTCATATCATAAGTCAGAGGAGAGTTTCTGGGTTTTTGGGGGAATTTCCTTAATAAAACTCTTATCCTTATATTCATAGTAATATAATAGGATCATGATGCTTAAATTATTTTTAGGAAGACTATAGGCATGTTGCATTTCATGTAATAAGGAATATAAAAATGGAAAATATGGGGCAGGACCAGAAAGTATAAAAGTAAATATATCTTTCTGAAACATGAATGAACTGGAAGTTTACGTGATTAAATTCATAAATAGAAGCTTAATAAAATAAGCAGAAACTGGAGGGGGATTTATTAAATTAATAAATCATATGAATGAATGAAAGAAGAATTAAATTGGTCATTTGGGAGTCAGTCAATGATCTGCTTGCTTCAGGTGGGAGCAAGTATATGCATGGTGCAATTGCATCCTGAGGCCTTTGTGTGTTGGAATGAATTAAATAACCTGGGAGTTTCCTGCACAATGCATACATGGTGTTCATTTGACAGGGAGTTATAGACCACAAAATAAACAGGAAATGGAATTTTAAATCTGGGTTATGATTATCTAGACAGGGAGTTAAATTAATCAGGTTTTAATATGATGCTCTGATTGATAGCTGGGTGAAATTGGGAGAACAATATCTGAGTTCACTTATTTAAAAATGGAATTATGAATGATGTATGGTTTGCTGAGTATTGGTTGAATGTATGGATGTGTCTTTGAAACTGTTTGGTATTAACTACTAATATGCAAAGTTTGAAAGCTGCTAGATTAGGTAAATATTGCAAGTTCACCAAAATTTTGAATATATGTATGAAATTTGATTAGTGTTCATACCAGTGTAAACTGACCCTTTTGGTTGCCCTTGCAATCATCTGGGTGTCTCATTGAAATTGGGGCAGCTCAGTGATTTGCCTGCAGGAAAGTGAAGTTGGCTTGATGGATGAAGAAGGCATTAGCTACTAGTAGAAATAAAAGAAACTTGTTTTATATTTACAGATGCTTTGTAATGATTTCTGTTAGTCAAGATTACAAGTAGTAGTTGAAGTTAATTGTAGGGAGCTTTCTGTGTAATTGGTTTAAAAGCACGTACTTAAGAAAACCTATTTTGAATGACTGTTAATGGTGAATGATTAACTACTGTTTTTATGAGAGATCTTATTTGGCAGATAACTGATACTATTTGTACATGAATTCTGGAGAGATTATAACATTGCAATCATGTATCTGATTTCAAAATACAAATATAATAAAAGAAGCAAACCTGTAAGTATTTTGTATTTAGTGTTGTTGGCTTAAATGGAAGAATTCCCAGGAGTTTGCACAAGGCAGTATCATGCTTGTGTTAGGAATAGTATTTGTAGAAGAGTGTTAACATGAGCATAATGGGTTTGAAAGTGGCAATATGGCCGGACTAGATGGCCATGGGGGTCAAGCCATTATAGTCTGAAAGCATTTCACTTCAATTCATGAAGTGTAAGTGTTTCCAGGAAAAAAAAACTCCAAGCAACCCTTAAAAAGACTCCAAGCACATTCAACATAAACTCCAAGTATTCATGTCAGTGTTAGGATAAATTTGAAATTGCAATATAACTTTATTTGTTCAGACTTGAAATGGTAAGTAGGAATCAGTCCCAATGTTCATGCTTGCAAGTGTAAATTTTTTGAAGTTATTTCCTACAAGAACTTGATAACTATCATAAGTACAATCAAATGCCATTTTAGTGATTAATAGACTTGTTTAGGCAGAAAGTCTAGAAAAGAAAAGGTGTTGTGCATTGCAGTATTATAAATATAAGTATTATAAATGCACAAATATAAATTTTGCAGTAGAGCAAAATTTAGGGGAAAACAAATATATATCATCAAATATATAATTGTCTTTATGTGTTTTGTGTACTGATATGATTATATTAGTAATCTAGGGTCTTGGGAAAAATATTTGGAAATTTATCTAAATATTCAAATATAGCAGAAAAGAGGTTTAGTGATAAAAAAATCTATGTTTTAAGAATAGGGTCACCACAAAAACCCAATATCTTCAATTTATTTGACCAAATCTCCATACAATCAAATTTTAAACCCAATATTTGACCTCAAACAAATTGTTTATTTGAAATAAAAATATTAAAATTTTTATCTTCTCCAATTTGTCTTAATTTACAATATTAAATTATAACTTCCATTATAATTTAATATATACAGGTAAACTCCAAACCAGGGTTGTTACACTCGGTCTGACCCGAGCATTACAACAAAGTAACACCCAAGTCAGGCTGGAAACCAGCGTGAGTAAACATAATTAATTTGAGTTACTTAAATTATCAAAATCCTTCAAAAAACCAAGATAACTCGTAAGATCACGTCACATATAAACACGATGGGTTTTTATCTTACGATCACCAAAACACTGTTATAGAAAGTCCATCGATATTATAATAGTGTCTAAGTACAATACTTATTTAAAATAGTCGAATTTGTATAATTAATTAAATTCCAGCATAATTAGATTTTATAATCTGAACCATAAAGGTCGTGGTGGTTATTGGATCGAAGAGTACGGGATAATGCAGATATCAGATCCCAGTCTCTTTGAACCCAAAATGATAAATTTTAAATGTCCAAGTCGTTTTAAATAAATAATTCATATTCAGGATGACAACATTCACATATGGGAATTTATTAAATATGTTTATTTCAAATAAAGCGTGTCAACATTTTATTATAATCATTTAATTTCTTTTGGCTACTTAATGGCACAGATAAGAACATTTAAATAAATATCTAAGAGCAATAAAACCCAAGCATAGATCAATAACTAAATTAACGACTAGCAACTCCTATTGAAACAATTCAAAACTAAAATTTAGTCAACTTAAATTAAACCAATCCACTAATATTTCTAATCTAAATTACTTATAAATTTAGAAATTGCCAAAACAATTTATTATTAGTTAATTAGGATTAAATAACCAAATTAATAACTAATTTTATTAATTAACTTAAGATTAAGTCAAATAAGAATTTAAATAATTACTCATTTTAATTATAATAATATAATTAAATTTTAAATTATGGAAAATTAATAACATTAATTTAGATTAAAATATTGGGCGATAGGGTTTCAATACAAAATTTATCATGTTGATTTGATTTTAAAATGAAAAGAGGGTGACTTTTTTTTAAACTTGAAAGAGTATTAAGTAAAATCATTTACAAAATCACTTTCTTTTTATTTTTCTATTTTTATTTGATTTTATAAATTTTGGTAACTTGATTATACTTGAATTTCGACTGAGTGATTTTCGAGAGCAATCAAGTGTCGGAAATACCAGATTGTTAGAGTTAAAGAAGAAAAGATAGAAAAATAGAAACAGAAACAACATGGAATCTCACAATCGCAGCGGGACAAAATATAATATACAATAACTGGTTTTTATACCAGAAAACTATAACTGCTTATATACATACAGATTATCAAAGTACAACCATCAACAAATAAAACTAAACAGCTATAATAACTTGTCCTCACAAATGCTGAATATACAACCTACAATACATAGTGGAATATAATCAAGTACGAGTAATACATCTCTGCCATCCAGCTCGTCTCCTGAGCTCCAAAGCATCCTACCCTAAATTTTGTAACACTCGGTCTGACCTAAGCATTACAATAAAGTAACAAGCGAGTCAGGCTAGAAACCAGCGTGAGTAAGCACACTTAATTTTGAATTACTTAAGTTATCAAAATCCTTCGAAAAAACCAAGGTAATTCGTGGGACCGCGTCACATATACACGACGGGTTTTTAATCTTACAATAACCAAAACACTTTTACAGAAAATCAAGTGATACTATAATAGTATCTAAGTATAGAATACTTATTAAAATAACCAAATTTTTTAAATTAATTAAATCCCGACATACTCTATAATCAAACCATAAAGGTTTGTGGTGGTTATTTGATAGAAGTGGCTTCGGATAATGCAGATATCCGATCTCGCTCTCATCGAATCCAAGCAATAAATTTAAAAGGCTAAATTATTTAAAACAAACAATTCATATTCAAAGTGTCAATATTCACATATGGGAATTTATTACATAAGTTTATTCCAAATAAAACGAGTCAACGTTTTATTCTAATCATTTAAATTCGTTTGGCTACCTAATGACACCAACAATAGATAATTGAAATCAATATTGAGAATATTATTGGTTAACATAGATCATTAACTTAATCAACGGTTTATAATTGACACTCAATCAATTTACAATTTGGAATTGCGTTAGTCTCAAATAATCGAGTCGATTTATATAACTCAATCTAAATTACTTGTTAATTGAAGAAATTAAGCACAATAATTAAAAATTAAAACATATCACTTAATAATTAATTAACTTATTGACGTATAATTAATTTAAATAAGAAATTACTTATTTATTTACCCTAAATATTTTAATCATAAAATATTTGCACTTACAAAACTCAACGATATTGTTCAGGTGGAAGTATTGGACGAAGGGACTTGATGTAAAAATTGATCCGTCAAATTCATTCGAAATGGGATAGATATATTATTTTAAAAAATTTAGACTCTTAAATAAAATGGTTAAGTTAATTTTCCCTTAAAAAAATAACTAACCAACCCATAACCTTGAACCGGCCTAATAAGAAAAAGAAAACAATCCTACCCAAAAAAACACGGCCCAAACCCTTTAAGCCCAACGCCCATCTTTCTTCCCACTTCAGTTTCTTTCCTTCCTCTCTTATACAAACCAAGGCAAGAAACGTTCACGAGCAAAACGACTACACAAAACGTGCACATGTACACGCCTCCTCTAGCCTACCTCTCGCGCCGACTATCACCGTGAGTCACCCTTGACCTCCATAACGCGCTCCACCCCTTAAAACCACTAACGAGGCCAACGTTCAAAAATTCGAACTCGAACCCAAAATCCTGGAACCAACGTCGAACCACCCCAATGCCTCGAGAAGCCACCGCACACCACCATCCACTACCAAACTTCATCGAGAGATGCGCCATTTCCTCCTCCTCATTTCCCCACTAGACATCATCCCTACCTCGCCTCCTCTACGCTGCGGTTGATCAAGAGCCAAGCACGAAAATGAAGAAGCCCTACACCCTAAAACTCACTCCCCGACTACCACAAGCATCAAAAAAACGTCGTGCCATTTTTGTGAATGCGCCATCCCCTTACCGTTCTTCGTGCCAAACGGCACGCTACAAAACCAAGCCCCTCATCGGAATTTAGCCAAAGACCCAAATCTGATCATCTTCCTTTACCTCACCAAATACACCACTAAAAATCACCAAATCACTTCTAAAAATCATCATTTTCGATAACAAACGCATTCATATAATCTGAAGCCTTTGAATTTTTGTCATTTCAAACTCGTTTATAGTAAAATAGGCTTTCCTTCCTCCATGTTACATCATGACAAATGAAATGAATTTTAGAAAAATCTATAATTGAAAACAACCAACTTCTTGTTTTGAATCATAATCTAAAACTAACTAGGTTAAGAGATAGTGATTTTCAAAGGCTGGAGGCTATTAACTTTTCAAAAGAACAATATTATACTTATTACTGTGAGTTTTTACAGGGTATTAAAACTTGATTTAATACGCATATATAAGTCGTAAATACTTATTTAGCACATAAATGTTTGAAAAAAATATAAAAACCCAAATTTACAAACATATATATATATATATATATACATAGTTTTTCCAGTAAGTAAAGGGTTTGGTTTTTACTCACAAGCTTTTTGAAAAAGAAGATACCGCTTCTTGTTGATTTATTTCCTAAAGCTTTTAAGTGCCTAGCTTCTACAAATTATTAATGGCAAACTCTTATTTTTAATTGTGTTGAATGGTATACATGAGTAAAATATAGTGGCATATATATATATAGAGGGTTGGGTTGGTCACAAGGCTGAAGCCTTTGTTCATGTACATGGCTTCATTATATATATTTTTTCTCTAATTGCTTTGAAAATATGAAGACTTGATTTGAAAACTTGAGTGAAAGGTTCGAGTTATTTTGTATTTAACTAGATTTATCCTCATCATAATGTTCCCTTATGTGTATACATGCTCGTATAAATATTTACATAGATTTTCCTATACTTTGACTATATGTGCATATTTTCCTTCTAACATATATTTTAATTATATGTATATGTATATGTATATGTATATGTATATGTATATGTATATGTATATGTATATGTATATGTATTTTAATTTTGTAGCATAAGTTTTATATGTACAAACATATACATGTTTACCATACATACTCACACTTTTATATGTGCTATATACATCTTCACTTGTATATATACATATATTTTTCTATTTTTTTATTTTTCCTTCATGAAACTTTTACATGTATATATTTATATAAAAATTTATGTACGCTATTCTTTAAGCTTATATACATACACATATACATACAAATATTTTGTCATCATACATATATATATATATATATGCATACATATATAATATACATATTTATTTTATCATATTTACAAATATACGCATATTTTCATATGCATTACTTCATATGGACATATATACATATATATAAACCATATTTTCGATAGGCAAAAATCGACTGGATTGGACGGATTTGGAGACTATGAAAATTTGGGCTAAAAAATAACTAACCTAACCTTGGGCATGAAGAAATAGCAACCTGAGATTTGTAGTGATAGATAACTAAGAAATATTTTTACCTATTTATTTCGAGGTCAAAACCAAACAAGCAAATACATAGGGTTCGTTGTGATATGAACTACAATCTGGGATTTTTTTTAGAATAAATTAGATGTTGGCAAATAAAAAAATCAAGATGAGCAATTCTCACTCATTTGGATTGCTGAATTTAATTTTCAATAGTTAAAATTAATTATTGGATGCTTCGATGAATTTATAAATTATTATCGGTTGAATGATATTATATATATAGCAGTATATATATTGGTAGTTGGATATATGCCCACATATTTTAGTGGATGAGACCCTATGCGCCCCGCATAATAGCGGATGACCCATATACCACGATATCCCCCTCGAAGTGGGATTGGTATTTTTATGTTGTATTAACATCTATGGATGCAAGGAAACAGGTTGGAGCGATCCAACTAGATTCCTCAAAAATGTTGATTTTAAATTTCATATATAACGATATATGACGTGTTAGAATAATCTGTTATAGCTTATTGTTGTGATTGAATAATCGAATGCTAAAGTAGCACTGGCTTGAATTTTGGTATTTTAAATGCCATAATATTATTTTTGAAATTTGAAGGAATTTAATAGGAGATTTTGGATATAGAAATATTTATATCAAAGTTTGGATTATTTTAAAAGAAATTGATTTGGATAAAACAATAAATTGATTTTTGGGTTATATTTAACTGTTCGTAAAATATTTTAAATAGAGATTTTTAAAATAAATTATATAAAGGATTTTAACAGTGGAATTTTTAAGTCATATTCTGGAAAATATGAAAAAGAGTAGAAATCGATAATTTAAATAGATTTGTGAAAGATATGGAAATTATTATGAAACGGATTTATAAAAATGAGATTTGTAAATGGATTATAAATAAGCAAAACCCAAAGGAGTTACAAAATTTATAAACGATGTATATAAATAGAGGAAATTATAATTGTTGATAAATTGGAATAAGAATTCGCGGTGTGAAATTATACCGAGATACGGAAATAATTTTGGGAAAAATAGTAGAATCTATTTTTGGAAAGTGAAATGGATAGGGAGTTGGAAAGGAAATCGATGTGTTGTGAATCAAGAGGGATTTATAGATTGGAATTGGTTATTGAGAATTTTTAATTTTTAATTTATTTTCTTTAGAAATTATGTTTGCTTCAAAAGGGAAATTTTATTTATTTATCTATGAAATTTTGATCTAGTTAATATTGTGATATTTTAGAAAATGGATTACTCAAATATAAGTTCTTATTGCAAATAAATTCTAACTTTTATAACAAATTTTGTAAATAAATTAGTTTTAGTTAAGGATGGATTGAAAAATGAGTTATTAATGATTTATTTAAAAAATGTTTGATGTTTCAAACAATTATTTGGACATGTTTCAAAAATAAAATATTATTCTTTAAAATACTTATTATATATATTATCTTGAATGATTTAAATTATTTATTTATAAACTCTCTCGAGACGTGAAAAGCGGATATGATTTTAGGAGTTGTAAATGGATAGACGAAATTATAAGTGATACAATAGATCTTGGAAAAGGTAAAAAGGATTTAATATAAATTTCGAAATTGTAGGAGGTAGGATAAGAAAACTCCTAAGTATTGATTTAGTAATGATTTCGGGAAATGGACTTAGAATATTTTCCTATGTGTTGAAATGGAAAGTTTTTGAAAATATTTAGAGACGAAGGATTATGTCGAGATATTTTCTAAGTAATGGATTATAGATCGAAGTTGAAAATATTTAACTAAGTGTTGAAGTAAGGTACGGGTTGAAATCTCCTATTATGGAAACAAGTATTCGTAAAATGTTTCAAATATTGATAAAATTGAAAGAGATTTGAATATATATCTTTGTGAAGATATTTTGAAATGAATGTTTTTAGAATTATAAATAATTTCCTAGTAACTTCTTATAGATGTTATTTGATAGTTAAAAAACCCACTATCAATTTCGGCCAAATTTGTTGATCATTTCGAAGAGACCAGGATCGGATTTAATTATCCGAAAACAACTTCGATTCGGTTTGAACGTTACAAATGGATATCGTGGAGATAGTGAAGATGGTTATTCGGGACAACTTCTATGGACGAATGCTACAAGAACATCGTTATTAGAGGATGATGAGCATTCTAAGTGGAATTATTTTTGAAAGGTAACATTTAGCCTCAAGCCTCATCAATCGGGAGTGACTAAAACATGGAAGATGCGGTAAGGCTTAGTGGGCCGCACTCAATTAGGGTGTGCTATCACTTTTCAAGATATCCTTGAAAATATATATAAATTATGGATATGGTTGTGCATGAAAAAGGAGCGCTCAATTTTTAAGGGTGGAAACACCCGAGGTGATAACATATTCGGTTCTATCCAGGTTAGGGGTAGGCCGGTCTTGTGTTGAGGGGATCCTAGCGAGATCCTTGGTACATTTTTCTAGAGATGCACTATGATGGGGGGTACCCCAATAGCCCAGTCATTGTATGGAATCCATTCTCCAATATGAGCCTTTACAGTTTTGTTTGTAGAGCCTAGTATGATGAAATTTAATTAATGTAACAATTTTGGCTATTTGGATAAGTATTTTTACTTAGACACTATTATAATATTATGGGACTTTGTATAAAACGTTTTGGTTATCGTAAGGGAAAAACCCGTCGTGTTTATGTGTGACGCGGTCTTACGGGACACCTTTGCTTTTCAAAGGATTTTGATAACTCTAATAATTCAAATTGAGTGTGTTTCTCACACTAGTTTTCCAGTCTGACTCGGGTGTTATTTTATTGTAATATTCGAGTCAGACCGAGTATTACAGATTCAGGATAGGATGTTATGGAACTCAGGAGACGAGCTGTATGAAAGAGATGTACTCCCGTACTTGACTTATATTTCTGCTATATGAGGACAAGTTATTATAACTGTCCAGATTAATGTATTGATTGTTCTACACTAATTATTGTAAGTATAAAATAGTTACAGATTCTTTTATATAAATTTTTTTATTATATATTATATTTTGTTCCGTTGCGATTGCGAGATTTTGTGTTGTTGTCTATATTTCCTTCTATCTCTTTCTTCTTCTTTACCCTAGCTATTTGCACATTCGTACAATTTCGGCTGAATAAGAGTTAATTTTTATCAACTTAACTGGTACGGAATGACGGGTTGCTACATATTTTCGTACAAAACATTTTAAGGGTAGGAACACTTAGGGTGATAACATATTCAGTTCTATCCAAGCTAGGGGTAGGCGGTCTTGTGTAGCAGGGGATCCCGACGAGGTCCTCCGTACATTTTTCTAAAGGTGTAATGTGATGGGTGGTACCCCAGTAGCCCAGTCATTGTATGAGATCCATTCTCCAATACGAGCCTTTACGGTTTTGTTTAGAGCCTAGTATGTTGGAATTTAAATTAATTTAACAATTTCGGGTTTTTGAATAAGTATTTATACTTAGACACTATTATAGTATTACTAGATTTTCTATAAAACGTTTTGGTTATCGTAAGGGAAAAACCTATCGTGTTTATGTGTGACGTGGTCTTACGAGAGACCTTTGTTTTTCAAAAGATTTTGATAACTTTAATAATTCAAATTGAATGTGTTTTCTCACGCTGGTTTTTCGACTGACTCGGGTTTTATTTTATTATAATGCTCGGGTCAGGCCGAGTATTACAGATCTAGAACAGGATGCTATGAGCTCAGGAGACGAGCTGGATGACAGAGACGTATTTCTACTTGACTTATATTTCCACTATATAAGGACAAGTTATTAAAAACCGTCGACATTGATGTATTGATTGTTGTACTCTGATGATTGTAAGCATAAAACGATTTTCGATTCTTTTGTATCAAAATCTGTTATTATATATTATGTTTTGTTCTACTGCATTTGTGAGATCCTGCGTTGTCATTTCTATTTTCTTCTATCTCTTTCTCCTTCACCCCTAAAGATACGTATTTTCGTTCAATTTGGCTTGAACTGATGTGGATTATGGTCAATTCAAGAGGTATGGAGATACGGGCCTTTATAGTTGGTTGAAAATCGATGATTAAAATCAACTATTTTCAAATTTATCATGTGTAACGAACGTAGATTTTTGACCCTCGAAAATCGACATCAAAACGTCCACCATATAGCATGCCGAGCAATCGAGTGCGAAAAATACCAGATCATTAAAGGAAAATAAGAAAGAGATAGAAGAAGAAACAGAAACAACACAATTTGAACTCCTCCAGCTCGTCTCCTGAGCTCCATAGAATCCTATCATGAATCTGTAATACTCGTTCTGACCCGAGCATTATAATAAAATAATACCCGACCCAGTCTGGAAAACCAGCGTGAGACTACACACTCAATTTGAATTATTAAAATTATCAAAATCCTTTGGAAAACAAAGGTATCTCGTAAGATCGCGTCACACATAAACACGACGGGTTTTTACCTTACGATAATCAAAACACTTTATATCAAAATCATCTGATATTATAATAGTGTCTAAGTACAAACACTTATTCAAACAGCCGTCACATTAATTAAATTCTAGCATACTAGGCTCTACAAACAAAACCGTAAAGGCACGTATTAGAGAATGGATTCCATACAAATGACTAGGCACTGGGTACCACCTATCATAGTACAGATAGAAAAATGTACCAAAGACCTCGGCGGGATCCCCTACGACACAAGACTGGACTACCGTTAACCTGGATAGTGGATGGATTTTCTTATCATCGTCCTAAAAGAACGAAATGAGTTTACACGTACAGTATAGCACCTTCGACGGTAATTGTAGCATATAATTCCTGTGTTTCCAACTTTTAAATCTTTTATAAATCATTTTCTTAAACCATATCAGTTTTAAAATCACATTTACAAAACCATATTTGCAAAATCCCATTTTGTTATATGAATTACTTTCAACTTTTTATTATAATATCAACTTTTTATTCAATCACCACAACAACAAATGATAATAGTTTAATATTATCATTCCTAACAACTAGGCACATTATATATAATTGTAATAGTATATGAAAAATTATTTCTTTATATATTAAATATAATCTGGGTAAAATTATTTCATTTACCCAAATTCAAAACAATACCATGTCGAAATGCACCGTTTGAAGTGTTTAAAGATCCCTATCAATAACGTTAATTACTCATATTGACCAAAATTCATAGGTCACTCAATAAATCAACCAACACAATATAAAACATTTCATATTAACTAACAAATACGCGCTCATATCTATTATTACACTCAAACTCATTCTAGGGTGCTACTGACCCTATCTTTGATCAGTTACCCCATCAAAGCCAAGGTTCTCACTTAAACTTCATCTCTGATACCAAGTGTAGCAACCTACCATACCTTTTGAGTTGATAATTATTCACTCTTGTTCAACCCTAATTTTACAAAAGAGTGAATAACTAGTGTAAAAAAGAAGAAAGAGACAGAAGAAAATAGAAAAAACAACACAGAATCTCACAATCGTGGTAGAACAAAACATAATATATAATAACAGATTTTATACCAAAGAATATGTAGCTGTTTATTACTTATAATCATCAGAGTACAACAATCGATACATCGATTTGGACAGTTATAATAACTTGTCCTGATATACATAACTCACACAGTGGAAATAACCAAGTGTGTGATCTACGTCTGAATTCCTCCAGCTCGTCTCCTGAGCTCCATAGAATCCTATCCTGAATCTGTAATACTCGTTCTGACCTGAGTATTATAATAAAATAATACCTGAGCTAGTCTGGAAAACCAGCGTGAGCAAACACACTCAATTTGAATTATTAAAGTTATCAAAACCCTTTGAAAAACAAAGTTATCTCGTAAGACTGCGTCATACATAAACATGACAGGTTTTTCCCTTACGATAACCAAAACATTTTATAGAAAATTCAGTGATATTATAATAGCGTCTAGGTACAAATACTTATTCCTATATCCGAAATTGTTATATTAATTAAATTCCAGCATACTAGGCTCTACAAACAAAACCGTAAAGGCTCGTATTGGAGAATGGATCCCATACATTGATTGAGCTACCGGGGTACCTCCCATCACAGTACACCTCTAGAAAAATGTACCGAGGACCTCGCTGGGATCCCCTACAATACAAGACCTACCTATCCTTAACCTGGATAGAACCGAATATGTTATCACCCCGAGTGTTTCCACCCTTAAAAATCGAGTGCTCCCTTTTTCATGCACAACCAAATCCATAATTTATATATATTTTTGAGGATATCTAGAAAAATGATAGTATACCCTAATTGGGTGTGACCCACATAGCCTCGCTGCATCTCCCCTATTTTAGTCATTCCCGGTTGATGAGGCTTAAGGCTAACGATTACCTTTCAAGAATAATTCTACTTAGAATGCTCGTCATCCTCTAATGACGATGTTCTGAAAGAATTCGTCCATATAAGTTGTCTTGGGTCTGGGCCAACCGAATCACCGCCTTCACAATCTTCACGATATCCTTTCGTAGTGTTCAAACAGGATCGAAGTGGTTTTCGGATAATTAAACCCGATCTTGGTCTCTTCGAAATGATTAACAAAATTAGCCAATATTGGTAGTCGGTTATTTAACTATCAATAAAAATCCATAAGCAGACATCAGGCCTTACGACAATTTTTTGCCAAAATTTATTTTCATAACATCTTTATAAGATTTATATATTTAAATTATTTCCAGTGTTCCACCATTAGAAACAATTTCAAATCCTTATATTTTCAATGGAATATTTCCAACCCTTCCCAATACTTAAAATATTTTCCAACTCCATTTTATGTTCAATGCTTAGGAAGTATTCCATTTATTTCCTCTTTCTATTTTCTCAAAATCATTTACAATTTATTTGTAAATTCCTTGACTCATTTATAACGCATTCTATAAAATCCCGAGATTCTAGTAATTATTTTCCTTTAAAATTTCCAAAATCAATTTCACTCCATAATTCCAAGTACCACTTCTAACTTCTTTTATGAATTATAATTCATTTTTTTCGAAGTTCATTCTTATTTTACTAGTTTGGAAATTTTCTTACATTCCATTTTGAGAATTCTCTTATAAATCCCATCCCCTGAAATAACCCCATTTCCAAATCTCGAGAAGACTTATAAATAAACTTAAATCATTACAAAACTCTATATATATACATAATAAGTATTTAAAAGAATGATAATTTATTTATTTTAAAATGTTCAAGTATTTATTTAAAAATATCAAAACTCTTTAAATAAACATCAATTACTCGATCCCAATTCATTTTTAAATAAACAAATCACTTTTAAAAGCCTATTATAAAAATTAGAATTTATCATAATAAATATTAAACTTAACCTCTTAATAAATAAAAATATACTTTTAAAATCTCAATAACCAATTTAATTTATAAATTTCTCTCGATTCACATCACATCGCTTCTATTCTGATCTCCTTAACCATTTTCACTCTTTAAAAATAGTATCCACTATTTTTCCAACCTTGTTTCCATATTCTTAAATAATTTCACCATATGAATTTATATTTCCAAGTTATCATCTGATCTCGATTTTCTTTATTTATAAACGTCGTTTATAAATTATAACTCCTCTGAGCTTAGCTTGTTTATAAAAACAATCTTATTTATAAAATTTATTTTATAAATCCATTTCCTTATAAATTCCATTTATCCTGCCAATATAATTTTTTATATCGATTCTAACTCCTTATTTTTTTTCGGATATCATCTAAAAATCCTTTATATAGATTATTCTAAAATTTCTATTTAAACAATTTATGGATTAGTTAAGTTCAACCAAGTCAAATTTGTTGTTTATCCAATCAATTTCTTTTTAAAATAGTCCAAATTTTGATATAATTATATTTTATATTCAAAATCTCCTTTTAGTTCCTCAAAAATTTAAAAATAATATTTATAGTATTTAAAATACCAAAATCAAGGTCAGTGCTACTATAGCATCCAAAATTCAATCGCAACAAATCTATATCAGATTTATTCACATACATCATATATCCATATAGATATGAATAGTTCATATTTATTGAGGAACAAGTTGGATCCCTCCAACCTGTTTTCTCTACATCCATAGATGTTAGATAACATAAAAATGTCAATCCCACTTCGAGGTGGATATCGCGGTAATATAGGGTCATCCGCTATTATGCGGGGCGCATAGGGTCTCATCCGCGCCAATAGGAAGGAATACATCCAACTACTATACATATACTACTATGTATATAATATGTCACCAATAGATAATAATTATATCAATTCAACCAATCAACCAAGAAATAATTTTTAATTGCCATAAATAAATCCAGTCAACCAAATTGAGTGAGATTTACTCACCTTGATTACAGCATGATAGGGGTTCTTGCTTCGTGTTTGGTGGCGAGCAGGAGACTCTTACCCCTACATGTACCGGAGTGTTTGGTTGCAATTAAGAGGCTGGCTGTAAAAGCAAATTCGAGGTACTAATTTAGAGCCACGACGGAAAGTGCAGTTGGAATGGTTGAAAAGCCTATCATCCTTTACACTTGGTACCAGAGCTAAAGGTTAAGTGAGAACCTTGGCTTTTGTAGGGATTACTCATTAGAGATAGGGCTAGTTGTACCCTTGAATGAGTTTGAGAGTACTAATAGGTATGAGCACGTATTTATTAGTGAATATAAAATGTTGTATATTGTGTTGGTTGATTTATTGAGTGGCTTATGAACTCTGGTCAGCACAGTCCATAAAACTGTATCGATAGGGTTTTCTAAACACATGAATAGAGAACATTCGACATAGTATTGTTTTGGAATGGGGTAAATGAAATAATTTTACCTAATTTATATTTTGATATAAAAGAAATAATTTTTAGAAATTATTATAGTATTTGGAGTGTTTGGTTGATGTTATTATAATCAAAACAACATTTTAACTTTTAAATGGTTATATAAACCAAATAGAATTTTTATAAGTATGAATTGTAAAAATGAGTAAAAAAACTAAAAATGAATTCAAGCTAGAATTGGGAACTAAATCCTGGGAAGGTTTTGAAAATATTTTCAGAAGTGTTATGGAAATGAAAATGGTATTATTATGAAAATGTTTTTTGAGTAATAATGGTTATAAATGGATTTTGGAAGTGATAAAACACTAAAATCACTTCAGTCGCTAAAAAATAATTCTGGTGATGACGGCCGCATCATTAGTATTCATTTTCGAGTTTCTAAGTGATGGATTGCTACCCGGGTGATTTGATATGGAGATTTTTGGTGAGAACAAGTGTTGATTTAGGAAATTCCAAAGGGGTTTGTTTTAGATAAAAACCAAATTTGGTTCAAATGAAAAAGTGGGATTTTATATACAGATACACACACACACACACACACACATCTATGATTTCAAAATGATTTGAAATAAATACCGGGTACTTAATTTATGAAATTCCTAGCAAAATGTTTTGAAAAAAATAAAATAATATTAGTTTTTGAACCTATAAGTGGAGGATGATATTTATATGGAAAGAAGTGTGAAAATTGAATTTTGGAATTAAAAATTAAATTGAGAAAGTTAAAATGGAATTTAACTTAAGTTAAGTTGAAGGAATTAAATTTAAGAACTTTATTTGCTTGTGATTTAAATGGAATTAATGAAATAAATTAATGAAATGGTGAGTTAGCTTAAGCAAAGTTAAATGGAATAAATTAGTAAAGTGAAGTGGTTGAATGAATCGAATGTAATGAAAGATAATGAATATAAATTTTGAGTTGTGAAATGGATATTAACTATAAGTTATAAAATTTGAAATGGAATCAACTCAAATAAAGAATTTACGACAATGTGGAAAATAAATTGTATGAATTAGAATTTAACTTATGTTAAGTTAAATAAAAATTGAATTGGAATTAGAAATGTTATTGAATTGAATTGAATATAAAGTTTGAATTATAAAATGATTATATAACTATAAGTTATAAAATTTGAATGGCATAAAATTTTAAGTGAAATTTTAGAACTGTGAATAAATAATTTTGAAAAGCCTAAAAAATTGGAGTTAAAGGAATAAATATACATTAAGCTATAAAGAGATGTGTAAGCTTGAGTAAATAATAAAATGGGTATAAACTCAAGTATAGAGTAGATGAAATTGAGCAAAATAAGTTGTAAAATTTATAATTTAAAAAACGGAATGGTAAAACCTAAATAAAAATAAATTGATGTTTTGGGTGAAGGAATTAAAGTCCAAATCTGGATTATAAAATAAATTTTAACTCAAGTAAATATGGAGTGATTTTTGAATAAATATCTGATATTGACTGCAAAAATATAAGTTAACTAGGTTAATAAATTGGATTGTGGATTAAAAGTGAATATTGGAATTGGAACTTAAGTTATAAATAAAATTTCGACTTAGTGTAAGCAAATTAAAAATATTTTGGAATGTGGTCGAGTAAAATGGAATTAGATTGAAATAGCAATGACTTGAGTTATAAATAAATTCAGTTTAAGTGTAAATAAATAGAATATGGTCATGGGTGTTGTTTAAATAAATTCGAGCTTGAGGTTAAGTTTTGAAGTGGATTGAGTGAATGAACTAATTAAATTAATTAGTAAATGGAATGGAATTTGATTTAAGTAAGAATCAATCTAAAATCGAAATGGAATTTGATTAAAATGAAAATAAACTTAAGTTATATAGTTGGATTAACTGAAAATAATGGATTAACTTAAGTTAATATTTTTTGATGGAAGCATGGCTAAAATAAATTTGTGAAATGGTTATTAAATGAATTAACATGGAATGATTTCGAGCTTTATAAAATGGATTTGAATATAATGGATGTGGGTATGAATGGAATGCAAATAGATTGCTTGAGAATCGATTTGAAATGGAATAAAATTGATTTGGAATCAATTTAAAATAGCTATAAGCTTAAATGATTATTCTATTAAATAAATATCACCGAATTTGCATAGCAATATTGTTATTTGACGTAATCAAAAGTAAATAAACTTTTGTAAATTAATAGGAGATGAGTAAATTGATTTTTAAATCAATTTGGAATGGATATGAGTTTGTTTGGTATAAATATGAATTGAATGCAAGTAAATTGAGTTGTAAATCATTCGAATTGAATATGTATCGATTGAAAGCAATTAAATTAGTATCAGAACATCGTAATTGCTTATAATACATCTTTAGCATGATTGGGTTACGAAGCTTATGTGTTTTAACCATTTAAATAGATGAAACGTTATTAAAATTCATGTTTTTGGTATTTACGTATTTAAGTCAAGTAAGTACAGGTATATGGAGTTGTTTGTGTGATTTTGGTCATGCAAACTGCATATAAAATAAGCTTTCTTGCTTAAAAAACGCTAGATAAGAAGATTAGATACTGTAAAACTATGAATATCGATATATATTTTGTTTTCCGAGCATGTGGGTCGATGTATACATTTTTATCTCTCTTACCATATTGCAAATTGGTCTCTATACAAAGGAGACTCTGCCAATATTTTAAGGAAATTCAAGGTGTTAGAATTTTTTTTTGAAATTTTGGGAAAATTTTTGTTAACTAAAAAGGTTGATTTAAATTGCAATTGAAATAAAAGGGTTTTGGGTTGGAAATGTAAAGATAATTATTTTGGTTAGAACTAAAAGATTAGAAAGTGGAATGTTGAGTTTTAACTAAGTGGATTTTGTTAAGTTAATGGGTTTGGAGTATTTTTTCTACCTTAGCAATTTCGGGGATGAATTTTTTTTTTAAAGGGGGGTAATGCAACGACCTAGATTTTTCGTCGTTTTATTTGAAATATTTAAATGGTTTAAATATTGAATTTAGAATTATAACTTAGTTAATAAGTTTTAAAACAGGAAATTTTAGTAATTTCGTCAATTTTCGTAATCGTTGATTTAATCGACGCGTTAAAATAACGGTCCGAGGCACAATCTCGGAATTCGATGAAACCAGTTCCATTAGATTCGTAATAGTGTATTATTATTAGATTTCAAATTTTGTAGTGTTTAGGTTTACCGTTTGGTCGTAAGATCTGAAAACGTCTAGAAATAATATGACTGAAATTAATTTAAGTAGTCGATTTAAAAAGCTATTTTCCACATACGATCAAATTAGACTTCGAAACTTATTCCATTAGGTTCGGAATAGCAGTATAACATTATAAATACCGAGTGGCATGCCTTAATAGGGGGTCGAATAAAATATCTAGATATTTTGGAATTTTAATTTAAATATTTCAAATCGAGTTAATTAAAGCCATTTAAACATCCCTTCAGCCACCCTATTCTGATAGAGCCACCCTATTATCTGACTACGCCGCTTCTACTTGTATATTCATGTCTCCTTCCTCTCGAAGACAATCAGCTCGTCATTATAAAAATTCAAAATCCATTAGGAAATTAAAAAAAACCAAATCGATTGACAAATAAATAAAAAATTGATCGTGTTATGGTTGATGTCAAAATGGCTTAAGGAGGCTCAGAGTTCAAATTCGCATTTAGGGTTGAGGAGCTAGGCTAGGGTGGTGAATGATTTTTTGAAGGGATGAAGGGATAGAAGCGGGTGTGCATTTGGGCTGATGGAAACGCGAGATTGTTCGAGCAGGTCATACTCATGTTGTTGCTGGAGCGGCCATAGGCTTGGAGTCGCGTTCGATCAGAATAGGTGGTTGCGCACAAGATGAAGGTTGTCGCGATGGCGCTGCTGGCGACACAGGTGTGTTTGAGGTTGGAGCTACGATAGCAGTATAGGTCGAGACTTGGGAGTTGAGCAGTGACAGTGACGATAGCGACTGCGGTGTGGCGGCGACGGCTGATGTTCATCGAAATGGGGAAGGAATATACTATAAGTAATTTTAAATTGTATGATTAGTTAATTTAATTAACGATTGACAATGAAGGTAATTAGAAAATTTTAAATTTTGTAATTAGTTTTATTAATTTCAAATTGGAATAGTTAACTTATAAAAGTTCGTAAAAATTATTCGTGCGAGGTCCAAAATTACAAAACAAGTCACATTGGATACTAGCAACAAAACATTATGGATAATTGGCTTTAATTTAAATGGTTAAAATTATTTGGAATAAATTTGGAATTGGAACGATTGGCGATTTCAGAAGAAAAAAATCAAGGTGAGTAAATCTCACTCATTTGGATAATTGGCTTTGATTTAAATCGTTAAAATTAATTATGGATTGATTGGATAAACGGATAAAGTTTTATTATCAGTTGGATGTTATACATATAGTACCTATATAAGTAGTTGAATATATTTCCTGCCTATTGGAGCGGATGAGATCCTATGCGCCCCGCATAATAGCGGATGACTATATATTACCGCGCTATTCCCCTCGAAGTGGGGTTGGTATTTTTATGTTATCCAACATCTATGGATGCAGGAAAATGTAACGATCCCGTTTTTAAACCAAATTTAATTTAGTAATTAATATAAATTTTTAGGATTTAATTGAATTAATTTGAAAATTTTCCAAAAATAAATAAGAGATGAGTTTGTTTATATGTATGTATATATAGATTAGAAATAGAATTTTGAATCTGAAATTCTAAATATAAATATCTTATAAATAAATTGGATTTAAAAACTCTATATCTTAAATTCATAAAAATTTGTTTTGTGATATATATGTATACATATTTTGGAAGTTATGCTTTGAATTTAATATAATAATTTTCAAAAGCTATTTAAAGTTAAAATTCTATATTTTAAAAAAAACTTATATAATATATATATATATGTGTGTGTTTATTTATTAAGGCATAATTAGATTTTAAATCATTTTCTTTAAAAGTTATGCAAAATATAAATAAAAGGAAATGTATTTAATAAAAAAATAAAAAGTTTAATTGCCTTAGTTGAAAAGGTTTGACAAAAAGGTTTATATACTTTTTTTTTGAAAATTACATGAAATAAAATATATTGTATATATACAAATATAAAACATTAAAACATATGTTAATATCAAAAGAAATACCTATATAATTAAAATAAAATAATATAAAAACATATTTAAACATTAACTAGCATTCAAATGACAAGTGTAACCATTTTAAAATGCATTAAAACAGTTGTAGCTTAATAATAACACGCATTAACAAGTCGAAGCTAATATGTCATGCAAAAATACAAGTGTCCTATTTTTTTAAATTTTCTTTTCATTTTCAAAATTAATAAATAAAGGGAAATTCAAGTATGTATACCACTAATTCCTTCTCTTCTCAATTTTTTTCATACATTCAAGAATATGTCCAAAATCTAAAACCTGAGAAAGAAAACTCAAAACAGAAAATAAAATTTAAAAACAAAATCAAACAAACAACAACCTCATGCATTTCAAACCTGAAGCTAACATTTAGATCATCTCAAAACAAGTTCAGTTCAAACTCAAAGCAAAGATCAAATCAACTCAGTTTAAAACAACAATCAAGTGCAGATCAAAATCATAACCAGAAAATCTGAAAACAAAACCAGACCTGAAAGAAATTAAAATAGAAAATAAAATCTTAAGCAACAAATCTTTCGATAAACTTTTACAATCTCAAACCTGAAAGCATACAAGATCAACTCAACAAAGTCAAAGCAAAACCAAGTCTAGTTTTCAAAGATCAACATTTCCAGTTTTAAGTTTCTCTATTCAAATCTATAACCTGATCAAAGCAAAGTGCAAATTCAAAGCATCAAGCTTCAGATCAATTATCAGTTTTCAGTTGCAAATTCAAAACAAGTTCCAGATAAAAATTTCAAAACCTGTTTCTTTGCTTTTTCAAAAACCAGGTGAGTGAATTAACTTGGATACTGTCTATATATCTTGATATTTGGATTGACACTTGAAGTATGTTATGAAAAATGTTTGTTTAATATGCCTACATGTTTGAATATATATGTATATATGGTGTGCATGTCTGTGTATAAACATGTATAGGCCTCTGTTATATAACTGGCTCAAGAATACATGAAAAAAATCATATCTCTTCATATAAACAAAATTAGACCATGATCTTTGAAATAAATATGTTTGTATTATCAAGATTCAAATTCTAAAAATATTTTTAAGTATAATTAATTTGATTTTTTCTGGAAATAAAGAAATTAGAGTAAAAATATATCAAGTCGGGAAAATCGATGGATTAAAATTCATTTTTGAATATATAACCTGATTCATATTTGAAATTAATGAATTTTGATATGAAAATCATGATTTTTAAGTTTGGGTTTGTTGAGATATTGCGAGATGATCGGTTTTGGGTTTTTCATCAATTTCTGACGATCGCGAGGTCCTGTAGTCTTGGGGTCGTAGGTGAAGTTTACTGAAAGGTCAGAGGTTTCGATAAAAATGGTGACTGGGTTTCTAGGTGACCGTGGTGGCTGGACGACAGCGATTTAGGGTTTTAGACCGAGCTTTGGTCGAGGCTGTTTTTTTGGAAAATGCGGCTTCAACGTCGCATCGAGTTCGTCCAAAGGAGGTGAAATCGAAGCGTTGGATCATGACAAGGCTCGAGGTCGATTGGCTAGGTATTTGGTGATCGGGATTAGCGGCACGAGGAGGATTTAGTTAATCGGTTTGGGTTCCAGACGATGCTCGATTGCTCGATTTTGATTTACGAGGTGATTCGTGGTCCTGGGTGGTTGTGAGGTTTGGGTAGGTCGTAGGTGACTTGAAGGTGACGGTGACGATGATTGGAGAGTCTGCATTCACTTGTGCAGGTGTACAAGTGTCAGTGTGTCGGGGTGTTGTTTGGGCTTGGGGAAGAAGAAGTTGGCTCGAAGATGAACTCGTGAAATTATGGTGATGGCTCGAGTTAGAACATGGGTAGTTTGTGAGTATGTAACAATTTATAAACTCAGACAAAACAAAGTTTAAAATAAAAAGAAGGGGTGGCTCAGGGTTTTGCTTGGGAAAATTGTGAAATGGCTCGGATGGGAACTCGAAGTTGTCTCGGGTACAGGTTGAAACAATTTTAGATTTTAAAATAAAACAAGTTTTTCAAATTTAAATTAAATCAAGTTTAAACACTTTCTTGATTAATTCTTTTAAAAATAATAAATGTGTTATTTTAGTTTTGGAATTAGTTCAAGGTTTTAAAATCGATTATTTTAATTAATCAAGTTTAAAGTGTTTTAATACACACGCACGCACGCGCACACACACACTCTCATTAATTAATACTCAAGCTTATTTTAAATAAAATTAAATAGTTTGATTAAGAAGTTAGTTAAAAAGATAAAGATGTTTATAGTTGTTAGTTAACTTAAAGGTCTAAGTTAATTTATGGGTTAATAATAAATTTGTTTCAAAGATTAAAGGTTCAAAGTTAAATGCTTTTAAGATTAATTATTTTCGTTTTAAATAATTATATATTAGGTGATTAATTAATGTGATCCCTAATTGTTTTAAAATGGAATTTAATAGTATAATTAAGTAGTTAATTTAAAAGATAATGTGTTTTTAATTAACTTAAGAGTTTTAAGATAATTCATATGTTAAAAATAAATTTAATTTTCAAGGTTATTTCAATAAGATTTAAATGATGATTTAGTAATTAATTAAGATAAATAGTTTATCTTTTAATTAATTTAGGGTCTTGATTAATTAAATGATCATTCATTAATTAATTATACGGTAATTAATTAATGTACTTAATCAAAGGATAATTAATTAATTAAGGGTTAATTAATTAATGTTAGTATTTAAAGGATAATTACTTAATGTAATTAATTAAAAGATGATTTATTAATGTGAGCAACTAAAGGATAATTACTTAAAGGATAATTACTTAATGTAATTAATTAATGTAAGTAATTAAAGGATAATTAAATAATTAAAGGTTAATTAATTAATTAATTAAAGGTTAATTAATTAATTAATTAAAGGTTAATTAATTAAAGATTAAAGGTTAATTAAACAAGTGATTATAGGATAATTACTTAATGTAAGTAATTAAAAGGTTAGTTTGTTAATAATTAAGGGTTAATTAATTAATGTAATTAATTTGAGGTTAATTAATTTATGTAGTTAATTAAGGGATAATTAATTGATGTAAGTAAATAAGGATAATTACTTAAGATCAATAATTGAGGATGATTAATTTATTTCATTAATTAATTATAATAATAACGAATGGTTTATAATCAATGTTAATTAAGTAGGATTAGGTGATTAATTCATAATTAATTTATTTATTTTGAGTTAATTAATCAGATGATTAACTAATCTTGCTTATGGATGGTTGGATTATATAAATGCCTTGAATTGTTTGACATCTCTGATATGTGATGTTCTGTGATATGAATTGCTTTGGATTGAGCTGTGATTATTATAAGCTATCTATCTGTGATGTATTGCTGTGTGAATGGGAACTTCTGAATTAAATTAAAATTGTTTACTTAATCAACTTGGCCTTTTAAACGGCATTTGAATTTTGATGCGACCGAGGGTCGGATTCCAAATGGTTATCCGAAAACCACATCGAACCTTAAAGGTGAATCTTTTGTTTAAAAGAATATAAATGGAAGTTTGTTGTGAATGTGTCCACTTGTTTTTAAAATAAGCGCTTATTATTCGGTTAAGCCGGGGGAGGACATTAAGTCATAAAACCCATTTCGAATAATGATACGATGAAATGGGATTGCATTTGAAGACGGTGTTGAAGACTGGGTATTTTCGAAAACTAAAGGATGACCTGTTGAATGTCTCTGCACCGACTTGCTCCAGTATAGAGATTTATATAACCCTATGTGATGGGGAGTCCGGACGTGATTAGGGAATATCCGAATTTTCAAGGGCTTTTTCCTTAATTGGACGAAGTGCCTTCGTTCCATTCAGACCCATAATGGACTTGTATGGATGTATGTCTGACATTACACTTTGAGATGTAAAGCTATTTTCTATCAAATACAATTCTTTTTGGTGGCGGAGAACTTATTCTCTTAGCTTAACACCCTTCTCTAAGACCTACGAGCTCAGAGGTTATGTAGTTGATGGTTACTAGTGATATATTCTCAATTTGGTAATGTGGCATGCTAAGTACTTATCATTGGTTGATCAAAGCATGGCTTTAGTGAAAAGTGTAGCTTTATGGGATGAGACTTCATCGAACCTCACACCCTGGAAATGGTCGAAACAGGAAGGATGCGGCAAGGTTATGGGGGTCGCGCCCCTTAGGGTATGTGAATTCCACTGTTCCGCTGTTCTGTTATTCTGCTGTTTTCTATTTTTGAAACACTCTTTTGATGCTATATCCCGCTGTTCTGTTATTCTTTTTCCACTGTTGTATTCCGCTGTTGTATCTATTTGGCTCTGATATTGTTGGGCATTTGTTATCAGATATTGTATCTGTGTTGTATCTATTTTGTGTATAAATAAAATTCATTTCTGTTTCTGCTGTGTTGTTTTCACCTAATGTGTTATAAGCTACGGCGAACCGGACTCCAACGTTGAATCTTTGGCATTCGAATACGGGTATGTCGATTTTCGGGCGCTGGATTGCAGGTCATCACATCTGGTATCAGAGCTAAAGGTTGAGTAAGAACTTTAGGTTTGGAGTATAACTCGTTAGGTGACTCATTCGAGATAGGGTTATAAATGCCCTAGAATGAGTATATTCCCTAAGATATCTAGTTTGTATACCTCAGTCAATTCTCTTACTATTCACTGATAATGAGAATGAGTGCTAGAAGAGGATGAGGTAGGGGATAGGGGAGTACCACTACAAATGGTCGATACCCAACAACAACACTAATGGTTGGGAACAACTTTTCCCATCAATCTCCTTTGATCATCATCCAATTTCAATTCTTTGATGGCTTGCTGACAGCTCTAGGAAGAAGCTTCCGTATGGTGAGAGACCATTACTTTGGCCAAATCGAAGGATGAGTTTACATGGGATAGATTCAAGCAAGTATTTGAGCAGCGTTATATGCCTTTTACTAGTATTTCTAGGATATATCAAGAAGATTACCTAGTTCCTTATTTATGATAAATTTGTTAGAATTCTATTAGACACTGGAGCCACGCATAGTTTTATTTCCCATCAAATCATAGCAGAGTTAAATCTTGAACCAAAATTCGTAAACGAACCTATTTGTGTGAAGAATCCGGTAGGGGGCCATACGAATCCTTGTTTACGTTGTAGAAAGTTTCCTATTTCGTATTCTCATCATCAGTTTCTTATCAGTCTTTTCATTCTTAACTTAAATGAATTTGAAATTTTACTTGGAATGAATTAATTAACAAAATATGAAGCTAAAATTAAATTGTATCAATAGAACGATTTTGGTCAAAACCAAACTTGAGAAATTTTGTTGTGAATTCTTGTGAGGATCTAAGTCCGAAGAGGGATAAACTAATGTATACTTTAGGGTATCATGACCCAAGTTTGGAATCCATATCTATTGTTCGAGAATTTCCTGTCATATTTGAAGAAGTTAAGTTTTTACCTTTGCATAGCGAAATCGAATTTAGAATCGACTTAGTTTCCAATACCCATCCAGTTGTGCACGCAAGTTGTGGAAAGAGTAGAGCTAGTTGAGCAAACCCAAGTTCCAGTTGGGTTCAGCTATAGTATTTGTAGCCAAGTCTGATAGATCATTAAAACTGTGTGTAGATTATCGTGATTTTAATAAGTTAATTCTTTAAAAATAAATTTCCTTTTCCTTGAATCGATGACCTGTTCGACCAATTGCATGGTGCTCCATTCTTTTCCATGATGGATCTAGCCCAAGGATTCCATCAGCTAAGAATTGCGTAAAATTGTATCCATTTGTCTGCTTTTGGGGTATCGATATATTCTACGTATGGTTAGTTATGCCTTTCGAACTAACCAATGCCCCTACATATTTCTTAGATCTGATGACCTGAGAATTTCGTAAAGTATTGAATAAGTTCATTTTCATTGATGATATTCTGATTTATCCCAAGTATAGAATAAATATTTCAGCTTGATCTGGTAAACCAATTCACTATCTTTTATATATTCATATGGTCTTTGTTTGTCTCCCTGTCTAGCAAATTTTGGGGATGAAATTTTCTTAAGGTGGAATTTGTAACGATCCTTTTTTTAAACCAAATTTAATTTAGTAATTAATATAAAATTTAAGGATTTAATTTTGAATTAATTTGAAAATTTTCCAAAAAATAAATAAGAGATGAGTTTGTTTATATGTGTATATACATATTGGAAATAGAATTTTGAATTTGAAATTCTAAATATAAATATCTTATAAATAAATTGAATTTAAAAACTCTATATCTTAAATTCATAAAAATTTGTTTTATAATATATATGTATATATATTTTAGAAGTTATGTTTTGAATTCAATATAATAATTTTCAAAAGCTATTTAAAGTTAAAATTCTATATTTTGAAAATCTTATATATAATATATATATTTATTTATTAAGGTATAATTAGATTTTAAATCATTTTCTTTAAAAATTATGCAAATTATAAATTAAAGGAAATGTATTTAATAAAAATAAAAAGTACAATTGCTTTAGTTGAAAAAGGTCTGATAAAAGGTTTATATACTTTCTTTGAAAATTTTACATGAAATAAAATATAGCTGCATATATATAAATATAAAATATTAAAACATATGTTAATATAAAAAGAAATATATATATATATATATATATAATTAAAATAAAATAATATAAAAACATATTCAAACATTAATTAGCATGCAAATGACAAGTGTAACCATTTTAAAACGCATTAAAACATTTGTAGCTTAATAATAACATGCATTAACAAGTGGAAGCTAATATGTCATGCAAAATTACAAGTGTCCTATTTTTTTAAATTTTCTTTTCGTTTTTAAAATTAATAAATAAAAGAAATTCAATTATATATACCATTAACTCCTTCTCTTCTCAATTTTTTTCCATACATTCAAGAATATTTTCAAAATCTAAAACCTGAGAAAGAAAACTCAAAACAGAAAATAGAATTTCAAAACAAAATCAAACAAGCAACAACCTCATGCATTTCAAACCTAAAGCTAAAAATCAGATCATCTCAAAACAAGTTCAGTTAAAGCTCAAAGCAAAGATCAAGTCAACTCGATTTAAAATAACAATCAAGTGTAGATCAAAATTCAAAACCAGAAAATATGAAAACAAAACCAGAACTGAAAGAAATTAAAATAGAAAATAAAAACTTGAGCAACAAATCTTTCTACAAACTTTTACAATCTCAAACCTGAAAGCATGCAAAATCAACTTAACCAAGTCAAAGCAAAACCAAGTCCAATTTTCAAAGATCAACATCATTTCCAAATTTAAGTTTCTCTGTTCAAATTTATAACCTGATCAAAGCAAAGTGCAAATTCAAAGCATCAAGCTTCAAATCAATTATCAGTTTTCAGCTGCAAATTCAAAACAAGTCTCAGATAAAAAAAATCAAAACATGTTTCTCTGCTTTTTCAAAAACTAGGTGAATGAACTAACTTGGATATTGTCTATGTATCTTCATATTTGGATTGACACTTGAAGTATGTTATGAAAAATATTTGTTTAATATGCCTGCATGTTTAAATATATATGTATATATGGGTGTGCATGTCTGTGTATAAGCATAAACAGGCCTCTGTTATATAACTGGCTCAAGAATACACAAAAAAAAAATCATATCTTTTTATATAAACAAAATTAGACCATGATCTTTGAAATAAATATGTTTGTATTATCAAGATTCAAGTTCTAAAAATATTTTTTAACTATAATTAATTTGAGTTTTTTTTGGAAATAAAGAAATTACAGTAAAAATGTATAAAGTCAGGAAAATCGATGGATTAAAATTCATGTTTTGAATATATAACCTGATTTGTTTTTGAAATTAATGAATTTTGATATGAAAATCATGATTTTTAAGTTTGGGTTTGTTGAGATATTGCGAGATGATCGATTTTGGGTTTTTCATCAATTTTTGGCGATCGCGAGGTCTTGTAGCCTCGGGATCGTAGGTGAAGTTTGCTGGGAGGTCGGAGGTTTCAGCAAAAATGGTGATTGGGATTCTAGGTGACCATGGTGGCCGGGCGACAGCGATTTAGGGTTTTAGACCAAGCTTTGGTTGAGGCTGTTTTTCTGGCACATGCGGCGTCGATGTCGCAACGAGTTCGTCCAGAGGTGGTGGAATCGAAGCGTTGGATCGTGACGAGGCTCGAGGTTGATAGGCAAGGTCTTTAGTTATCAGGATTGGTGGCACAAGGAGGATTTAGTTGATCGGTTTGGGTTCCAGGCGATGCTCGTTTGCTCAATTTTGATTTATGAGGTGATTCGTGGTCCTGGGTGGTCGGGAGGTTTGGGTTGGTCATCGGTGACCTGAAGGCGATGGTGACGATGATTGGAGAGTCTGCGTTCACTTGTGCAGGTGCACAAGTGTCAGTGTGGTAGGGTGTTGTTTGGGCTTAGGGAAGAAGAAGTTGGCTCTAAGATGAACTCAGGAAATTGTGGTGATGGCTCGAGTTAGAACACGGGCAGTTTGCGAGTATGTAACAGTTTATAAACTTAAATAAAACAAAGTTTAAAATCAAAAGAAAGCGTGACTCGAGGTTTTGCTTGGGAAAAATATGAAATGGCTCGGGTGGGAACACGAGGTTGTCTCGGGTACAGGTTGAAACTATTTTAAATTTTAAAATAAAACAAGTTTTTCAAATTTAAATTAGATCAAATTTAAACACTTTCATGATTAATTCTTCTAAAATAATAAATGTTTTATTTTACTTTTGGAATTAGTTCAAGGTTTTAAATCAATTATTTTAATTAATCAAGTTTAAAGTGTTTTATTATACACACACACACACACTTTCATTAATTAATTCTTAAGCTTGTTTTAAATAAAACTAAATAGTTTAATTAAGAAGTTAATTAAAAAGATAAAGATGTTTATAGTTGTTAATTAACTTAAAGGTCTACGTTAATTTATGGGTTAATAATAAATTTGTTTCAAAGATTAAAGGTTCAAAGTTAAATGTTTTTAAGATTAATTATTTTTATTTTAAATAATTATATATTAGGTGATTAATCAATGCGATCCCTAATTGTTTTCAAATGGGATTTAATAGTATAATTAAGTAGTTAATTTAAAAGCTGATGTGTTTTTAATTAACTTAAGAGTTTTAAGATAATTCATGTGTTAAAAATAAATTTAATTTTCAAGGTTATTTAAATAATATTTAAATGATGATTAGGTAATTAATTAAGATAAATAGTTTATCTTTTAATTAATTTAGGGTCTTGATTAATTAAAGGATCATTCATTAGTTAATTGTAGGGTAATTAATTAATGTACTTAATCTGAGGATAATTAATTAATTAAGGGTTAATTAATTAATGTAAGTAGTTAAAGAATAATTACTTAATGTAAATTAATTAAAAGATGATATATTAATGTAAGTAATTAAAGGATAATTACTTAAAGGATAATTACTTAATGTAATTAATTAGTGATTAATTAATGTAAATAATTAGAGGAAATTAAATAATTAAAGGTTAATTAATTAATTAAAGGTCAATTGATTTATGATTAAAGGATAATTGATTAAAGATTAAAGGTTAATTAATCAAGTGATTATAGGATAATTACTTAATGTAAGTAATTAAAAGGTTAGTTTGTGAACAATTAAGGGTTAGTTAAATAATGTAATTAATTTGAGGTTAATTAATTTATGTGGTTAATTAAGGGATAACTAACTGATGTAAGTAATTAAGGATAATTACTTAAGATGAATAATTAAGGATGGTTAATTTATTTTATTAATTAATTATAATAATAACGAATGGTTTGTAATTAATTAATATTAATTAAGCAGGGTTAGGTGATTAATTCATAAGTAATTAATTTATTTTGAGTTAATTAATCAGGTGATTAACTAATCTTGGTTATGGACTATTGGATTATATTGAATGCCTTGAGTTGTTTGATATCTTTGATATGTGATGTTCTGTGGTATGAATTGTTTTGGATTGAGTTGTGATTGTTATAAGTTATCTATTTGTGATGTATTGCTGCGTGAACGGGAACTTTTAAATTAAATTAAAATTATTTACTTAATCAACTTGGCCTTTTAAGCGGCATTTGAATTTCGATGCGGCCGGGGGTCGAATTCCAAATGGTTATCCGAAAACCACATCGAATCTTAAAGGTGAATCTTTTGTTTAAAAGATTATAAATGGAAATTTTTTGTGAATGTATTCACTTGTTTTTAAAATAAGCGCTCATTATTCAGTTAAGCCAGGGGAGGACAATAAGTCATAAAACCCATTTCGAATAATGATACGACGAAATGGGATTGCATTTGAAGACCGTGTTGAAGACCGGTTATTTTCAAAAAGGAAAGGATGACATGTTGAATATCTCTGCACCGAGTTGCTCCAGTAGACCCTATGTGATGGGGGAGCCCGGACGTGATTAGGAAATATCCGGATTCGCAAGGGATTTTTCTTTAATTGGACGAAGTGCCTTCGGTTCCATTCAGACCCAGGATGGACTTGTATGGATGTATGTCTGACGTTACACTTTGAGATGTAAAGCTAGTTTCTATCAAATACATTTTTGTTTAGTGGCAGAGAATGTATTCTCTTAGCTTAACACCTTTCTCTGAGACGTACGAGCTCAGAGGTTATGTAGTTGATGGTTACTAGTGATATATTCCCAATTTGGTAATGTGGCATGCTAAGTGCTGATCATTGGTTGACCAAAGCATGGTTTGTGAAAAGTGTAGCTTTATGGGACGAGACTTCATCGAACCTCACACCTTGGAAATAGTCGAAACAGGAAGGATGCGGCAAGGTTACGGGGGTCGCACCCCTTAGGGTATGTGCATTTCCTTCTGGATAAAAAGTGGTATCATGTTATGGAGCCCAGATATTTAATTTATGTGGATTTGTTGGAATTTGTGTTGACGCCTCAGTAAAGGTTGGTTACGACCGGGGGATGGCATACTCGTGACAGTTAGTTACCTAGTTACAGAGGTAACCCGGCCTTGTGTTGGCAGTGATCCGTGTAGGTTCTCGGGGCGTCCCTCCAGAGGCGTACCCATTCGGAAAGGAAGTTCCCTGCCTTGACCATTTGTTGGAAATCCAATCACTCAATACGAGCCCTGTACGGTTTTAGTTGTAGAACCTGCCATTTAACATGGTAGCTATAGTAGGCATACTATAATGGTAGGTATGCAGGCTAAGATTTATATTATACTTTCGAAATGTTTTCCACACTATCCACTAATAATAATATCAAAAGGATTTTCGCGTATCAAGCATGTTTGACTACTATAAGGAGAAACCTTCCCCAAGTGTGCAATTGCTTTATGTGTGTGCCGGGAAACCTTATGGTGGTTTCATTTTCCAAAAAGCATAATGGATTTCTTTTTATTTATTTTTGTTATTTCTTTTGTTCAAACAACTGTTTTTGTTTGCTCACACCAGTCCCATGACTGACTCGGAGTTTATTGTTCCCTTTCTAAACTCTGGGTGCCCATAATTTTCCACACGGGCAGCATAGAGTCAGGTTATCAGTAGATGTAGATTTTGAAAGTCTTTGAAATATGTGGATTTGGGATTGCAATTGCTTCATTGCAGCATGATAGCTTTTGGTTTTGAGCTTTCGGTTTGGAAATCTTTAGAGCTTTGGCAACGTAGATGGAGTCTTTCGGATTCTCTCTCTCTATTTTTGGAACACACTGTTGATGCTATATTCCGCTGTTCTGTTATTCTTTTTCCGCTGTTGTATTCCGCTGTTGTATCTATTTGGCTCTGATATTGTTGGGCATTTGTTATCAGATATTGTATCCATGTTGTATCCATTTTATGCATAAATAAAATTCATTTTTGTTTCCGCTGTGCTGTTTTCACGTAATGTGCTATAAGCTCCGGCGAACCGGATTCCAACGTTTGAATCTCCAGCATTCGAATATGGGTGATGTATTGGATGTCGATTTTCGGGTGTTGGATTGCGGGTCGTCACAGAAAAAAAGTTGGAGGGATTCAACTGGAATCCTCAAAAATATATTAATTGTTCATATATATATATATATATATATATATATATGGATATATGATGTGTGTGAATAAATATGATGTAAATTTGTTGTAATTGAATTTTGGGCGCTATAGTAGCACTGGCCTTGATTTTGTATTTTAAATACCATAAATATTATTTTTAAACTTTTAAGGTACTAAAACGAGATTTTGAATATAAAATATAATTTTATCGAAGTTTGGACAATTTTAAAAAGAAATTGTTTGGATAAATAGTAAATTGGATTTGGTTGAACTTAACTAATCCATAAATTGTTTAAATAGAAATTTTAGAAATAATCCATATAAAGGATTTTAAATGATATAAAGAAAATATAAAAAGGAGTTGGAATTGATATAAAAAATTATATTTACAGGATAAATGGAATTTATAAGGAAATGGATTTATAAAATAAATTTTATAAATAAGATTGTTTTTATAAATAAGCTAAACTCAAAGGAGTTATAAATTTATAAATGGTTTTTATAAATAAGGAAAATCGATATCAGATGATAATTTAGGAATATAAATTCATAGGGTGAAATTATATTAGAATATTGGGGAAAATAGTGGATACTGTTTTTAAAGAGTGAAAATGGTTAAGGAGATCGGAATAGAAGCGATGTAACCGAGAGGAATTTATAAATTAAATTGGTTATTGAGATTTTAAAAGTATATTTTTATTTATCAAGAAGTTAAGTTTGGTTTGTAAAAGGAAATTTTATTTTATGACTGTGTAAATTTAAATTAAGTGGATTTTCAAATGTTTAATATTAATTGTGATAAATTCTAATTTTTATAATCAGTTTTACAAATTGATTTGTTTATTTAAAAATGAATTAGGATGGAGTAATCGATGTTTATTTAAAGAGTTTTGATGTTTTTAAATAACTACTTGTTTTAAAAATAAATTATCATTCTTTTAAATACTTATTTTATATATAGAGAGTTTTGTGATAATTTAAATTTATTTATAAGTCTTCTCGAGATTTGGAAACGGGGTTATTTTAGGAGATGGGATTTATAAGTGAATTCTCAAATGGAATGTAAGAAAATTTCCAAAGTAGTTAAATAAGAGTGAAATTAAAAAAATGAAATAGAAATCATAAAAGAAGTAGAAAGGGGTAAGTGGAATTATAGACAAGTGTATTTGACTTGGGTAAATATTAAAAGGAATAAATCAAGGAATTCCGTAACTTATAGAATTCGTTATAAAGGAGTTAAGGAAGTTACAATATAAATTATGAAGGACTATGATAAAAGAGAAATAAATGGAATTTTTATGTATTGAAATAAGAGATGTATTGGAATATTCTAATATGGATATAAGTATTTGTGTTGTCTCGATTATCGAAATATTGGAAGGGATTTGAAAATATATCTTATAAAGATATTTTGAAAATAAATTTTGGAAAATTTATAATACGGCCTAATGTCTGCTTATGGTTTTTTTGTTGATAGTTAAATAACCGACTATCGATTTTGGCCAAATTCGTTGATCGTTTCGAAGAGACCGGGATCAGATTTAATTATCCAAAAAACCACTTCGATCCAGTTTGAACGTTACGAATGGATATCGTGAAGAAAGTGAAGACGGTGATTCGATTCGTCCAACCCTAGGGCAACTTGTATGGAGGAATGCTATCAGGTAATCGTCATTGGAGGACAATGAGCATTCTAAGTAGAATTGCTCTTAAAAGGTAATCATTAGCTCAAGCCTCATTATCCGGGAATGACTAAAACAGAGGAGATGCAGCAAGGCTAAGTGGGTCGCATCCAATTACGGTTTGTTATCACTTTTCTATGTACACTGGGAAATATATATAAATTACGAATATGGTTGTGCATGAAAATGGGAGCACTCAATTTTTAAAGGTAGGAACACCTGGGGTGATAACATATTCAGTTCCATCCGGGTTAAGGATAGACCAGTCCTGTATTGTAGGGGACCCTGTGAGGTCCTCGGTACATTTTTCTAGAGGTGTACTGTGATGGGCGGTACCCCAGTAGCCTAGTCATTGTATGGGATTCATTCTCCAATACGAGCCTTTGCGGTTTTGTTTGTATAGCCTATTATGCTAGAATTTAATTGATGTAACAATTTCGGCTATTCAAATAAGTATTTGTACTTAGGCACTATTATAATGTCCTAGATTTTCTATAAAATGTTTTTGCTATCGTAAGAGAGAAACCTGTCGTGTTTATGTGTGACACGGTCTTACGAGATACCTTTGTTTTTCAAAAGATTTTGATAACTTCAATATTTTAAATTGAGTGTGTTTTTCTCACGCTGGCTTTCCAGACTGACTCGGGTATTGTTTTATTATAATGCTCGGGTCAGACCAAGTATATAGATTCATGATAGGTTGCTATGGAGCTCAAGAGACGAGCTGGATGATAGAGATTCTGTAATGTTGTTTTGCTTCTTTTCTTCTATCTTTTCTTCTTCGCCCATAAAGATTCATATTTCCGTTCAATTTGAGTTGAACTGATGTGAATTATTGTCGACTCAAAGGGTGAGGATTTGCGGGCCTTTACACTTGTTGTACTTTAATGATTGTAAGTATAAAATAGTTACAAAATTGATGGAAACAACCAACCCTCAACACTTGTTATACGGATTTGCGGGTCTTTATGCTTATTGTACTCTGATGATTCTAACACTTGTTATTAGCAACCTGAAACCACGGCCTTACCTCAGTTCAAACATTCGAACTTAACACGCGAGCCTGGAAACAACTTACTCACAAAAATGACTCGCCTTGCAACTGTACGCAACAATCCACCACCAAACTATGCCACCAGGTTCGCCATAACTTCTGCCACCCTTTTCCCCAGACCACATGCCTCCTTCTTCCTCTTCTCTTTGCCATTGCCACAAACTCGAGACCAAACCCAACCAACCCTAAAAGGACCTCGTATGACTTCCTCGCTTAACTAAAAATTACGGCACCATTTTTCTCCTATGCTCCTCCACCCAATCCTCCTCCACGCCCAACCCTTTGCCACGAAATCGACCCCATCACCGGAATTTAGCCGCACGCCCAAATCAGATCATCTCCAATTTTCTTCACCATACAACACTAAAAAAACCCCAAACTACTACCAAAAATCATAAATTTCAATAACGATCACAACTATATAATCAAATCATTAAATTATAATATTCAAATCTCGGCTATATTTGGGTCGCTTACTGTAATATCTAATTTTCTTCCTTTATATTTCATGAAATTGAATGAAATAAATTTTAAAATATACTTTACTTGAAAACAAACAAGTTTCGTGTTGAAACCATGTTTTACTAATAACTGGTTATGGAGATATTGATTTTCAAAGTGAAGAGTTTTAACTGTTTATTCCAAAATCAAAGAACAAAGGAGAAGAACACTGTCCATTTGAGTTACAGGGTAAACTACTGTGTCTAATACACTTATGCAAAAGCATGTATACATATCAAAACTTGTATACTTGACATAAGTAAAGGATTCATTAAAAATTTACTAATATACATACATATATATATGACCAGAAAGCAAAACTTGATATGTTTTAATCACTGTTTTGAAATGTGATGACCTACTTCAATCTTCAACACTCAGCTTATTAGTTTTAAATGACAACACTTTGTTATTATTTTTATATCAAAATATAATCTTATATAAAAATTATTTTAAAATCATATATCCTTTAAAATTATTATATAAGAGAATAACAAGTACGCTCTCATATGTAATACACTCAACTCATTCTAGGATACTACTAACCCTATCTCTAATGAGTAATCCCCAGCAGAGCCAAGGTTTTAAATGGCAGCAATTTGTTATTTTTTCATATCAAAATATAATCTTATATAAAATTATTTTAAAACCGTTTATCCTTTAAAACTATTTTATAAGAATTTATTTGAACTAACTGTCCAGATTGACGTATCAATTATTGTACTCTGATGATTGTAAGTATAAAACAATTACAGATTCTTTTGTATAAAAATCTATTATTATATAATATATATTTTTCCACTGCGTTTGCGAGATTCTGTGATGTTGTTCTCTTTCTTTTCTTCTATCTTTTCTTCTTCGCCCCTAAAATTCGTATTTCCGTTCAATTTGAGTTAAACTGATGTGAATTATTGTCGACTCGATGAGTATGGATTTGAGGGCCCAATTTTCGAGGTTTTCAATATATAAACTTAATTGACCAACATTGTAGGTCGGCTTAGATTTGAATTTGATCTGATCATATATATTTTTATTAATTAACGTGAAGGAGTGGGCTTGGGTATGATGTTGGTCGGCTTAGATTTGACTTTGATTTACTTAACGTGAAGGAGTGGGCTTGGGTACGATGTTGGTCGGCTTAGATTTGACTTTCATTTGATCATATATATTTTTATTTAATTCCAAATATCTCACATGATAGGGGTGAAGAAGAAAAGATAGAACGCAAATCTATACCCTTTGAGTCTACAATAATTCACATCAGTTCAACTGAAATTGAACGGAAATATGAATCTTTAGGGGTAAAGAAGAAAAGATAGAAGAAATAGAACAACATCGTAGAATCTCACAAACGCAGTGGAACAAAACATTATAAATAAATAAATATATATATATATAATAGATTTTAAATACAATAACTATAACTGCTAATATACATACCACTATTAGAGTACAACAGCCAACAACCAATCGAGACATTTTAATAACTTGTCCTTACACGGCGGAAATATAAATCAAGTATGGGAATACATCTCTATCATCCAACTCGTCTCTTGAGCTCCATAGCATCATATCCTGAGTCTGTAATACTCGGTCTGACCCGAGTATTATAATAAAATAACACCCGAGTCAGTCTAGAAAACCAGCGTGAGAAAACACACTTAATTTGAATTATTAAAGTTATCAAAACACTTTGAAAAACAAAGGTATCTTGTAAGACCACATCACACATAAACACAATGGGTTTTTCTCTTACGATAACCAAAACATTTTGTAGAACATCCAGCGATATTATAATAGTGTCTAAATACAAATACTTATTCAAATAGCAAAAATTGTAACATTAATTAAATTCCAGCATGCTAGGCTCTACAAACAAAACCATAAAGGCTCGTATAGGAGAATGGATCCCATACAATGACTGGGCTATTGGGGCACCGCTCATCACAGTACACCTCTAGAAAAATGTACCGAGGACCTCGTTGGGATGCCTTACAACACAAGACCGGCCTACCCCTAACCTGGATAGAATCGAATATGTTATCACCCTAGGTGTGCCCACCCTTAAAATCAAGCACTCCCTTTTTAATGCACAACCACATTCATAATTTATATATATTTTCGAGGGTAACTAGAAAAGTGATAACATACCCTAATTGGGTGTGACCCACTTAGCCTTGCGGCATCTTCCGTATTTTAGTCATTCTTGGTGGATAAGGCTTAAGCCTAACGTTTACCTTTCAAGAACAATTTCACTTAGAATGCTCATTGTCCTCCAATGACAATGTTCTGAAAACATTCGTCCATACAAGTTGTCCTGGGTCTGGGCAAGTCGAATCATCGTCTTCACTATCTTCACGGTATCCATCCGTAATGTTCAACCGGATCGAAGTTGTTTTCGGATAATTAAATCTTATCCCGATCTCTTCGAAACGATTAATGAAATTGGCCAATATTGATAGTCTGTTATTTAACTATCAATAAAAATCATAAGCAGACATTGGGCCTTACTATAATTTTTCCCAAAAATTATTTTCAAAACATCTTTATGAGATTTATATATTTAAATTATTTCCAGTAATCCACCATTTGAAACAATTTCAAATCCTTATATTTTCAACCGAATATTTCCAAACCTTCTCAATGCATAGAATATTTTCCAACTCCATTTTATGTTCAACGCTTAGGAAGTATTCTATTTATTTCCTCTCGATTCACAACCCATCGAATCTCATTCCAATCAATCCATAAATTATTTTAACCATTTAAACTAAAGCCAATTATCCAAATGAGTGAGATTTACTCACTTTGATTTTTTTTTGAAATCATCGATCGTTTCATTTCCAAATTTATTTACACTTAAATTAAATTTATTTACAACTCAAGTCTTTGCTATTTCAGTCCAATTCCAATATTCAATTTTAATCCACGATCAAATTTATTCAGCCGATTTAAGCTCCATAATTCCATGATTTATTCTACAGATCTATTTAAAATACCAATTCTAATTTATTTTTAAATAAACAAATAAATTTTCAAAGCTGATTATTAGAATTTATCACAATAAATATTAAACATTTGAAAATTCACTTGCCGGAGTATTTCAATACTAACTAATTTAAATTTACACGGTTTAATAAATAAATTTTCCTTTTAAAAAAAACTAACTTAACTTCTTAATAAATAAAAATATATTTTATAATCTCAATAACCAATTCTATTTTTAAACCCTCTATATAAATTATTTTTAAATTTTTATTTAAACATACTTTTCCGAACAGTTAAGTACAAACCAAAAATCATTTTATCGTTTTATCCAAATCAATTTCTTTTGAAGTAATCCAACTTTGATATACATATTTTTATAATCAAAATCTTCTTTTAATTCCTTCAAATTCAGAAATAAAATTTATGGTATTTAAAATTTCGAAATTCAGGCCAGTGCTACTATATCATCTAATAATTCAAATCACAACAATAATGTATAACAGATTATTTTAACACATCATATATTACTATATATGGAAAACAATCAATAAAAATTTGAGGAATCCAGTTTATAGTGAATTTTGGATTAATTAAAAGAAATTAAAAGGAAGTTCGAAAGTGAAATATTTATAGTGAATTTTGTATTGAGGATTGTCTTGAAATTGACAAAAATTAAAAAGAAATTTGAAAGTGAAATACTTATAGTGAATTTTGGATTAATTAAAAGAAATGAATTTAGGTAAAATAAATAGTTTGACTTTAAATTTGTACTTAACAATTTCGGAATATGGTAAATAGAGATTTGGAATAAGGATTTTAAACAATAGTTCCTTAGTGATACTTGTTTTAAATATAAAGGATTTTCAAGACTTTAAATAGATTAGGAAAAGAAGTGCATTTGAAAATAAATGTGAAATTGAATATACTGGATCTTAAATAAGATTTCTTAATTACAAATGGAAATATAATTGGGTTGGGTTTGGAATATAGTTTGGATTATTTAAGAAATTGGTTTATAAATGGAATTTAATTTAGAAATCAAATTATAATGGATTTAAGTGATGTGAAACCATTATAAACTAGAATTGAAAACTATGGGATTTATAAAATAGTGTTTATAAATAAATTGAAATGTTTTTTAATTGATAAATTGAAGTTATGAATTCAGGTAAGAATTTATAACGAGTTAGGTACATGGGTTTAAAAGAAAACGATAGATTTACTTTTAGAAATGTGAAAAAGAGGATTTAGGAAATTGGGACGTAAATCAAATAGGTGATAAATCGAGAGAGATTTATAAACATTAGAATGGTTATATGTGATTGAAAAATATATTTTTGTCTAGAAAGTGGGATTGTTTTAAAAAGAGGATTCTAATTATTAAATTAAGTAATTTAAAAGATGTTTAAAAATATTTCAGAAAATTAATTATGTAATTATTTTAAATTGTTTAAAAAGTATATTTAATTATTAATTAAAGTTGCCTTAAAATGATTTGTTTCAAAGTTAATTATTAATTAACTGGTATTATCATTTTAAACTTTTATAGAAGGGTATTATCCTAATTAACTTGGAAAAATTTATATAGAAACTTATAGGTATTATTTTGAGAAAATTACTAAATAAAGTTTTTGGAAAGTAATGGTATACTTTCATGGTGAAATCAAAGGCAGAGATTGCGTACAATTAAGTTTTGGATTTCTCTGGGATAGAGACGTAATCATTGAGCGGTGAATCCGTTGTGGATACCACATGGTGCTTTCCGTATTTATTTTAAAAAGTTTTCAAATATATTAAAAGAATGGCTAGTGAACGTACTTAGTCCAATAAGATAAGCATGTATCTTTTGATAAAGAGGTTTAACTTATTAAAATTAAATAAAACGGGACTTAGTATTTTCAGTGGAAAATGAACTCTTTGGTTGAATGATTATTTATTTGATAGTTAAATAACCGGCTATCAAATCTGGACCCAAACCATAACCATAACTTTAGGAATATCTAGGAGAAACACGGAATTTATATGGTGTCGTTTCCATCGAAGGTGTTATATTATACGTATAAACTCGTTTCATTCTTCTAGGATAATGATGAGGAAATCCATCCACTAACAATTAGGAGGTGATCTTCGATCTTATTTTTTCTATTATTTCCAAAAGAACCAGGGTTGAGTTTACTGGAAATATCGAACGTTGTTTCAAAGATACCGGGATCGGATTTGCTTCATTATAGCACGATAAGTGGTTCTCGCTTCGTATTTGATGGCGAGCAGGAGACTCTTATCCCTACATGTCCCTGAGTGGTCGGTTGTAGTCGAGAGGCTGGCGGTAAAAGCAAATTCGAGGTATCATTGCATGCCACAGCGGAAAGTAGCCACTAATAGGGTGGTTGAAAAGTTTTGTAAAACCAGCGTGAGAAAGATAATCAACTTGAGTTTTAAAGTTTAATAACCTTTTCAAAAAAAGGTATCTTGTAAGACCTTACAACAAATAAACACAGACGGGTTTTTACCTTACGATAACCAAACTCTTTTATAGAAAATCATCTAATGATATAATAGTGTCTAATCACCGAAGTAATAATAACAAGTAGCTATGATGCATGTGTTGTGTACGTCACAACAATACTAGTCATAAAATCATATCCGATAAAACTCGTTCGCTAATTGTGTAGGACCTCCATAGATGTGCCCTCAGTACTTCGAGAACGGTGCTCCTGCACAAGGATTAGAGTTATCCTTCCGAAGCACCATACCCCTCTAGCCGGGGTATCATAGGAAAAACATAACCGATCTTGTTAAGATCGAGTGCATCGCTCTGGCATGCCAAAACAACTGAAGGTATCAGAATTTAGCTTTTTAAACTTTTAAATCAAAGACTCCAGAATATATATACAAACACACAGATCTTTCATAAATCAAAAATTACCTATTTGACTTATAAGAATAAATACTTGTAAATAGCTTTGTATACACACAAAGATCTTTCATAAATCAAAAATTACCTATTTGACTTATAAGAATAAATACTTGTAAATAGCTTTGTATATGCATATATGCTAAAATATAGTGTATATGTAATAATTTATACAAAGAAGATGTAACTTAGGCATGTTAATTTATGTTAGAAGCAAAATATGTGCATATAGTCAAACTATAGGAAAATCTATGTAAATATTTATAATAGCATGTATACACATAAAGGAACATAATGATGAAAATAAATCTAGTCAAGAAAAAAAATAACTCAAATCTTTCACTCAAGTTTTCAAATCAATACAAGTTTTCAAATCAAGTCTTCGTATTTTCAAAGCAATTAGAGAGAAAAATATAAAATGAATCCCGGTACATGAACAAAGCTTCAGCCTTGTGACCAACCTGACCCTTTTTGTATATATATGCCACTATATTTTGCTCATGCATACCATTTAACACAATTAGTACAAAAGGAGGGAAAAAAGAAGAGTTTTCCATTAAAACTTTTTAGAAGCTAGGCATTCAAAAGCTTCATGAAGTAAATCAACAAGAAGCAGTATCTTCTTTTTCAAAAAGCTTGTGAGTAAAAATAAACCCTTTACTTACTTGAAAAAAACTATGTATACATATATATGTTTGTAAATTTGGGTTTTTGTATTTTGTCAAACATTTATGTGCTAAATAAGTATTTATGACTTATATATGTGTGTGTTAAATCAAGTTTGAATACCCTGTAAAAACTCATAGTAACAAGTATAATACTCTGTTCTTTTGAAAAGTTATTAACTTCCAACCTTTGAAAATCACTATCTCTTACCTAGTTAATTTTAGATTATGACTCAAAAAAAAGAAGTTGGTTGTTTTCAATTGTAGATTTTTCTGAAATTCGTTTCATTTGTTATTATGTAACATGGAGGAAGGAAAGCTTATTTTACTGTAAATGAGTTTGAAATGACAAAAATTCGAATGGCATAATTTAATCAATTGACTATATGAATGCGTTTGTTATCGAAAATGATGATTTTTAGAAGTGATTTGGTAATTTTTAGTGGTGTATTTGGTGAGATAAAGGAAGATGATCGGATTTGGGTCTTTAGCCGAATTTCGGCGAGGGGCTCGGTTTCGTGGCTTGCCGTTTGGCATGAAGGAGGGTGAGGGGATGTCGTGTTCATGAAAAATGGCACGGCATTTTTCTAGTGCTATGGTGTCCAGGCGAGTGAGTTTTAGGGTGTAGGGCTTCTTCGTTTTCGTGTTCAGCTCTTGATCAACCGCGGCGTGGAGGAAGCGAGGTACGGTGAGGTACAGGGAAGAAATGAGGAAAAGGAACTGGTGCATCTCTCGATGAAGTTTGGTAGTAGACGGTGGTGTGTGGTGGCTTGATGAGGCGTTGGGGTGGTTCGGTGTTGGTTCCAGGATTTTGGCTTCGAGTTTGAATTTTCGAACGTTGGCCTTGTTAGTGGTTTCAAGGGGTGGATCACTTGTGGAGGTCAAGGGTGACCCACGGTGAAAGTCAGCGGCGAGAGGTAGATCGGAGGAGGCGTGTACATGTGCACGGTTGTGTGGTCATTTTGCTCGTGCACGTTTCTTGCCTAGGTTCAAATAAGAGAGGAAGGAGAGGAAGGAAAGGAATTAAAGTGGGGAGAAAGAGGGGCGGTGGGCTTGAAGGGTTTGGGCCATGTTTTTGTTTGGGTAGGATTGTTTTCTTTTTCGTATCGAGCTAGGTTCAAGGTTATGGGCTGGTTAGTTAATTTTAAGGGAAAATTAGCTTAACCATTTTATTAAAGAGTCTAAATTTTTTAAAACAGCATATCTATCCCATTTCGAGTGAAATTGACGGATCGATTCTTACGTCAAGTCCCTATCGTCCAATACTTCCACCTGAACAATATCATTGAGTTTCTTTAAGTGTAAATATTTTTTGATTAAAATATTTAGGGTAAATAAATAAGTAGTTTCTTGTTTAAATTAATTATATGTTAATAAATAAATAAATTATTAAATGATCTGTTTTAGTTTTTAATTATTTTACTTAATTTCTTTGATTAACAACTATTTAGATTGAAATATATAAATCGACTCAATTATTTAAAACTAACCCAATTCCAAATTGTAAACTGATTAAATGTCAATTATAAACTGTTAATTAAGTTAATGATCTATGTTAGCCAATAATGTTCTCAATATTGATTCAAATTATCTATTGTCGGTGTCATTATGTAGCCAAACGAATTTAAGTGGTTAGAATAAAACGTTGACTCGTTTTATTTGGAATAAACATATGTAATAAATTCCCATATATGAATATTGACACTCAAAATATGAATTGTTTATTTTAAACAATTTGGCTTTTTAAATTTATTGCTTGGATTCGATGAGACCGGGATCGGATATCTGCATTATCTGAAACCACTCGATCAAATAACCACCATGAACCTTTATGGTTATTGTAGAGCCTAATATATCGGGATTTAATTAATTTAAGAAATTTGGTTATTTTAGTAAGTATTTTATACTTAAACACTATTGTAATATGACTTGATTTTCTGTAAAAGTGCTTTGGTTATTGTAAGATTAAAAACCCGTCGTGTATATGTGATGCGGTCTTACGAATTACCTTGGTTTTTTCGAAGGATTTTGATAACTTAAGTAGATCAATTTAAGTGTGTTTACTCACGCTACTTTCCAGCCTGACTCGAATGTTACTTTATTGTAATGCTCGGCTCAGACCGAGTGTTACAGAATTTAGGTTTGTAAGCTTTGGAGTTCAGGAGACAAGCCAGATGGCAGAGATGTATTATTTGTATTTGATTATATTCCGCTGTATATTGTAGGCTTATATTCAGCATTTATGAGGACAAGTTATTATAACTGTACAGTTTTATATATTGATGGTTATACTCTGATAATCCGTATATATCTAAGCAATTGTAGTTTTCTGGTATAAAAACCTATTATTGTATATTAAATTTTGTTTAGCTCCGATTGTGAGATTCTGTGTTGTTGTTATTTTTGTTTCCTCTTCTATCTTTTTCTTCTTAAACCCTAACAACCCAGTATTTTCGGCACTTGATTGCTTGGCATTCTATATAGTGAACGTATTAGTGTCGATTTTCGAGGGTTGAAAATCGTCCGCTAAGAATTTATAACAAGTTGGGTAAATGGATTTAAAAGGAAAAGATAGATTTTATATATTGATGGGTGTTACTTCATTGTAATGCTCGGGTTAGACCGAGTGTTACAAAATCAGGTTAGATTGCTTTGGAGCTCAGGGGACGAGTTAGATGGCAGATATGTACTACTCATACTTGATTATATTCCGCTATGTATTGTAGGCTGTATATTCACCATTTGTGAGGACAAATTATTATAACCATAAAGTCTTATATTGTAATGGTTGTACTCTAATAATCTGTATGTATATAAGCAGTTATAGTTTTCTGGTATAAAAACCTGTTATTGTATATTATATTTTGTTCCATTGCGATTGTGAGATTCTATGTTGTTGTTTCTATTTCTACTTATTCTATCTTTTCTTATTTAACCCTAACAATCCGGTATTTTCAGCACTCAATTTCTCGGCACTCTATGCAGCAAACATATTACTATCGGTTTTCGAGGGTTGAAAAACTCCCGGTCGTTACAAGACCACGTGTAACAAATGCAAAACTTTCGACCCTCGAAAATTGACACCAATACGTCCACTGTATAGCATGCCGAGCAATCGAGTGCCAGAAATACTAGATCGTTGGAGGAAAAGAAGAAGAGGTAGAAGAAGAAATAGAAACAACAATACAAAATCTCATAATCGCAGCGGAAAAATATAATAGATAATAACATATCTTTTTACAAAAAGAACTATAATTATTACTTATACATTACATCATCAGAGTATAACAAATCAATAACTCAATACTGGACAGTTATAATAACTTGTCCTCACTAGTGCTGACTATACAGCCTACAATACACACCAGAATATAATCAAGTATGCGTGATAGTCTTCGTCATCTAGCTCGTCTCCTAAGCTCCATAGCATCGTAACCTGAATCTATAATACTCAGTCTGACACGAGCATTAATAAAATAACACCTGAGTCAGTCTGGAAAACCAGTGTGAGAAAACACACTCAATTTGAATTATTAAAGTTATCAAAATCCTTTGAAAAACAAAGATATCTCGTAAGACCGCGTCACACATAAATATGATAGGTTTTTACCTTACGATAACCAAAACACTTAATATCAAAATCATCTGATATTATAATAGCGTCTAAGTACAAATACTTATTCAAATAGCCGAAATTGTTACATTAATTAAATTGCAAACATACTAGGCTCTACAACCAGACTGTAAAGTTAAGTATTAGAGAATGGATTCCATACAAATGACTAGGCACTGAGGTACAACCTATCACAGTACACATCTAGAAAAATGTACCAAGGACCTCGCCGGGATCCTCTGCAACACAAGACCGGACTACCCCTAACCTGGATAGTACTGAATATGATATCACTTCGGGTGTTCCCACCCTTAGTGAGTTCTTCCCATGCGTTGTAGTAACAATATCCGAGGGTATCTAGAAAGGTTGTAAATATACCCTAATTGGGTGTGACCCACTTAGCTTTGTTGCATCTCCCCTGATTTTTTGTCATTCCCAATTGATGAGCTTGAGGCTACGATTACCTTTTTAAGGAATTTACACTTAGAATGCTCATTATCCTCCAATGACAATGTTCTGATAGCATTCATCCATACAAGTCCATTTTGGGTCTGAATGAAACCAAAGGCACTATTCTCACTACATCCATTTTGGAATCATCCTCAGGATTAGTAGCGACTAGCCTTTGCACTTCTCTACTCTATCTTCGATTCAATGCTCTTGTCTTCACTTTGAAAACGTACTCGTCGGATCAAAGTGGTTTTCGGATAACTTATCCGATCCTGGCCTCTTTGAAACAACGTTCGATATTTTCAATAAACTCAACCCCGGTTCTTTAGGAAATAGCAGATGAAAATTAGATCGGAGATCACCTCCTAACCATATTAGTGGACGGATTTCCTTATCATCATCCCAGAAGAACAAAACGAGTTTATACGTACATTATAACACCTTTGACGATAATTGTACCATATAATTCCGGTGTTTCCCCTAGATATTCCCAAATTTATGTTTCGGGTCCATATTTGGTAGTCGGTTATTTAACTATCAAATAGACAATCATTCAACCAAAGAGTTCATTTTCCACTGAAAACACTAAGTCTTATTTAATTTAATTTTAATAAATTAAATATCTTTATCAAAAGGTATGTACTTATCTTACTAGAGTAAGTACGTTCACTAACTATTCTTTTCAAAAATATTTAAAAACTTTTTAAAATAAATATGGAAAGCACCACATGGTATCAACCATGGATTCACAGCTCAATGATTACATCTCTATCCTAGAGAAATCAAAACCTAACTGTAGGCAATCTCTGCCTTCGATTCCGCAATGGAAGTATACCATTACTTTACGAAAACTTTATTTACTAATTACCACAAAATAATGCTTATAAGGTTATTATAATAATTTTCCAAGTTTAATTTAGGCAAGTACTCTTAAATAAAAGTTATTATATAAACTATATTAATATTGAATAATTTATCTTTTAAAATAATAATATTTATTAATTCTTAAATAATAATTAACTTAATTTCCACTCATTATAAACTAACTTAATTAATAATTAGATATACTTTAAAAAATTTAAAATAATTACATAACTTTGAAACAAAAATTAATTCTGATTTATTAATATAATTCTAGTCGATTTACGAGACTTGTTTATAAAACTTATAATTCATTTTGATGGTTTAAAAATATTTAAATGACTAACTTTCTGAAATATTTTTAAACACTTTTAAATTACATAGTTTAATAATTTAAAATCCTCTTTTTAAAACAAACTTAACTTCTCGATAAATTATATTTTTCAATTCCAATATAACTGGTCTAATATTTATAAATCTCTCTCGATTTATCACCCATTTAATTTAGTCCCAACTTCGTAAATCCCCCTTTTCACATTTCTAAAAGTAAAATCTATCTTTTCCTTTTAAACCCATTTACCCAACTCATTAAAATTTCTTACCGTGAATTCATCACTTTAATTTATCAATTGAAAATCATTTCACCTTATTTATAAACAGTTTTATAAATCCTATACTTTACAATTCTAGTTTATAACGGGTTCATATCACTTAAATCCGTTATAATTTGATTTATAAATTAAATTCCTTTTATGAATCAATTTCTCAAATAATCTAAACTATATTACAAACCTAACCCAATCTCGATTAGTTTTCCATTTGTAATTAAGAAATCTTATTTAAGATCTGGTATATTCAATTTCACATTTATTTTCAAATGCACTTCTTTTCCCAATCTGTTTAAAATCTTGATTTAAAAAACTTTTATACTTAAAACAAGTATCACTGAGGAACTATTATTTATAATCCTTATTCCAAATCTCTATTTATCATATTCCGCAATTGTTAAGTACAAATTAAAGTCAAACTATTTATTTTACCCAAATTCATTTCTTTTAATTAATCCAAAATTCACTATATATGCTTCATTCTAAATTTCTTTTTAACGTCTTTCAATTTCAAGTATTTAAAAATACCAAAATCTAGGCCAAAATTACCATAGATTCCAAATACTGTTATTTACTCAACCATTTCAAGTTATAATCTAAAATCAAATTTTAGTTTTAAAAAAATTTCTTTAGAATTTTCTAACTCCTTAAATTTTCGAAAAATTTCGCTAGCATCTCCTGCGCGGTTAGATCCGAACAACTACAAATCGCCTCAACAGGCCCAAATCATCAAAAGAAAACACAAGACAAGTGGCTCAATCATAAAATCATCAATTTCAAACAACAATTTAAACATGCACCTTTTTGTCGTGCAATCAAATTTTACTTCCGAAATCGAAGACATCAATTTAGCTTTTGCTTTTGAATACCTGCACCTTACTTACCAATAATATCCAATCATCCAATTCAAAATAATTTTATTCAACATTTTAAATTTCCAATATTTACTTCATCAAAACTCGTAAGATATACATATATCATCCGTACGCAATATCAACTCTGATCGCTCACTCAATCACATAATTTCTTCATTCAGCCTAACTTAGGCTAAATTTCAGAACTCACTTTATACTTAACTTAAGTTTTATTAATTTATAACTCGTTATAAATTCTTACCATGAAGGAAATAAATGTATATATGCTTTATGATGTTTATATATATACGTAAGTATATATGTATATATGTATATATATGTCCATATGAAGTAATGTATATGAAAATATGCATATATATGTAAATATGATAAAATAAATAGGGGCATTTCACCAGAAGGACAAACTTTGCAGTCAAATTAGTTTGTAGGGCACACATTCAAAGAAATTACTTTCAAGGCCAAAGTCAACAGAATAATTACTTTCAAGAACAAAGTCGGCAGTCCAATTACTTTCAAGGACATAATTTCATAAGTTTTTAGGCCCTAGAAACTAATTATTTTGTGTTTTTTCGTTGGAAGTAATTATTTCAGTTGTGTGTCCTAGAAAATAATTCCATTTGTTAAAGAGGACCTTGTGGCTAATTTCCACAAATAAATATGTATATTCTATAAAATTATCATATTCAGAAATTTATAATTTAAAATTAAATATAGTTTTATCAATTTATACATTCAGATATTTTTAATATCAGAAAATTTATCTATTCAACTTATAAAAATTAATATTTTAATTATTAAAATTGGCTAATTATCCCAATACCAAATGGCTAAAAATCCAGGTCGTTACACTATTTTCTAAAATATCTATTTTTCGGTACTTATATTTTAATTCCTTCCGTTGTGGGATCTGAAAGTGTAAAATGTTCAAGAATTTACCGTTATAATTATGCTCTGAAATGTTATAAAAACGCGATAGCTCGTATTTATCAACATGTCGCGAGTTCGAAAGTTATTCCAGTCTTTAGATCAGGGTGTTGGGAAGTGCAAGTTATTACATTTGTCATCAGAGCTTAGGTTTAAGGTTTTCTAGAATTTAGGCACGTATAAAGAAAATGCACTTGAACAGTTTTTGAAATTATTTTTAAAGGTTCTTAAAAATCTTTCTCAAAATGGACTTTTGAAAGGGGCGTGTGTGTAAATATATAGACAAAAAGTTTCTAAGGTTATATATGTATAAGTATAGCAAGAAAGAATGTTGTCTCTTATTTTTCTCAGTAATATCAATGGGAAAGTTGAAAATAGTTCCCAAACACAAATTGTGAGAATGATTAAAAAAACTTAAAGGAAATGGCTCTGGTAAGATAGTTAAGATTCTAGGCGTGAACGTCCTTATATGGTTCCACGGGTATTTATAAGCGAGGAGAAAACATAAGCATAATCCGATTAAGGGAGCGTATTATAATTTTTTGATATGTGTATTACACAACACCCTATGTATTTTGACTCATAAGGTAGTTGTTGGCTTGTCCCTTATATAAGTAGACAATTGTGGATTAGATAAATGTTACGTTTATAATAGTTGAGGTAAAAAAAATAAACTTTTCACAATTATTGAGGTTTGCCCACTAAAGAAAGGCTGGTAGAGGTTTTATATACCAGCTAGCAGTAGCAAGTAAATTATGGACTTAAGGGTGAGTAAAGATGATTAGTACCATGAGACTCATATAATAGGAATATGATGTTGATAGCATAAGGGGGACATGAAGGAGGACTTTACAAATTTAAGGCAGATTCACTGGTTAAAGTAGAAACCCAATTCTCACATTTCCATATTGAAGTTGGACACTGTACTAGAAAATAAACATGAGTTAATCATCTTTGAAAAGAAGGACATAAACCTTATGCACTTAAAGCATTGTTAGGCATAAATGGGCTTAGGAATTAGGTTATTATTATCTACTTTTGTTTAGGCGATAAACCAGTGATAATGGTTTCTAAAAGTTAGCAACAATAGATGTTTGATATTTTAAATAGAAAAAAGGTTGGTTTATAATTTTATATAAAATGATCAGACAATCATTATGGAAATTTTTTAAAAAGTAAAAGTAGAGAATTTGATAAAAAGTGATTTTTAAATAACTATTCTAAAGATTATTTTTTTTGTACTTTAGGCACATTTTTCCTTAATATGCACTTTGCTTTTAACAATAGAACTTTTAAAACAAAAAAAATAAAGATTGATGAGTAAGTAAGACCCAACTTTTGGAATCCTTTTTATAAATAAGAATTGGTTAGTACTTAAAAATGTCTTTTATTGATGTTCCATAAAAATATAAAATAATAAGATAAAAGTACTATGTTTTCCTTAAAAATACACATTTGTGAAAAAAAATATGAAAGAAAAATTTAAAATGGTGTGTTTTATGTTCATTTTTATGGGTTAAGCTCAACCTTTTTTGATAATTTAATTAAAGAAAAATGCCATGATCTTAATAAAAAGGAAACACTTGTTAAAAATGAAATTAGGATTTTACAGTTTTAAAAACCTACTAGTTTTATGGAAATGATGTTAAAAATCAAAAGATTTTGATTTAAAAGGCAAAGTGAAAATATTATGACTACACTTAAACTTGAAAGGAAAAGAAATAGACCGAAGTTAGATAAATAGAATTAAACATCCCACTAGGATAGAATTGACTATAAAATTTGGAAGCCTTGAAATGGTTGGGATAGATATAAAAAGCTTTATAGGAATTTGATGCCCTTTTTACTCAACGGTTGAGTTGGAAGGACAGAGTACTAGGTCGAACTCCCTGTAGTAGTGAAGGATGAGCACCACCTTGTATCTTTTTACCCGAATATGGTTTGAATCGTAGGATCTTTATGTGGGAAATTGGGAAAGTACAATTTGGATAAACATATGTTCGAATAAGAAAAGAGTAAGCAAAGATGCTTTATCAAAGAATGTTGCAGATGCAATAATTTTTTTGGCTTGAAGTGTAAAAGGGCAAAATTAGGTCTATCTCAATCCTTATATGGTGCGTTAGGTCGCAAATGGGCATTTCCTTAATAGCAGTAGGCAATCAAATTGGAACACTAAGTGTAGGCTTGATGCTATAGTAGCAAGGTAGGTTCCATATAGGTGAAACTGAGATACCGGTAGGCTATGGCCAGTCCAAGTATCGTGTTGTTCCCTTGAAGGCTATGGGCGGACTAGGTGGACGTAAGTGGAAAAATATTTTTTTATATACATTACTAGATTATATCATTGGAATTCGTAGGGATAAAAATTTGCACGGATTTGAATCTAGAAATGTTGGACGTTAGTAGTCCCTGAATTTAGTGTTGGGTAGTAGTAGTCTCTGAAACTTATAAATCATGTGACAGTTCTAGATTAGGAGATTTAAATGATGTGTGCGAGTAAAATGTGAATTAAGCTGTTATTGTAAATTGTTGGGATTTGGATATTATTTTAATTCATTGTAATGAACAGGGTAGCAATGCAAATTTCTATAAATTATCCAGTTTTATTACAAAAGTGTAGCGTTTGAAATAATAAGGAATATACCCAAAAGAAAGAGATGTATAATAGAGATATTTATCATATTTTGTATAGTCTATTTTAATAACTACGAGAAAGATAATTTTTTGTAATTCCAAACATAACACAAATTCTTCTTTTGGGTTAAGACATAGAAATTTACACTATCGACCTTTCCTTTAGGGCAGATATAAATTTTAGTGCATTAAAATACAGAAATACCTAAGTATAAACCAAAGCATTGGTCATTATGTCTTGTGGATTGAAATGGCAAGACACCATTCTATATTGAGTTGGCCCAACCATGAAATAATTGGAATAAAAGTGAAACGAGATTAGGTTTAGTAAAAAGGTCTCATTTATGGGAGGACATTAAGAAATGGTAAAATTTTGGAAGTTCAAACCACAAAAGATATGCTAGATAAAGTTGTAGTCAATATTTTTCAATGGATGGTTAATTCAAGGATTTAGGTCTCCGTTATATAAACATACATACATACATACATACATACATATTATTTGCACGCATTAAGAATACAAAGGCTATTTTCATAGAAAATAAGATCAGAAAATTTTATAAGATTTGGTGGAAGGGATAAAAAGGATTCTTTTCAATCACCCCTCGAATTGGAAGAAGACTATTTACTTAAAGAAATTCATGGAAGACTAACTTAAAATATATAGTTGTGTGCATAACAATTGCATGCGAACAAGGTACCATTTAGTTGATTATCACCAATGCTAGAATGATTATAAGTTATAACCTCAATCATTTTTAGAAATTTGAGTACTTACTTGTAGAACTTCGGATATATCCTTATAGACTATAAACGTGACATCTGGCTACCATGATTGTTGAAGGACTGAGGAAACCAATCATAAGCATAATGAAATAGTTTAAGTCGAATCAAAGTGGGAAAGCAGTTTTTCTACTTTTAACAATTTAAGAAATCACCAAGTTGGATACCCTTGGGTGAAGTGGAGAAATAGCAAAGAGCTAAGTAGGAAGTACCATAGAAGGAGACACATCATCCATATTCGAGTTGTCCCACTTGGTGTCTAGAAGTTAAGGTGATTAGGTATACCACTGGATGAGTTAAGGAAGTATGTTATGCATTGAGGATTTCATAGAGTTACAGTTTCGTGGGAGCATACTTATGCTTAAGTTATTTAGCACAGTGCAAATCGACACCATTTAAGTTGGTAGTAAGGACTGTTGGGGGTTGCCAATGCACAAACATTTGGATTGACAGTTTATGCCTGCGGTGAAATTTGATAAGGGCAATCGGGGTTTGATTCATTGAAGGACAAAGACCGCATAAGATAAGCAGGAAAGCATGTATCAACGGGAGATATGTGGTAGTCCGTGGAGCTAAGTCCAAATACAGCTATATAATTCATGGAGCTAAGTCCATAATTAGGGAGAAGACAAGTAGAAAATCCCCAAGGCAAGATAGAATACGGCTAAATTATTATGAAGTCATCATTAAGCACTTGCGGATGTGTTTATGCGATGCAGTTACCGTTGTCGAGCTGTGTCGGTTATGGAAAGCTAAAAGAATAGATGAGTCCCTTGTTCAATATGCACCTACCCGTATTTTTGGGGTATGGGATAAATCGACTCCGTGATAAAGTAATTAAACTGGTTAGAGCCCAGTAGGGAGATGACCTAGTTGAGAGTATATGAGAGCCTTAGTGGAAGATCCATGCTACCAATTTCGAATTCTTTTCTGGTACATTTCCATTTTAGTTAGAAAAGTATAAGTTACATTTGTATTTAGGTTCTAGCTTAGGAAGAGACCCTTGGATGGTGGGACGGTTTTTGGATGATGGATGCTAGTGGATATATTGTTTGGATTGTTTCTTTTACATATTTAGTATAATATACCCTCTAGATAGTACACATACATTCACATTATCTCTTATTTCGTTTATCTTGTTAGTTGTTACATATGGATGCTTGATTGTTGAATTCTTATCGAGCAATATGCATATGGATGTTGCATATGGGTTAAATGGTTGTGCATACATATAGAATTTCAAGCATATTTACTAATGATGTTGCATATATTTTAGATGCATTGCATAAGCATTTGCATGATAGGAGGTCGACTAGAGCAGGAGACCGCCCACTCTTTGCATTAGTATAGGTTCACGTGTATTTCACGCTTGCATACACATATTCTGTATTAGAACATTTCTAAGGACAATGATCGCTTATGGATGATGGATGAGTAGATGGTTGTATCCATTGGCTGTTGTGTGTGTAAGTTACATTTTCCATCCTTTGAGATTTCGAGGACGAAATCCTTTTAAAGAGGGGAGAATTTAACATTCCAAAAATTTAATGAAAATTTAGTAAGAAATTTAAACTTAAATAAAACAAGAACTAAAATTAAATTTTCACAGACATTCGAATTTGACTACAAAACTTGCACCATTGCATTCGTAGCGATTTTCTAGACAATTTTCAAATATATCACATCGAAATCGTATTAGTACGGAGAGGTTACGGATGTTTGAAAAATTGAAAATGAAATAATTGAAAATTTAAAAATTTGCACTATGAGGGCAAACCTCAAGGGTTTGATGGTCGACCTAAGATTTTGATGGTCGACCAGTATAGTTCGGTCAAACCCTAGCCATGAGTGGTCGACCTGTCCCCATGCATGGTCGACCATTCGCGTTAGAAAATCAATGGTTCTGTACCTCGTTCGAACAACCAAGATTGATTCCTTTGTGCCCAAGTATTGATGTATGTATGTGACCACAACAAAATATTGTCCAAACCAAATCAATGCTCCAAATTCTTTCCCAATCTCTTTAAATCAACACCTAGGTTAACCATAATTTCAGCAAAAAATTTATGGCCCACTAGACTCTATCAAAATTTATTCTCTCCTCCTATAAACTTTCTTTAATAAACAAATTAATAATCAAAGTAAGTGCACATTAGTAATCAGATCTAGGAGGAGGCAAGCTAAAGAATGTTAATTCACGAGCAAGGAACGAAGTTAGAGCTTGGATCTAAGGAAGGCGGGAATAAGTATAGTAAGTTGATTTGTTATAGTTAAATTTAACTTATTCTACTTGATCTAGAATGTTAGTAATTTAAAATTTAAATTGTAAGCCCTAGTTATTAAACTTGAAATTTAGACTAGAAAGTGAAGCTATTGTAAATTGATAAACCTGTAAACCCCTTTTTAATTGAAACTTTAAAAATTGGTTAACTGTTAGTATGTAACCTGTTAAATGCATGAATATCAGACCAATGAAAATATGATATAATCTCAAGAGAAACTGATCATGACAATTGCTTTTTGTTCACTGTGTATGCCTAATTAATGAAATTAATAGTAATCAAGATCGAATCAAAAACTAAACAGACCCTAACTTTTATACTACGACCGGTCAACCCTCACTTTGAGTGGTCGACCGTAAACGGCTGACCGGTTATTGCCTGAAATGTGTAAAATGAACCTCAACCTAAGGCCCATGTTAGTAATAAAAATTAAAATAAATGTTAATTGTTGTATAAACCTATTTAGGGCTATTTGTATGTATGTTAGAAGCTGTAGGGAAGCTAGTTCCTTATGAGATGATGCTAGGACATTATAGTATTGGGTGAGTATTCTTTATCCAATGGGGGTTCTTTTAGTAGACCGCGAATGATTTTATCGCAATTGGCACTCATAGAAGGTTCTAGGGTGGACGCGCAACATTAACTGATGCCTGATGGAGTGTGTGAGCCATACACAAGAGGAGTCCAGGTAGGCATGGATACAGACATGACGTTTATAGTTTAGATGTTGGACCCTAGTGCGTGCAAAAAAAGCATAGAGTATAGTTGAGAGGTTGACACGGATTACAATCGGTGATACATTTCAACGAGTCGGCATTTCTAGTTTTCCTCCTCGATTTGTAGTGAGGTTACATATAGTCGTAGTTAGGGGAAGATTCATTCCTCAGTAGACTAGTGGCGGCGATAGTAGTGGGAATTTATTTCCATGTTTAGTATCCAAGGGGTCGATGTTACCTGTTTAGTAGCCTAGTGGCGATGTTTACATATTGAGTAGCTCTAGGAGTGGTGGCCGATCATTGGTCATGGAAGTTCAATCCGTGGATCGACCCTTGTGGTAACCTACACATTGTAGTAGTATAGGTGTGTGAGTTGGATATAAACCCCTAGGTATGGACCCTTGGAATACACAGGCACTTATTATACACCCTATATTACTTAGAGTAGAATTAAAGTTAACTACACATAATCATCATATATTAAACTTTACCCATTCATCAAACTTTTGTCTGTCCTGCCCCTTTCTTTTCATTTTCCCCCACCGCAAGATGGCAGATTAGCAGTTGATTGGTCATAGTACGTGGATAAAGGAGCTACACATTGGGGTTTTCATATTCTTTATTGTTCATCGTGTAGTTACTTATTGTATTAAACATCTGTAAAACTTATGTTATACGTTCGGAGCATATGATAGTGAACATAGCAATTATGTATTTTTGAGACTGTTTTCTAAAATGTCAACTTCTCAGTACATATATTTTAATTTCTTTTACTGTGAGATCCGAAAGTGTAGAATGTTTTAGAATTTACCTTTATAATTATGCTCTGAAATGTTACAAAAACCCAACAGCTCGTATTTCTTGACATGCCGTGAGTCTGAAAGTCATCCTAATCTTTGGATCGGAGTGTTGGAAAGTGCTTGTTGGTGCAAAAATGTTGTTGCATTCACTATATATGAAATTGCAGTAGAATTCTCACTGGCTATAGATCTAACATGGTTAAAATTTATGAGTCCTTTTTTTAAACTTAACTAGAGAGGAAATAAGCGAAATAACAGGAGGCGGGTAAAAAGCAACTACCAGTGCATGTAATATGTACAAAATTATGGTATGGCTTTCACCAAGTATAGATATAATTAGTTAGTTTCGTAATTTTGCATTATCAGAAATGTAGAGTTTGAAGTTAATAAACTATAGTCTTTTTACCTACGAAGAAACAAACAGATTCAGACATATCATCTTTATGGTTAAGCATACTGAGGAGATAACAATTTGTTCAATAATTGTGTTCCCATAACATTAACTTAAATTTCTGAACTATCAAGCTATCACCATCAAAGGAACTATATAAGAAACACTAACTATGACAATGATTGTGCCTGTAAAATAAAAAAAATTGAAAGTTAATATGATAATAAGTTGTAGATATGTGTAAACATAGTCAAAACCCAAGAAAAACAATAACCCACGTATATCTTAAAATTTTGACATCATTTCATAACTTTATTACTATCTTAAGCTTCATCGTCAATTTAATAAATAAAATTGTCTACTTAATTGGTGGGCCATTTATTTTGATAATTTAAGCAAAATAAGAAACCTACTAAAGTTTACAATCTCAAAATTTAGATCATGATCTCGTCAGGGATAATGATTTATTTTCTCAAGAATATAACTAAGTGCATCCCAATTCAAAGTTTGATTTTTATCTTGGAGTACCTTCTCATAACTCGTTACATTGACATAATAAAAATTATTAAACTTCAGTACTAATAACAAAATAGAATTGTTACTTTTAAAATCCCAATGGACCATAAATTGGAAAGTAAAATATTTCATATCAATAAATGTAAACCAAAATGAAATAAAGTCTATTATTACTCATTAGTTCAAACCTGATCTAGTATAAATCATGGTAATAAATTAGCAGATGGTTATCTACTAATAAGAAAATGGGTGTAAGTCATAAGTTCGAATATGTTGGATATTTATATCGATTATTCGAGAAAGATGAAGATTATAACTGTTGTACTTTTGACTTCAAGGATCTACTAAGTAGATTCTTTTAGACAATAGTTCAACCCAACAGGTACAAACGGGTTATTGAACTATCGACTTCAGGATTCAATGAAGCATTGAAATAGTGTAATCGGATTCAAAACTTGTCGATTTTGATCAGATCAAGAACACTCAAATTTGATTTCTGATGATGCAATTTAGTAGAGAATAGAATGAAGAAGAAGAAGAAGAAGAAAAATGATCTGCAACGTTTCTGCGTTTGCAACATCTTACAGGTGTCGCAAATTATGGTGGTAAGGCAGTGTTCTGCAACACTTTTTGGGCATCGCAGATCTGGATGAAGAAGAAGGAGGTTTCAAGAAAAGAAATTGTTTTTTTTCTATGATGGTTCCTGGGCGTCACTATTTATGGTAGTAAGGAAGTGTCCATTCGTCAAGCGTCGCATCCTTTCCAATAGTTCGAAACCGTTACAAACGGTTGTGCCTTTTCGCAACGATTTAAAACTGTTACTGAGCGGTCGCATCTCTTCGTTCAAATAACCCATCAAAAATATCCGTTCAAACTCAAATTCTGGATCTGGCTTGTTTATAAAAATTAATTTGTCATTTTAGACCCGAATCCGAACGCGAACTCGGTCCGGTCGGTCGGATGGACAGACGGCGGCGGTGGCGCGCGCATGTGGTGGTGATGCATAAGTTCCCTCCTCACATCAAAGCTTTGGGTGCCCAAATGGCCCAACCTTCCTTAGAGAGTCCTATATTTAACTAAGTATGATCCCTTATTTTTTCAAAATGTGGGACTATACCTCTCTTTTTCCATCTTCTTTTCACTTCTTCCCTCTTCAAACAAACCCAAAAATAATTTTGAAAATTTCCAACAATTTCCCCCATTTCAAAATAATTAAAATAGATGGCTACATCACTAGAGTGACTACCTACATACCAAGTGGGATCAAGCTAATTAGTTCCAAGATCAAGTTTTTCATCATCATGGAAACCAATACATAAATGATAGGTATCTTTTGGATTTGAACCTTCACTTAGTGCAAGCCATTCAAAGTTCTATCGAGGTCTATGGTGAATGTATCTTGAACCAAGTACCCCTAATGATAACTGGAACAGTCACACATACTGATTTTCATATATAGACTGTTCTGTATGCTCAGCACATTAATGGCCATGTGCTTAAGTTCTAACTTAACGAGTCTACTTTAGAAAGTGGTCTTAATTTCTTAGGAAATGACCTGATTTCCATACTCATATAGGTATGTCTCTTAAGGTGTTTCTGCGATACACCTTTTTAAGGAAACTAGACTTATTAAGAATATATTATCCATCCTTTGTTCTTGCATAATCCAACTCTAAATATTATGGAAATATTGATTTAGTGTTCCATAATCATTCTCTTAACTTGTTGGTACCCATTGAACTTTGTCTATCCTTTTCAAAACATAAGTTGGGTTTCTGTTAAGGATGATCAATCTTCATTCACATACCTTAGTCTCATTTCCTTTGATTTTATAGAAAACATTGCCTTTGGAAGACTCTTTGTAAGTGGGTCAGCCAAATTTTTCTTTTTTTCTACGTAATCAATAGTTATTACTCCATTTTTGAGTAACTGTCTTATCATTTGATGTCTTAGACTCACATGTCTAGACTTTCCATTATATGTCTTATTAGAGACAGTGTATATTGTAGCCTGCTTATCACAGTTAATCAAGACTGTTGGAGATGGCTTCTTTCATAAAGGGATTTATATTAATAAATTCCTAAGCCATTCCGCTTCCTTACAAGCATCTGCTAATGCAATCAACTCTGACAATATTGTTGAGTCAAATATATAGGTCTGTTTCTTGGAAACCCAAGACACAACAACACCTCCTAATGTAAAGATCCATCCAGTCATAGACTTGGATTTTGATTCTAATTGTTCCAGATTGCATCATTATATCCTTGTGTTACAGCAGGATATCCTTTATAAGATAAAACCATAAGTAACAATTCCTTTCAAATAAGCTAAAACTTTGGAAATAGCTTTCTAATGTTCGAAACCTGGATTACTCGTAAATCGACATAACATGCTTATAGCATGTGTTATGTCTGGTCTAGTGCAATGCATAGCATACATAAGACTTCCAATAATACTAGAATACTCAAGTTGAGTACGTCCAGTATTCTTTCCTAATTTAATACTAGAATCTAAAGGAGTAGGTGCTGGTTTGTCACTATAATGACCATACATTTGGAGGACCTTCTCAATGTAATGAGATTGAGTTAGCAACAACTCCCTCTCTTTCCTAATAATTTTAATTCCCAGAATTATGTCAGCTTCTCCTAGATCTTTCATATCAAGTTTAGAAGAAAGAAACTTCTTAGTTTCATTCACACAGGATATATTGGAACCAAACATTAGCATGTCATCAACGTATAAACATATTATAACATGATCGTTGTTGTCCAATTCGCTATAAATACATTTTCAACATCATTAATAATAAATCCATATGACAATGCTATTTGGTCAAACTTCTCATGTCATTGCATTAGAGCTTGCTTCAGGCCATAAAGAGACTTTACTAATTTGCAAACTTTCTTTTCTTAGCCTGGGGTTTTGAAACCTTCAGGTTGTGCTATATATATCTCTTCTTCTAAATCTCCATTTAGAAATGCGGTCTTTACATCCATTTGATATATGACTAATTTATGAATTGATGCAAGTGCTATTAAACATCGTATAGAAGATATGCGAGCAACTGGAGCATATGTATCAAAATAATCTACTTCATGTCTTTGGTTACATCCCCTAGCAACTAATCAGCTTTAAACTTATCAATGGATCCATTTGTATTCAACTTTTTCTTAAATATCCATTTACATCCTATAAGTTTAGCACCAAGAGGTGAATCAGTTAAAACCCAAGTTTGGTTTGACAATATAGAATTCATTTCATCATTAATAGCTTCTTTTCAGAATATTGAATCTCTGGAACTCATAGCCTTAGAATAAATTTTAGGGTCATCATCGACGTTCACGACATATCTAGTCATATCAAGGACTTCGTCCTTACTACCTTCTATAAGATATGTAATGAAGTCAGGACCATAGTCCTTTTCTATTCTTGCTCTTTTACTTCTCCTTTGTTCAGTGCTATTAACTGGTACTGTTACTTCCTTGCTATTTTAAGCAGAAGCATGGCCATCGTCATTACTATCATCAATCGTATTAGGTTCTGGACTATATGATCTCAATGGAATCTCAACAGTTTGATTTTCAAAGAATTCTACATCTACGAATTCTATAACTTCCAATGTGTCAAGAATTAGGAATCTATAAATTTATACTATTAAGTGTTTATCCTATGAAAACACATTTAAATACCCTATTTCCTAACTTTGGTCGTTTAGGGTCTGGTTTTCTAACATATGCTAAACAACCCCAAACTTTAAGTCTTGAAAGATTAGGTTTCCTATTAAACCATAATTCATAAGGGGAAACATTATTATTTTTAAGTGGTACTCTTTTAAGATATAACATGTAGATAACATAGCATCGCCCCATAGGTTATAAGGTAAGTTTGAATTTATGAGCATAGCATTAACCATTTCTACTAAAGTTCTATTTTTCCTTTCAACAATATCATTTTGTTGTGGTGTATATGGGGCAGTGCATTGGTGAACTAAACCATGTTGCTTACAAAATAAGGTGAATTCATTTGAGAAACATTCATCACCTCGATTTGAATGTAATACTTTTATTTTAAATCCTAATTGTATTTCGATCTCTTCTTTGTAAATTTTAAATTTATCAAAGGCCTCATCTTTAGTTTTCATTAGATACACATATGCATATCTAATATAATCATCAATAAATGTTATATAGTATTGTTACCACCATAGGTAGTATGATTTTTTAAGCCACCCACATCACTGTATACTAAATCAAGCAAGCCAGTTTTCCTTTCTACGGATTTAAAGGATTTTCGGTGTATTTTTGCTTGAACACATATTTCACATCTAGAGATAGTATCGAAGTCACAATCAAAAATTAATCCTATTTTATGCATATTTTTAAGGGAATTATAATTAACATGTCCTAGTCTACCATGCCATAAACTAACAGAATCAACAATATAAATAGAAGATTTTTTTTATAAGATTCAACTTAACCATTTTGAAATACATAAGATTACAAATAAGGAATTTTTTGTTACTTGCCTCGGATATGCGTTATTTGATTTCTAGTGCAGCCCAGAGTGCCTTTGTAGTTTCCAAAGTCCTATATGCGTTATAGACAGGAGTAGATAATGCATTCAGAATGTGCCATCTACATAGAAAATCATCCTCTTTGCACTTTGCACATTTTTCTTTCAATTCATCGGTATCTTTAACAGTTTCCTCTGGTATTTCCTCCAAGTTATTTTCAAGAATATAGAACAATTTGATCGTGATCAAAAAGAATTTCATCGTCTCTTTCCAACGAGTGAAGCTTTCACCATCAAACCGCTCCAATCGTGTTAATTGCTGATTCATAACTGGAAGAGCATTGAGATTGATTGAACTCGAACCATCCATAGTTGAAACTATTATCTAAAAATTATTGGATATTTATATCGATGATTCGAGAAAGATGAATATTATAAATGTTGTACTTCGACTTCATGGATCTACTATGTAGATACTTTTAGACAATAGTTCAACCCAACAGGTACAAACGGGTTATTGAACTATAGACTTAAGGATTCAATGAAGCCCTGAAATAACGTAATCGGATTCAAAACTTATACGATTTTAATCCCACCAAGAATACTCAAATTTGATTTTGATGATGCAATTTAGTAGAGAATAGAATGAAGAAGAAGAAGAAGAAAAATGATCTGCAATGTTTCTACGTTTGCAACAACTTACAGGTGTTGCAAATTATGGTGGTAAGGCAGTGTTCTGCAACACTTTCTGGGCATCGCAGATTTGGATGAAGAAGAATGAGGTTTCAAGAAAAGAGATTGATTTTGATGGTTCTTGGACGTCACAGTTTATAGTGGTGAGAAAGTGTCCATTCATCAAGCGTTGCATCCTTTCCAACAGTTTGAAACTGTTACACAGTTTTTTGCAACGGTTTAAAACTGTTACTAAACGGTCGCGTCTCTTCATTCAAATGAACCACCAAAAATATCCGTTCAAACTTAGATTCTGGATCTGGTTTGTTAACAAAAATTAATACGTCATTTTAGTCCCGAAACCCAGGCCCGTTCCGGTCGGTGGCAACGCACGTGGTGATGATGCATAACTTCCCTCCTCGCATCAAAGCAAAACTTTGGATGTCCGAAGGGCCCAACCTTCCTTAGAGAATCCTATATTTAACTAAGTATAATTCCTTATTTTCCAAGATGCAGGACTATATCTCTCTTCTTCCATCTTGTTCCCACTTCTTTCCTCTTTAAAAACAAACCCAAACCCAAAACTAGTTTTGAAAATTTCCAACAGAATATTATAATTTCTTAACTTACTAAAATATTCTTGCATATCTTAATATGTTGTTAAGTGATGTTCTTTACTCGTGTTCATATTCATTTTCAATTTTAAACAATATGCTTAATGGTAGCCATAACTTAGAGGCTTCAATCTTTTATGGAATGGCAGAACCATTAGTGGTAGTTTCCTTCACCTATAATGTTGAATCATCTTCATTTTTCGATTGAATTGGTAGTTTCTATAAGCCAAAAATTAACCAGCACTCAATCCAATTGTATACTGAATTTGGCTTAGCTAGATCATATTAGATTCGATGAAGCATGATAACAATTCCAAAAGAAAGAAGTAAGATTAAAAAGATGACAATATGGAGAACAATTGTCAATATATATGCACGAGTAAATGAAGAAGTATCACTGGAGCTGTTTAAGACTTTGAGGTAAATTATTGTCAAAACTAAATTTAGAGAATTGGTTCTTAAGTTTCTGTCAACTACTAGACACTGGATGGATCAAAAATGGGAATAACTAAGTTATACATTGAATGACTAAAATAATTTATATAAATATACGATAATAATAGGTCTCACTAAAGTTGACATGTTGGTTTTTATCATACCTGTCATAAGAAATTAATAGCCATTGAATCAAATTACTCATTTAATTGTTAGACACCTTCATAAAATATTCATTGTGTGTTGATCATGAGCTAAGCAATTCATTCAAACGTTCTTACATCCACAGAACTACGATCTAAAAGCAATTATTCATAGCGCAACAATGTGCAAGGTGGAAATTATTCCGATTTAGCACAAATACAAGTATAAAAACAATTTACAAAATGTTACCAATGAAAAAACATAAAATTTATTAGTGCAATCAAATAGTGAGCAACGCATATGTGTTCATGCATGAACTTGGAGTTGTTAGCATCTGTCCTTGGTTAAACCGATGGTGAAGTGAGTGATGATGCACTAGTGAAGGCGAATCCAACAAGGAAATGCCAATTATGATTCCATTCTCTTTTGAAAAACACTGGCCATGCATCTAATTTCCTGATCTTTTCTATTTTATTTTGTTTTGTTAATCCAAACTTAACATCTTTTCAACAAACAAAGAGTTAAAGATATATACTAATTGAACTTGGATCATGAGGTTGCCCAACCCATGTATGACCAATATATCATCACTTATGTTTATAACTAAAGTTATATTTAAAACTATACTTGTGTCCATAAGATGGCTTTAACAGGTGAAATAAAGAAAAATAGTTCAACTTAGTAAGAAGAATTTATACAAACCTGTGTAAAAGATGCACATTGATATATGAAAATGTTCGTGCATGCATCTTCTGAATCAGACAAGGGGTCACCTACAAGAACAACCATTACATTCAAAATCAACTATTTTTTGTCATTGAAGCAAAACTCCATCATAATTTTGTTGGATAATCTGTCGATGATTCGGGAATGATGAAGATGATAACTGTTGTACTTCTGACTTCAAGGATATACTGCGTAGATTGTTTTAGACAATAGTTCAACCCAACAGATACAAACGGGTTATCGAACTATCGACTTCAGGATTCAGTGAAGCCTTGAAACAGCATAATCAGATTCAAAACTTGTACGATTTTAATCCGACCAAGAGCACTCAAATTTGATTTCAGATGATGCAGTTTAGTAGAGAACAGAATGAAGAAGATGAAGAAGAAGAAAATGATCTGCAACGTTTCTGCTTTTGCAACACCTTAAAGGCGTCGCAAAGTGTGGTGGTAAGGCAGTGTTCTGCAACACTTTCTGGGCATCGCAGATCTAGATGAAGAAGAAGGAGGTTTCGAGAAAAGAAATTGTTTTTTTGTGATGGTTCCTAGGCGTCGCTATTTATAGTAGTGAGAAAGTGTCCATTCGTCAAGCATCGCATCCTTTCCAATAGTCCGAAACCGTTACAAACGGTCACGCCTTTTCACAACGATTTAAAATTGTTACTAAACGGTCTCGTCTCTTCATTCAAATAACCCACCAAAAAATATCCGTTCAAAATCAAATTATGGATCTGACCTGTTATTAATTTGTCGTTTCAGACCCGAACCCGAACCCGTTTCGGTCGGTCGGATGGACCGACAGCGGTGGCGGCGCACGCGTGTGGTGGTGATGCATAACTTCCCTCCTCGCATCAAAGCAAAGCTCTGGGTGCTCAAAGTGCCCAACCTTTCTTAGAGAAATGCATATATAAATCAATACATTCTCCTAAATTTCTAGATGTGGGACTATTCATCCCCTCTTCTTCCTTCTTCTTCTTCCACTTCTTCCCTCTTCAAAAACAAACCCAAACCTAAAACTATTTTGAAAATTTCCAACAATTTCCCCCCATTTTCAAAATAAGTAAAATAAATAAAATAGATGGTTGCATCACTAGAGTGGCTACCTACATACCCAAGTCGGATCAAGCCGATGTAGTTCCAAGATCAAATTTTCCATCATCGTGGAAAGAAATACATAAATGATAGGTATCTTTTGGATTTGAACCTTTATTTAGTGTAAACCATTCAAAGTTCCATCAAAGTTTATGGTGAACGTATCTTGAACCAAGTACCCCTAGTGATAGTACCGGAACAGACACACATACTGATTTCCGTACATAGAGTGTTCTATATGCTCAGCACATTAATGATCATGTGCTTAAATCTTGAGTTCATGAGTATACTTTAGAAAGCGGTCTTACTTTCTTAGGAAATGGCCTGATTTCCATACTCATATAGGCAAGTCTCTTAAGGCGTTTCTGTGATACACCTTTTTAAGGTAACTAGACTTATTAAGGATATATTATCTATCCTTTGTTCTTGCAGAATCCGACAATAAATATTATGATATTATTGATTTAGTGTTCCATAATCATTCTCTTAACTTGTTGGTACCCATTGAACTTTGTCTATCCTTATCCAAACATAAATTAGGTTTCTGTTAAGGATGATCAACCTTCATTCACAGACCTTAGTCCCATTTCCTTTGATTTTATAGAAACCATTGGCTTTGGAAGACTCTTTGTGAGTGGGTCAGCCAAATTTTTCTTTTTTTCTGTGTAATTAATAGTTATTACTCCACTTTTGAGTAACTGTCTTATCATTTAATGTCTTAGACTCACATGTCTAGACTTTCCATTATATGTCTTATTAGAGACATTTATATTGTAGCATGATTATCACAGTTAATCAAGATTGTTAGAGATGGCTTCTTCCATAATGGGATTTCCATTAATAAATTCCTAAGCCATTCTGCTTCCTTACTAGTATCTGCTGATGCGATCAACTCTGACAACATTGTTGAGTCGGATATACAGGTCTGTTTCTTGGAAACACAAGACACAGCAACACCTCCTAATGTAAAGATCCATCCAGTCATAGGCTAGGATTTTCATTCTACATTGTTTTAGGTAGCATCACTATATCCTGCTATTACAGCAGGATATCCTTTATAAGATAAACCATATGTAACGGTTCCTTTCAAATAAGCTAAAACTCTGGAAATAGCTTTCCAATGTTCAAAACCTGGATTACTCGTAAATCGACAAAACATGCTTATAGCATATGCTATGTCTGGTCTAGTGCAATGCATAGCATACATAAAACTTCCAACGGTACTGGAATACTCAAGTTGAGAAATCGTACGTCCAGTGTTCTTTTCTAATTTAATACTAGGATCTAAAGGAGTCGGTGCTGGTTTGTCATTATAATGACCATATTTTTGGAGGAACTTCTTAAATGTAATGATATTAACACAACAGCTTCCCCCCTTTCCTAACAATTTTAATTTCCAGAATTACGTCATCTTCTCCTACATCTTTCATATCAAATTTAGAAGATAGAAACTTCTTAGTTTCATTCATACAGGATATATTGGAACCAAATATTAGCATGTCATCAATGTATAAACATATTATAACATAATCGTTGTTGTCTGATTTGCTATAAATACATTTATCAGCATCATTAACAATAAATCCATATGACAATACTATTTTATCAAACTTCTCATGCCATTGCATAGGAGCCTGCTTCAGGCCATAAAGAGACTTTACTAATTTGCAAACTTTCTTTTCTTCACCTGGGGTTTTGAAACCTTTTGTTGTTCCAAATATATCTCTTCTTCTAAATCTCCATTTAGAAACGCAGTCTTTACATCCATTTGATGTATGACCAATTTATGAATTGATGCAAGTACTATTAAACAGCGTATAGAATATATGCGAGCAATTGGAGAATATGTATCAAAATAACCCACTCCATGTCTTTGCTTATATACCTTAGCAACTAATTTGGCTTTAAACTTATCAATGGATCCATTTATATTCAACTTTTTCTTAAATGTCCATTTCCTATAGGTTTAGCACCAGGAGGTAAATCAGTTAAAACCCAAGTTTGGTTTAATAATATGGAATTCATTTCATCATTAATAGCTTCTTTCCAGAATATTGAATCTCTGGAACTCATAGCCTCAGAATAAGTTTTGGGCTCATCATCGACGTTCATGACATATCTAGTCACATTAAGGACTTCGTCCTTACTGCCTTCTATAAGATATGTAATGAAGTTAGGACCATAGTCCTTCTCTATTCTTACTCTTTTACTTCTACTTTGTTTAGTACTATTATCTAGTACTGATACTTACTTGCTGTTTTGAGCAGTAGCATAGTCATAGTTATTGATATCATCAATCGTATTAGGTTCTGGACTAGATGATCTTAATGGAATCTCAACAGTTTGATTTTCAAAGAATTCTACATCTACGGATTCTATAACTTCAAAGGTGTCAAGAGTTAGGAATCTATAAGTTATACTATTAAGTGAATATCCTATAAAAACACATTTAAATGCCCTATTTCCTTTCTACATATTTAAAGGATTTCCGGTGTATTTTTGATTGAACACATATTTCACATTTAGAGATAGTATCGAAATCATAGTTAGAAATTAATCCTAGTTTATGCATATTTTTAAGGGAATTATAATTAACATGTCCTAGTCTACCATGTTCTAAACTAACAGAATCAATAATATACATAGAAGATTTCTTTATTAGATTCAACTTAACCGTGCCGTTACAGGAGCATCTCTGTCCAATAAATTTGCCATTATTGGACAACACTAACTTATCAAACTCATACACCATCTTGAATCCTCCTTTGTTAAGAAGGTATCCAGAGACCAAATTATTACACATATCAGGTACATAAAATACATTAACTAATGTAAGAACTTTTCCAGATGTAAATGTAAGTTCTATAGTGCCTTTTTCCAAAACTTTTCTTGGATCCTTATTTGCTCTTGTAACCTTGTCGGCTTCTCCATTATTTTCTTCGTAAGTCTTAAATAGATTACGGTTTTGCAAATGTGAATGGTTGCTCCAATATCAAACCACCAATCATTATCAGTTTCGCCAACGGTGTTCGCCTCTTGCACTACAGCCATAGGCGAATCTTCGACCACATTCACCTTTTTTGTTTCTTCCGTTGATGGAAGTCACGGGCATAATGGCCAAGCTTGTTACAGTAGTAACAAGCACCTTTCGTTTTATTGTTGGAATTTTTCTTCTTAAACTGTGTCTCATTCTTATGCTTTAGTTTGTCAGTAATTTGAACATTATTTGTCTTAGAATGAGACTCAGTTTGCGGATTACCATCTAGTTCGCGTTTACCAAAGTCCCCTTCAATATGAAAATGATGCTGTAAACCATCTAAATCATAATCCATCTCCGCGTGCTTTATTTTTTTTCTTATAATCATTCCAAGAATTAGGAAGTCTTGAAATTATGACTCCAACAACAAAAGATTGAGGGAGATTTATTCTAGCATCTTTAAGTTGATTTACTAACAGTAGAATTTCACTTACTTGTCCAACTATGTACTTATTTTCAACCATTTTGAAATCCATAAAATTGCAAATAAGGAATTTTTTGTTACTTGCCTCGGATATGCGGTATTTTCTTTCTAGTGCAGCCCAGAGTGCCTTTGCAGTTTCCAAAGTCCTATGTGCATTGTAGACAGGAGTTGATAATGCATTCAGAATGTGTCCTCTATATAGAAAATCACCCTCTTCGCACTTTGCACGTTTTGCTTTCAATTCGTTAATATATTTATCAGTTTCCTATGGTATTTCCTTCAAGTTATCTTCAAGAATATACAACAATTTGACCGTGATAAAAAGAATTTCATCATTTCTTACCAACGAGTGAAGTTTTCACCATCAAACCGCTCCAATCGCGTTAAATGCTGATTCATAACTTGAAAAGTACTGAGATTGATTGAATTCAAACCATCCATGATTGGAATATTGTCTAAAAATTGTGGGATGTCGATGATTCAAGAATGATGAAGATGGTAACTGATGAACTTCTGACTTCTAGGATCTACTGTATAGATTCTTTTAGATAATAGATCAACCCAATAAGTACAAATGGGTTATCGAACTATCGACTTCAGGATTCAATGAAGCCTTGAAATAGCGTAATCGGATTCAAAACTTGTATGATTTTGATCCGACCAAGAACATTCAAATTTGATTTCAGATGATGCAATTTATAGAGAATAGAATAAAGAAGAAGAAAAACGATATGCAACGTTTCTGCACCTTACAGGCGTCGCAAACTATGGTGGTAAGGCAGTGTTCTGCAACACTTTCTAGGCGTCGCAGATCTGAATGAAGAAGGAGGAGGTTTTAAGAAAAGAAGTTGTTTTTTTGTGATGGTTGCTGGGCATCACTATTCATAGTAGTGAGGAAGTGTCCAATCGTCAAGCGTCGCATCCTTTCCAATAGTCTGAAACTGATACAGACGGTCATGCCTTTTCACAACGGTTTAAAACTATTACTAAATGGTCGAATCTCTTCATTTAAATAACCCACCAAAAATATCTGTTCAAACTCAGATTCTGGATCAGTCCTGTTAACAAAAATTAGTTTGTCATTTTCGACCCGAACATGGTTCGGTCGGACGGATGGCGGCGACGGCACGCATGTGTAGTGGTGATGCATAATTTCCCTCCTCACATCAAAGCAAAGCTTTGGGTGCCCATAGGGCCCGACCTTCCTCACAGAAATGCATATATGAATCAATACATTCTCCTAAATTTCTAGATATGGGACTATTCATCCCCCCTTCTTCCTTCTTCTTCCACTTCTTCCCTCTTCAAAAACAAACCCAAACCCAAAACTATTTTGAAATTTTCCAACAAATTTGTCTTGTAAAATTTCATTTAACTTGTTCAGAAATAACATAATGAAAGGAACATATGAGTTACCCTCTAGGTTTTTGACCAAACAGGATCCTCCAGTTCATATAGAACCTATCATTAAAATACCCCTAGAAGAGGATATGGCTAAGCGGAGTCAAAAAGATTCTGCATGCTAAAGATTATTAAAACTCAATATAGTGTTTTGATATAGTTAGTCTGTATTTGCTTTAGTAGTTCATGGTACCTTCGTTTCCAAGTGGAAAAATAATTAACATTAGAAAAAACATATTTCAAATGGCTTTAACAGTGATCTTAAACAATAAAATGAATTAAAGCAATTATAACTTCATCCATATCGATCATACCTGGATGGATAGAGAAAGTGGAGGAGATAGTTCTTTTTGATATTATCATTCATTTTGTACATCATGGTTCATAATAACACTATACTTTCAAACACAACTTTCTTATAAAAAATTCAATGTAACGCCCCGAAAATTTTCTTAAAATAAGTCGTTTTCGAATTTATAAAACAATGTTTATAAACTCCATTTCTATTTGTTTTATAACTTCTTTCTTAATAAATTTTCTTTATTAACCTATTCACTTTATATCTCAATTATGAACCAAAGGTTCACATTATAAGTTAAATGCTTATAAAACAATTATTTTACAAAATCGTTCTTTTAAACTTCCCCAAATTATAAACTAAAGGTTCATATTATAATTTTACTTATAATTTATTTGTTTGAAAAATCGTTCCTTTGAACTTCATAATTATAAACCTTATAACTTATAAGATTCGATTATTTATCCAAAACCATTCTTTTAATGACTTTATAAATTTTATAAAACTACTGCTTATAAAATTCCATTTATAACTTCACCGTTTATAATTCTATAAATTCCATTCACTTATGCAATCTATTTTCACTTCATTCAAACACTTATAAAAACTTGTTTTATAATGTCAATATTTCAATTTATAAATATCCATTTATAAATCTCTTAATATAAATCAATTTATATTATTCTTTAAAACGCCTTTAATCTCCTTTATTATTTCACCATTTTGATTCATAAAATAATTAAATTTTATAAATCCTATATTCAAACTTTTCACAATAAATTCTAAAATCCCGATTAAACTATTTTATAAAATCATTGGCATTATATTCTCAAAAATCAGTTTTTAACTATATTTCCCAAAAATCATAATTTTTATAACTTTAAAAATTATAACGTTTATTTATATAAAATGGATCAATTCCAAAAATATTTTATATTTTCAAAAATCACTTTAAAAATCATTTTAAAATCCCAAAATCTAGGTCCAATGATGCTACACACCAAATAGTCAATCACGACTACAACGATATCATATATCGATATGATAATCCATCAAATATCAAAATATCTAAAATCAAATAATTACTGTTGAGGAATCCAGTTGGATCCCTCCAACCTGTTTTCCTGCGTCCACAAACATTAGCACAATACCAATTTCGCTCCAGTACGAAATTATCGCGGTACATGGGATTTAAAATATTATCCACTTAATAGACGGCGTAATAGGGTCTCATCCGCTAAACAAAAAATGCGGGAAATCAATAACTCCAATATATACATATGCCAATATATATATTGCTATTATATATAATACCAATTTCACTGTTTATGAAATATTCGCGGTATATGTTTTTAATAAATAACATCCGCTTACTAACGGCGTATAATGTCTATTTTAACAATCAATAGATATCAATCAACATTCAAACATGCATTCAAATATTTTAAATCTAACTATTTAAAATAAAATCGAAACTGATTCGATTGAGTGAGAAGTTCTCACCTTGATTTCAATTTCGTTTTAGCGATTTATTTCGAATAAAATTAAACGGACATTTAATTTTACCCAAAATTCTCACTAACACCAAACGACTCCAATCCAATTTCATCGCGTAGTGCTCGTCCATATGATTCCAACACAACTGGTTTCGCGCGTTTTCGACCTCGTATGAAAAAGTTATACATTTTTGAAGTTTCACGATTTTATAAAGCATATAAATTACAATTTCTTTTCTATTATTAAACCTTGCTTTGATCGTAGCCGTTGACTCCAACTCCAATTGCATCAGGCCGCACCCTCTATTCCCTTCCTTCTTCACGCGTATATGCATGCGTCCCTCCCCCCTAATAGCCGAACCCACCTTAGTAATTAGGGTTCCAAATTACTCCGCCTATACTCGACTATACTCGATCATACCACCGCCATCTCGAAGCCCTTCACCCCCTCTATACTCGGCCCCACCCTCATGAAGCTCGGTTGTCCCCATTGCACGCAGTTCGAGGCCGAACTCGCGACGTTCAACCCCATTTTGCCGTCTATCCACAACTCCATTCCCAATCTCCACCGTTGGATATGTAGAGCACACTAGCCTCTACGTTTTCCTAGTTGACAACATCTCGAATTGATGAGTGGATTGAAAGATATTTGGGGAGGAAGTTGGAACAATTTCGGCCGTGGGTTTGGTATATGGCGGCTGCGTTATTATTAGGGTTTAGATTTCTTTTTTTCTTTTTTTTAGAAATTTAGGTCTATTTATAGAGAAATTTTCGAACACTATTCATCCGGAAATTCCGAACTCCGATTTACGCGCCGTAACCAGCGTTTCTAGGGTTTACCCCGCGTTCCGGACACAATGGAACAGGTTTCGTAAGCTAATTCGGACATCTGTGCGAGTTATGGCTATAAACGTTCAATTTAAATTAAACCGATTTAAGCGATTTTCTAGGCGTTTTAATTTGTACCGGACAAACGGTAAATCCAATTGACACAAAATTTGAAACCTTACAATAATATCACATTACGGATCCGATGAAACTGGTTTCGTCAAAATCCGAGACTTTTTGAAAAATGGCTATTTTAACTCGCCAAATTAATATTAAAAATAATTCGATGCGTTTCGAGCTGCCACGATCAAACGATAACTCCGATTGACACGAAAATTGAAATCCGGTAATAACTAACTATTATGGATCCAATGGAACTGGTTTCGTTCAATTCTGAGACTGTTCAAAAATTGACTATTTTCACTAGTCGATTTAAATATTAAAATATTCAATTTTCACAAATTAACTTTTAATTCGATTTTAAAAGTTCTAAAATATCGTTCTAACTCTAATATGATAAAATAAAATTTTACAAATCATTTTCAACCATATTTAACCCAATTTTCAATTATTTCTATAATTTAACATATTAAATTATCGATTTAATTATTCAATTAAATCTAATTATTCAAATAAAAATTTATTCGACTTATAAATTCACTTATTAATATTTAAAATAAATTAAATATTCAAATTTTAATTAAATAAAATTCTGGGTCGTTACATTCAATTTAATTAAAACATGTGAAATTAAATGAAAATTAGGAAAAGAGTGTGAATTAATATCATATGAGTTTACAGGTATAAAAATCAAATTTGAAGGCTGCCATGTATAACAAAATCAATTTTAATCAAATCTGCACTCTGCATGCATAAAAAAATCAATTTTCTATTACTAAAATACTCGATAAGGCTGGTTGCAGCATTGGATAAGAAGGTGGTCTATTGTGTTTAGTGGTGGGTGGCAGAAATCCAAGTAATGATTCGATGAGTTTGGTGGTGGAAGGTGAAGAACTGAGCGATGATTTGATGCGTTTGTTGGTGGGTGGCGGAAATCTGAACATTGATTTGATATGTTTGCGCCAAAATTGGACACAGACCCCGAATATCATGAAAGCACCAATATATGAATATAAATCGACAATGTCCAAACACAAATCTCAGATCCAAGCAAAACAGAGAGCAATAATTGAGAAATAACGAACAGAAAACATGAGATTTATAGTGGTTCTGTTATCTCCGGCCTATGTCCACTTCAAATGATAATCTTTTTATTGATGTCCTCGCTGGTTACAGTTAATTATAGTGGTAATTTTTGAATACAGTGATAGAGTTTGAAAGTAATCTTGATTCCGGTAGAGTCTGGATGTTCCGGGATCAAAAAATCCTTTTCCTGTAGGCTCTGGGGTTCCATTTATAGGCGTTCCCTACAAAAACTGTCCCAAACTTCGGGAGCTCCTTCTAGCACGTGAGTGGGCCCACACGATCGATCCCATGAGGTTTCGACTCGTTCTGTGATCGATACGAACCAATTTTGTATCTGCCAAGATTGGGTCCAATCAAGCTAAAATTTGGCATGGACCTTCCTTAGCTTGTACGTAATCTCCTGTGAAAATTTCCATAGCATTTGGACCTGTGGATTGCGAGTTATGATCGATGCAAGATTGCGTTTCTGTGTATGTTGTCGTGTTCGAATCGATCGTTCGTATTGATCCATTCGCATCGATCCAAGCACGTGATAGCATGTTGATGTGGCGTGCACTCTTCGGTCGATCCACTTTTTATGCCGAGCTGATCGAGTCTTATCTTGTTCGTATCGATGAATTATCTGTTCGTATCGATAAAAGTGTTGACTTCGAACCGATCTTTTGTAGCTCTGTTCGCATCGGTGTTTTCAGGCTACTTCGCATCAATGGATGGGGGCCATTTTGTACCGATATCCGGAGGTAGTGTTTCGCATCGATCGTTCGATGATCAACTGATACGAATTGCTCAATTGGGACCGATATGAATTTTCTGAACGATGCCGAGTAAAACCGAGTCGAGTGGATACGAAGCAGAGCGTTTGTGATGGGTACGAAGTAGAAATTGTTGATCGATTCGAAACTACGGATTCACTTTGATCGAAATGAAATCAATGGATTCGAACAGCGCAACCATAGATCGTTTCGAACTTGATGGATGCAAACAGGCCGAGGCGAAGTCATTCTGATGGATACGAATGGATTCGAACAGATCAACTCCACGGCTCTTTGATGGATACGAACAGCATATCTTTTTCAACTTGTGTCGATTATATCTCGATCATACGAACTCCGATTGACCTGAAATATGAGACGTCGGCTTTTATGGCTTTACTTGTCATATCTTGTCAATTGTAGCCTGATCCGGACTAGGACAAAATTCGTCGATACCCATAGTGAACCTGTGATATATAATCGATATTTGTGACTGGTAATCATTGATTTTCAGTTAATTTCTTAATATTTCGACCTTGCCAAAAGGTGGGATAACACTTTGCCCCCCAAAACATGCCTTCTTGTAAAAGATGTGTTTTGAATAACTTCACATCGAATGCAGCGAGTTCATGTTTTATTCATAGCTATAGCATTGTCAATCAAGCTTATGGCTATTTGAAGCCGACTCGGTATCTGTTTCCTCCTGGGAAGTAAAGAATGAAATTCTACAGTCTCTCCAGACTATCAATGGTCACTCTGGACCCTTACCAAGCCCATTCCAGAGTTAGCGATTGAATAGAAAGATCATGTTGCGCTCCGGCATTGCTTTCTATCCTATGCACTCTGGCCCCAACGAGGGCGTATAGCGACGTCTTAGTCTTTCTGGATTGATCATAGCCTCTCCGGACTCTTCCTGGATCCCATTCTGTCACTCTCCAGTGAAGGGGAAATAGCGTCGAGTGAGCCAATCCTGTCGCTTTCCAGCGAAGCTGCAACACCCCCGCACTCCGGTTCAATGTCACTGAACATTCAACGATGTCATGGCCAAAATCCTAGGCCGATCCTAGCCACTCCGGTCTCTTATCGGACCCCGTTCCAATCACTCTTCGGTAAACAGGGAACAACTTTGAGTGAATCGATCATGTCGCTCTCCGGCGAGGTGACTCACTTCCTGCATTCCGGACCCCGCCTCTCCGGGTAGGGTCATAAAGCGATCATTTTCAAGCTAGTTTTCAATATTTATCCTTTAACTCTTCAGTCAAAGTTTTTATCTTATAAAATTCAAGTTCATTTATTAAATTCAAATCCCAGATTTTTCAATCTCAAACATCAAGAAAAACTAGACATTGCCTCTCCGGGAGGAATGGCCTATTACCATCTCAGAGCATGCCTGGGGATCGCTTCGGTTCCCGTAAATGTGTAAGTGGAATAGCCGTTTATTTTGAAATCAAATGTAAGGAATCTAATAGACCAAAGTCCAAACCCTGAACTTGGCCCTGGTCATCATAATCAATTGATGACGAGTCGTGATCTCGATCCAGGATCGGTCCAGTTGGGTGGAGGTGGCGGTTGCTCAGGTCTTACGGTCGTCGTACAATCTCTGGTATATTGTGGCAATCTACCACTTCTGGCGTGTTTTTCCACCTCATCCTTTAACTGGCAGCATTCATCGATAGTGTGCCCATCCAGCTCATGGAATAGGCACTATTTCCTACTTCTACGCTCCCGTTCTGTGGGATCTCTCCTGGGTGGTTTTCGATAGGGGAGTTGCCCCCTATTCTCCGTGTAAATCCGTTCCAGGTTTGCCGTCAAGTTTGTGTATGGCCTGAATCTAGGTTCTCGCAATTTCTTCCGTTTTTCAGGACCATCGTACCTGTCATTATGCTTTCGCTTCCCTTTGTCCGCTTTGGATTGTTCTTTGGAAGTACCACCGTCTTGCACAGCGTTTGTTTCTCGCCTCTCGGCGTGTGAATCTTCCAGCCGAATGAATCTCTCAGCTTCATGATAGAATTCTCTGAGATCTTGTGGTGGATCTCTTGCCAAAGAATCCTTAAACTCCGTACCTTCAACAACTCCTGCTACCGCTGCCATCAAAATCATTGATGGATTCGAGCGATCTACCGAAGCCACCATTGCATTGAATCGTAGTAGAAAACCTCTTATGGACTCTCCGATCCTCTGCTTTATCGAAGCTAAAGTCATCACACTCTTGGGTCGTGTCATGTGGACCTTAAACTATCTCATGAAGCATTCCACTAGCTCGCCCCATGTTCTGATCGATCCATTCTCTAGCTGCCCAAACCAAAGTGAGGCAAAATCTGATAAAAAGAGAGGGAAACATCGTGCCATCACTTCCTCGAATGCTCCCAGCACTTCCATATGTCTGATATATCTGGTAATATGCATGGTCGGGTCTAGACTTTCCATCATAAGGGTCTAGCATGGGTAACTTGAACTTTGGAGGTTCCTTGCATTTTTGATATTCGGAGTGAACAGACTCCAACTAACTTCCTCTAACCCTTCGCTTGACAATCCTCCTTTCATGATTCGTCATACTAATCCAGCCATCCTCTCGTCTCCATCCAAGGGTTGTCCCCTTGTCAAGTTTCTATCCTGCCCCTAGGTCTCGAAGGATATTTTGGGTAATATTCTTTGTGTGGCTCATTAGCGTTAACGTTGGCTCTGACTTGTTGAGCTCCATCTATGGGCCTTCCTGCATCAAATCCCGAGGGTTTGTCCCCAAGTCCTTGTTGATTGCCTTTAGGCTCTACATTTTGATCTTGAGCCTGACCTCCGGTGGTCCCTGCTACTCTGGCTCCTTGTCCCGCATTCGCATTTGCTGTAGTTAGTCCAAGGTTCTACGCACTTGCCGCTCTCATCTGCTCAAAGAAGCTTTGCATCATATCCTATTGACTCTTCAACAATCTTTAATGTATTGAATGTGCTATAGCTTCCATCTTGTCCCTTGTGATGTAGATAGAAGTTTGTCCTTCTCCAGCCCCAGAGGATACCTCTTGACTTTCTCCTTATTGGCTTCTATCAGCTCTATGTCTTCTACTTGTTTGTCATGTCATTGTCTTTCAAATCTGAATTCTTCAAGCTTTAAAATGTGAACTCCAAATCTGGTGTAGCGGGTACTAGTTGTTCTCAATGAAAGCACCAAAGTATTTGCGCCAAAATTAGGCACAAACCCCGAATATCGTGAAAGCACCAATATATGAATATAAATCGACAATGTCCAAACACAAATCTCAGATCCAAGAAAAATAGAGAACAACAATTGAGAAATAACAAATAGAAAACACGAGATTTATAGTGGTTCGGCTATCTCCGGCCTACGTCCACTTCAAATGATAATCTTTTTATTGATGTCCTCGCTGGTTGCAGTGAATTACAGAAGTAATTTTCGAATACAATGATGGAGTTCGAATGTAATCGTGATTCCAACAGAGTCTAGACGTTCCAAGATCAAAAAAAGTCCTTTTCCTGTAGGCTCCGGGGCTCCATTTATAGGCGTTCCCTACAAATATCTAGCCCAAACATTGGGAGACTCCTTCTGGCATGTGAGTGGGCCCACGCGATCGATCCCATGAGGTTTCGACTTGATCCGTGATCGATATGAACCAATTTTCATATCGATCGAGATTGGGTCCAATCAAGCTGAAATTTGGCATGGACCTTCCTTAGCTTGTACGTAAGCTCCTATGAAAATATCATAGCATTTGGACCTGTGGATTGCGAGTTATGATCGATACAAGATTGTGTTTCTGTGTATGTTGTCGCGTTCGAATCGATCGTTCGTATTGGTCCATTCCCATCGATCCAAGCACGTGATAGCATGTTGATGTGGCGTGCACTCTTCAGATCGATCCACCTTTTATGCCGAGCTGATCGAGTCTTATCTTGTTCGTATCGATGAATTGTCTATTCGTATCGATGAAAAGTGTTGACTTCGAATCAATCTTTTGTAGCTCCGTTCACATCGATGTTTTCAGGCTACTTCGTATCGATGGCTGGGGGTCATTTTGTACCGATATCTGGAGGTAGTGTTTCACATCGATCGTTCGATGATCAATCGATACGAATAGCTCAATTGGGACCGATACGAATTGATTCCGAGTGTTCGATGCGGAGTAAAACCGAGTCGAGTGGATATGAAGCAGAGCATTTGTGATGGGTACGAAGTAGACATTGCTGATCGATTCGAAACTACGGATTCACTTTGATCGATATGAACTTAATGGATTCGAATATTGCAAACATAGATCGTTTCGAATTTGATGGATTCGAACAGACCGAGGCGAAGTCATTCTGATGGATAAGAATGATGGGTTCGAACAGATCAACTCCACGGCTCTTTGATGGATACGAACAACGTATCTTTTTCAACTTGTATCGATCATATCTCGACCATACGAACTCTGATTGATCTGAAATTTGAGATTCCGGCTTTTATGGCTTTGCTTGTCATGTCTTGTCAATTGTAGCCCGATCCGGACTAGGAAAAAATTCGTCGATATCCATAGTGAACCTGCGATGTATAGTCGATATTTGTAACTAGTAATCGTTGATTTTCTGTTAATTTCTTGATATTTCGACTTTGCCAAAAGGTAGGATAACACTTTGCCCCCCAAAACATGCCTTTTTGTAAAAGGTGTGTTTTGAATAACTTCACATCGAATGCAGTGAGTTCATGTTTTATTCATAGCTATAGCATTGTCAATCAAGTTTATGGCTATTCGAAGCCGAATCAGTATTTGTTTCCTCCTGTGGAAGTAAAGAATGAAATTCAACTATCACTCCAGACTATCAATGGTCACTCTGGACCCTTACCAAGCCCATTCTAGACTTAACGACCAAATAGAAAGATCCTGTTGCGCTCCGACGTTGCTTTCTATCCCTTGCACTCTGGCCCCAACGAGGGCACACAGCGATGTCTTGGTCTTTCTGGACCGATCGTAGCCTCTTCGGGCTCTTGCTGGATCTCACTCTGTCACTCTTCGATGAAGGGAAAACAGAGTCGAGTGAGCCGATCCTGTCACTTTCTGGCGAAGCGGCAACACCCTCTGCACTCTGGTTCAGTGTCTCTGAACATTCAGCGATGTCATGGCCTAAATCCTAGGCCAATCCTACCCACTCCAGACTCATATCGAACCCCGTTCCAATAACTCTCCGGTGAACAGGGAACGACGTTAAGTGAGTCGATCCTATCACTCTCCGGCGAAGCGACTCACTTCCTGCAATCCGAACCCCACCTCTTCGGGTAGGGTCATAAAGCGATCATTTTCAAGCTGGTTTTCAATATTTATCTTTTAACTCTCCGATCAAAGGTTTTATCTTATAAAATTCAAGTTCATTTATTAAATTCAAATCCCAGATTGTTCAATCTCAAACATCTGGAAAAACTAGACATTGCCTCTCCAGACGAAACGGCCTATTACCATCTCAGAGCATGCCTGGGGATCGCTTCGGTCCCTGTACATATGTGTACATATGTAAGTGGAATAGCCGTTTATTTTAGAATCAAATCTAAGGAATCTAATAGACAAAGCCCAAATTCTAAACTTGGCCCTTGCCATCATAATCAATTGATGACGAATCGTGATTCCGATCCAGGATCGGTCCTGTTGGGTGGAGGCGGCGGTTTCTCAAGTCGTACGGCCGCCGTACGATCTCTGGTATATTGTGGCAATCTACCACTTCTGGCGTGTTCTTCCACCTCATCCTTTAAATGGCGGCATTGATCGGTAGTGTTCCCATCTAGCTCATGAACAGGCAGTATTTCCCACTTCTATTCTCCCGTTCTGTGGGATCTCTCCTGGGTGGTTTTCGATAGGGGAGTTGTCCCCAAGTCTCTGTGTAAATCCGTTCCAGGCTTGCCGTCAGGTCTGTGTATTACTTGAATCTGGGTTCTCGGAATTTCTTTCGTTTGTCAGGACCATCGTACCTGTCATCATGCTTTTGCTTCCCTTTGTCCGCTTCGGACTATTCTTTGGAAGTTCCTCCGCCTTGCACAGCATTTGTTTCTCGCCTCTCGGCGCATGAATCTTCCAGCCAAATGAATCTCTCGGCTTCATGATAGAATTCTCCAAGATCTTGTGGTGGATCTCTTGCTAAAGAATCCTTAAACTCCGTTCCTTCAGCAACTCCATGCCTTTAGCGACTCCTGCTACCACTGCCATCAAAATCATCGATGGATCCAGGCGATCTACCGAAGCCAACGTTGCATTGAATAGGAGTAGAAAATATCTTATGGACTCTCCGGTCCTCTAATTCATCGAAGTTAAAGTCATCACACTCTTGGGTCGTTTCACATGGACCCTAAACTGTCTCATGAAGCATTCCACTAGCTCGCCCTATGTTCCGATCGATCCATTCTCTAGCTTCCTAAACCAAAGCGCGGTCAAATCTGATAAAAACAGAGGAAAACATCGTGCCATCACTTCCTCGGATGCTCCCAGCACTTCCATGTGTCTGATATATCTGGTAATATGGATGATGTGGTCTGGCTTTCCATCATAAGGGTCTTGCATGGGTAACTTGAACTTTGGAGGGTTCCTTGCATTTCTGATATTCGGAGTGAACGGACACCGACTAACTTCCAAAAAAATTGGACTATTTCTCGATTTGTGCATGCCATCCTTGCGCAGGGGCCATGCTAATCTTCTCTATATCATCCCAATTTTATCGGATGTCAACACTTTTCATCGATACGAATAGACAATTCATCGATACGAACAAGATAAGACTCGATTAGCTCGGCATAAAAAGTGGATCTATCCGAAGAGTGCACGCCACGTCAACATGCTATCACGTGCTTGGATTGATGCAAATAGATCAATTCAAACGATTGATTCGAACGCGACAACATATACAGAAACACAATCTTGCATCGATCATAACTCGCAATCCACAGGTCCCAATGCTACGAAATTTTCATAGTAGCTTACGTACAAGCTAAGGAAAGTCCATGCCAAATTTCAGCATGATTGGACCCAATCTTGATCGATACGAAATTGGTTTGTATGTATCGATCACGGATCGAGTCAAAACCTTATTGGATCGATCGCATGGGCCCACTCACGTGCCAAAAGGAGTCTCCCAAAGTTTAGGCCAGATATTTGTAGGGAGCGCCTATAAATGGAGCCCCGAAGCCTACAGAAGAAGGACTTTTTTTATCCTGGAACGTCCAGACTCTGCCGAAATCAAGATTACATTCAAATTCCATCATTGTATTCGAAAATTACTGCTGTAATTCACTGTAACCAGCGAGGACATCAATAAAAATATTATCATTTGAAGTGGTCGTTGGCTGGAGATAGCCGAACCACAATAAATCTCGTGTTTTTTGTCTGTTTTGCTTGGATCTGAGATTTGTGTTTGGACATTGTCGATTTATATTCATATATTGGTTCTTTCACGATATTCGGGGTTTGTGTCCAATTTTGGCGCAAACATGATACATTTGGGATTCCAATCCATTTAGGTAAAGTTATATGCATTGATTTGGTTTCGCTCTATTTGATATTTTGTTTTTATATCAAAAGAATTAATCGACAATTGAAATTTGAATGGGATATTAGAGGTGAAGATATTTCTGGTACCACTGTAAAAGAAGTAAATGCAGTATTTAAAATCAGGCTGAGACAATGATACAAAGTTTTTTGGGCTTCAGACTATTTTATGTTGCTAGTAATAGCAGGCAAACCTCCTTAATGGTCTGTTCGATTAACAGCTGGAATAGAAACATAAATTTCGATCCGACCGTGAATTTTCCAAAATACCCTTGCTATAAACAAATAAGAACCATGAGGTCACCAATTTGAATCTCCCTCATTGCGAAAAGTATCCTACATGATTATTTATAAAGTTTGGAGTACAATTAAAATTGCATGTTGGAATCTAAATAATGACAATCTTTCACATATTTTTCTTCTTCTGTTTTTCCTATAATGTCAACCCTCATCTAAGTATCAATAAATAAACATTATATTTAATTTATTTTAAGTTGTATCAAATATACTAATTATTTCGACTTTTGTATAATTTTGGCCTACTTTAAAATCATTTCCGATTATACATTTTCTATAAAAAAATCTTCAAATTAAAAATAATTAAAATTGCATTTTAAGTTTGGCTGACGTTATGATGTCAAAATTTATCATTAAAGCTTTTTTTCATGAAAATGACACTGAAGCTTTTGGATTTCAATTTGTAACCTTACGCGTTTCCCATGTAAAGCCTAAGCCCTTCCTACTTTTTATTAATGCCTTTCACACATATAACATGTGTAATTCGTATTTCTATTATATTTTATATATCATTCCTATTGATTATTTGTCTTGCATGCGTAAAGTGCATGCGTATGTATCTTTTTTAATAGAGTCGGACTTCGAATGCTTATTGACCAAGTGTCAAATGTGGCACTTATTTAATACGCATCCAAACCCAATGATCATAAACAGACATATTTTTCCAAAATATCCATGTATACCTCATTTTTAGCAACAACTTATTCACAAGTTCTTCATTTTTCAAAGCAAATGCACACAAATATCCAAAAATCAACTTATCATTTCTTACTTACAATAATGTTTTTACTATCCCAACATCAAACACAAACTTCTGATTTCAACGATTTTGAATTTGATGATAGTTTACCAAAGGAGAATACATTATCATTTCAGTGCCATGCCATTAAAACGTGTCTTGACAATAAGGACTTTACCTTGCATACTGTTGGGCTCAATATTTTGAGGACTCGATTCATAATAACGATCAAAGTTTAACGATTTTCTGGTCGAGAATTCAAAAAAGTTATAGGTTTAAAACATGTTTACACCAAAATACTTGATAGATATATAATTATAACGGTAATAGCTATAGATTTATAACTCACCTCCCGCTAACAGAATCGACTTTTCGAAGTCAACATATTTAAGGAATAGACAATAAAAGAGATAATAAAGAAAGGATCATATATTCAGTCCGATGAAAAGGACAAAACACTAAACCGCATGATTACCAATACACTGCAATATCATATATAATAACAAATGGTACATTGCAAGGTAATGGACTATATCTCAAGTTGCATCTTTACTTGCATCCAACAAGTTAGCATAATTATATTATATTGCTTACTAATATTTGATAAGCCTAGTAACTACGAATCACTATGGCACCCAGACGTGACTTAACCACCACACATTATGTTAGTGGGCCTGAGTCTCCCAATGATTTCAATACTCGCTAAGTATGCTCATCAATGTAATACTGATACGACGACATTTTATCGCATGATCCGCCACCAACAGTCATACAAACACAAATCGATATGCACGTGTCCAATTGTTGCCATTTGTTTATCAAGAGAACTTAAGATAAGTTGCCTAAAGCCAGTAACCCTTGCTACAGTATAGCCTGAGGTCTATTATCATTATTACCAAGATAGAACATCTCCTATCTCTGAATCAATGTTGCCTAACGTGAACAATCGAGACAACCATGCCTCATTCTATCAATGCTCCATAAGATATCAAATCTCAAAGCCGTAGCTAATGGATACAGACTTACTCCATATGTGTAATGTCATATAAAATTGTAATAACTAATATTTTAATGCTTAGTACTTATCATTATAAATCATTTAGATCTAATTAATCAACTTAAATGATGTAATGGCTTAAAAGATGTATTTTTAAAGATGAATAAATAAAGACTCATGACCTATTCCATTACGTTTTAATGTCATTTACATATGAAAAATGTATAAATCTTTTCAAAATAGGAAAATTTGATAGAAAAAAGCAAAAAGAGAAAGTAGGGGCAAAATGGCAATTCAACCAGGATTGTCTTATTGATTATGAAATAAGACCCTTCTTCCTCATTTCTCAATTTACTTTTCCTCTGACTCAAATAAGAAATCGAGTTTCTTAAGTTCAAATCTTTATAACTCTTTTAGTTCTCAACCGAAGTTTCAAATAAAATATCTAAATCTAAGTTAGAAAATTCTGTACAAATTTAGCTCTTCAACTTTTCATTTTGAAGAAGACTAAAGTCAGATTTATGAAACCAAGAGAGCTTCAAAGTGGATTGAACTGAAACTTGGATTTCATAGTATTTGATGAGTGGAGTTTGTCTCTAGATTATATTATCACCACTTACGTTATGCATCGATGTTAAATACCAAATGTTAGGTTAGAACATGATTAACGAACTTGGATTATGATTTTAGAGACAAGAATCTTGATTAATAAATGTTTGATAAATGCTTAATCATAAAATGATTGTGTTAAAAGTTTGATGCTAAATGTAATCTATTGTTGTGATTTTATCAATTGTTATTTGATTGGAGATGTTAGAGTGAGTAGAGAGTGAATGAAAATATGTTATAATGACATTTTTGAATGAGTATGGAGGTTTGAATGATAATCGAGTAGTTTAAACCTGATTGGTTGTTTGAAATAGTATTCATTGCCTCATAGTCATTCGTTGATTATGAAACCATACTTATTAGAATGTCGATTGACTTATAATGTAACATCCCAAATTTCATCAATTTAAATTGGTAATTTATTTGAATTTTTGGAATTTAATTTGAAAATAAATTGAAAATTTTCAAATCAAATAAAATAAGCGTTAATTTGTATGAATAAAATTTCAATCTTCATTTGAGTTTAAAATTTGAAATAACAAATGTTTTTTAAAAATAATTTGAAATTGAAATTTTAAAATATATATGTTTGTGTGTGTGTGCATATATGAGTAGATTTGAATTTGACTTTGAATTTAAATTTTAAATAAATGCTTTAGTAAAATAATTTGGATTTACGAGTATATATATGTAGTTTATTTAATGTGTATTAATTTCAAAACACTCTCTTTTAAATAGTATTTATTAATAATAAGCAAATGTCTTTAATAAATGGAAAGTGTAAATTTAAATATAATTTAAATAATACAAAAATATTATTCTAATGAAATACAAATGTTAAATAAGTAATATGTATAAAGACAGGTGTTAAAATTTAAGCAAGTGGATTAACAAGTGTAATCCATGTAGAAAGAAAATGAACAAGTGTCATTTTATTTTTGAAAATTAATAAAAAGAAGATTTAAATCTATGTAAGTTATTTGATGTCCTCCCTCTTACCTCTTTTATTCATCCCCAAGCCCTGTACAAAATTTTAAACCAAGAGACGAAAAATCATCAGCAGCAAGGAATCAAAACAACTAACTTCCTCAACTTTGAAATCAAGACCAAATTCCAGAAAAAAATAAAATCTGAAAAACAAATTTCTCAAAGTTCAACTTGGAAAGCAATTTCAACAAAAAAACAACTTTAGCTCTCAAACAAGCAGTTCAACATCAAAGCAAGTTCAAGTATCTCCCTTTTTCAAAAATCAAGCCTGTAAGATTCAACTTCAACAACACAATCAGAATCATCTCAGACCTTTGGATTCCAGTTTTAAGTTGCAGACCAGAGTTCCTTCTTCTCTGTTTCATAAAAAGCTGTAAGTAAATCTTTTTGAAAGAATTTGAATTTCTTGTTAAGGAGTTAAGCAAGTCATTCCATTAAAAAAAACTAAGCAAGCTTATATAAATTAGTTGCAGATAAAAAGTTCAAGATCAAATTTAAAAATAGTTTCCAGACTTTCAACTTTTAAAACCCAGACAGAAAGCTCTCTGTTCAAACTTCACCGGTGAGTAAACTCTTTGATTTGAACTATAACTTTTTGCTGTGAACAATATTAAAGCTTGAATGGTAAATGTGTGTTTGCATGTATATATATACATGAAAATGAAGATGCATGTCTGTACACATCAATATGAACTCTGTTCTAGGCCTATAGGTTCCAAAACCTGTCTAAAAATTCAAAAAGCTCTATCTCAGACTGTTTTTAGGCTTTGAAATCAAAACGAAACATGTTTGTATGATCATGCTCTAAGTTTTAAAAATAAATTTAAGTAAATTAAACAAAAACTTTGTCTGGAAATATAAGAATACAGGCAAACCCAATATAAAAAAAATCATCAATCCTGATTTTAAATTTTGAATATATAAATTGAAACGTCTTCGAAGTTGATGATTTTTAAAAGTGAAATTAATTTTTTTTATCAAGTACTCTATGAGAAAAAGGGGGATGACGGAATCTCTATTTTCTCTAAGTTCTAGCGATCGATAAGGTGATGGACTTCGTGTTTGTAACCAGAGCTAGCTGGAAGGTCGTAGAGTTAGGGGAAAATGCTTGGTTAAATTCTAGATCAATGATGATGATGATCTTGATCGATTCAGGGTTTAAGGTTTAAAATGGGTTGAGGTTAGAAACGTGGTCACTACGTCGCCTTTAGGCATCGGAGATCATCGGACTTGGGCCATCGAAAGTATGGAAGGCTGGCGGAGCGTAGGATAGAGTTCTGCGATCTCTGATAATCAGAGGAGGGAGAGCGAGGCGATAAATTTGGACTCAATTTTGTTCCAGATTGGGGTCTAGTGGCTTGATTACAAAATCACCATCGTTTCGAAATTCTGGGTGTTTGTGTGGTTCAGGAACGCCACCGTTGACTTGTCGATGGCCAGAGAACCAACCTGAGGCGGCCGGATTGATTATGCAGGTGCACATGGCTGGGTTTGTGTTAGGAGGCAGTAGTTTGGGAATAAAGGGGAAACTCGAAGTAACCTTCGGGAAATAAGGGAACAAACTCGGGTATAGGCTTGAAGTAAATTTTAGGGTTACACGGGTTTGTACTCAAACAAAATTTCAGTTTAAAAATTATAGGGCATACGGGTGGATTTGGTAAACGACTCGAAGCAAGTAGCAAAATGGTTCGGGGAAGACTTTAAGTGGCCTCAGGGTTGATACACAAAACAGTTTTACTTTAAAATAAAAATTCAAACTTTTAAACAATTTCAAATGCATCTTTTCAAATGGTGATATTAATTTAAGTTTAAACTAATTAAGGTTTTAAGTAAGATATTTTAAAGTAACTAAATTTAATTTAAATTTTGTTACATTATTTTATAAGTTTATTTATAGTAATTAAATAATGTAATTAAGAAGGATAATTAAGATAAAATGCTATGTAAACTAATCTTAATCCTTTAAGTTAATTTATATGATAAGGATGATTTATTAAATAAGGTCTACAAGATAATCAAAATGATTAACAAAGGTAAAAATATTTTATCTTTTAAACTTATTAGGTAATTAATGATTTGTTAATAAATTATTTAAAAAATAACTATTTAACTAATTACTTAATTTTAAAAATTAATTAAGTAAATCATTAAGGTTAATTGATTTGTAATTAATAATTAATTAATTAATTAAGGAGTTAATTAATTAATAAAATAAAATAAGATTTAATTTGTTAACTCCACTTTTTCAGCAAGGCCGTGATATCAAAAAATCGACCGAGAAGCCAATGATAGTTCGTCTCGAAGAATGGTCAACTCAACATCTCAACAAAGCAAGTTCTGTTGAATGGTTTTTCAGATAAGATCCCCTACGGAGGGGGGTCCAAGGGGGGTGCCAACCCCCCAAGGTGGGGCTGCGGGGGCAACGCCCCGTCCAAAACGGTATACGACCTAAAGCATCAACAAGTTAACGACCTAAGAAGACCTCGCGACCTAAGCAGGACCGAAGATCAGCGACCTAACGAGTTAACCTATCAGCGACTTAAGGCATAAAGCGGCTCAACCGAGTTAACGAGTTAACAGAAGAAGCGGCTTGACGACTTATGGATTAGACGACTTAAGGATTGGACGACCTGACGACTTAAAAGGATGCCGACCTAACAGCTTGCCGACTTAACTGCCCTAAGAGAATAGACCGACTCAACTGCCTTGAAGGGTTACCGACTCAACAACTCAAGGGAGACAGCGACTCAAAGGATAAGCGACTCATCGAGTTATCAAGTTAGCGACTTAAGCAATGACGCAACTCAGCGAGTCAAGAGGTTGGACGACTTAACAGTTTAAGGGGGGCAAACGACTCAAGAGATGGCCGACCTAACGACTCAAGACATGAAAGGCCCAAAGCAACTTCACTTAAGCCATGGCCGACTTACAACTTATGCTAGGTCGCTCACGACCTAAGCACAAAGGCAAATCCAATGTTGTGTTACTTAAACCGGTGCCTGTTAACTCATTCGCGACTCAGGACTTGTACTCAGTAGACACAGCAACCTAGTTAAGCCTTATCTCGGAAACGCGACTTATGACCTATCCCTAAGTCGTTGCCGGCCCATAACCTGGCTTAAGTCGGTAACGACCTTGTACTTAGAGGTTTTGACCTTGCCGCTTTCCTTAAGTCGCTAGTACCTATCAGTTAGTACTAAAGGACATAAGCAAGCCAGCTAAGTCATAAGTCCTGATGCCTTAACCCGCCAACGACCCACGACTTATCCTATACCGTAACTCACGGCTTACGACTCACTTTAAGTCGTAAATGACTTAAGACCCATGAAAGCTCCTCTATAAATAGAGCATTAACTCCAACGTGGAAAGGACTTTTGGGATCATTTTTTCAAGGCATTGAGACTCTGCTATCTTCAAGCCAATCTACACTCCAACATTCCAAGCACACACAAGACGCTTAGATCAACTTCAAACGGAAATTCAAGACATTCAATCATGAATTCGAAGAACTTTCTCACATCGAAGTTTTTCTAGCTACTTGTCTTTTGAAGTAAATTGTACTTGAAAGAGATTGTAACAAGCTGTAATTAAATTAGCAATAAGAAAGGATTGAAGTGGACGTAGGCTTGATTATAGGCCGAACCACTATAAACTCTGTGTTCTTTACTGCATTTTTTGTGAATTACTGTTTCTCTCTAATTCCCGTATTAACGGGTGGTGCTTTCACATCCACTACACTTACACTGAGGTGTTAGCGTCTGATTTTTACATTAACATAATTAATTAACAATTAAGGATTAATTTATTAAGATAATTAATTAAGGAATAATTAATTAATGAAGGCGATTAAGATTTAATTAATTATAATTAAGGATAACTAATCATTGATTAAAGATAATTAATGAAAGTAATTATGTGATTAATTAATTTAAATCACATGATTGATTCATCTTAATTGTAGATGATTGATAACTATTGAATGTTGTGTACTGATTGATATCTCTGATATGTTATTGTGGTGCTATGTGATATGAATTGCTTTGTGCTGAGCTGTGGTTTCTGTGATGAATATATTTCTTTGTGAATGTGAAAAACCATTGGCCCGTAATACGACATTTAAATTTCAATGTGACAGGGAATCGGATTTCAGTTGGTTATCCGAAACCCACATCGAACCAGTGAATCTTTGTGAATGATATATCCCCATGTTTTTAAATTAAGAGCTCACCATTCGGTTTAGCCCATAGAGGACCTTTGTGTCATATCACCCATTCCGAATAGTGATACGACGAAATGGAGAGTTTGAAGACGATGGTGAAGACCGGGTGCCTTCGAGAACGATCGGATAACCTCTCGATTGACTCTGCACTGAATTTCTCTGGTATAGAGATCTCCATATGTGATGGGGAGTCCGACTGGGATTGTGGATGCCCAGATTGCAAGGGCTTCTTCGAAAGTGCCTTCGGTTCTGTTTGAATCTGGAACAGACTTATATGGTTGCATGTCAGAAATTACACTTTGAGATATAAAGTAGATTTCTTTCAAATACATTCTTCTGGTGGTGGAGAATTTATTCTCTTAGCTTAACACCCTTCTCTGAGACGTACGAGCTCAGAGGTTATGTAGTTGAAGGTTATCAGTAATATACTCCCAACTTGGTAGTGTGGCATGCTGAGTGCTGCTGATCATTTGTTGATCGAAGCATGGCTTTTATGAAAAGCATAGCTTTGTGGACCAGACTTCGTCGAACCTCATAACCCGGTAATGGTCGAAACAGGAAGGATGCAGCAAGGTTATTGGGGGTAGCGCCCCTTAGGGTATGTGCATTTCCTTTTGGATAGAAGTGGTATCATGGTATGGAGCCTAGATACTTAACTTATGTTGATATTGCAATTATATTGCTTTTGTGATTATTGTTGGGGCCCGGGATAAAGGTGGGTTACAACTGGGGGATGGCATACTCGTGTCAATAGTTACCTAGTTACAGAGGTAATTCGGCCTTGTGTTGGCAGAGATCCGACTAGGATCTCGAGGGCGTCCCTCCAGAGGCATACCAATGTGGCCCAGGAAGTTCCTTAGCCTAACCATTGTTGGAAATCCAACGAACCCTGTACGGTTTTAGTTGTAGAACCTGCCATCTAATATGATAGCTATAGTAGGCATACTATAATGGTACGTATGTTGGCTAAGATTAATATTATATTTTCGAAATGTTTTTCACACTATGCACTAATAATAATAATAATATCAAAAGAATTTTCTTGTATTAAGCATATTTGACTATCATAAGGAGAAATTTCCTTCAAGTGTGCGATTGCATTGTGTATGTGCCGAGAGGCCTTATGGTAGTTTCATTTTCCAAAAGCATGAACGGTTTTCTTTTAAAAATTTGTTTTTATTCAAAACAACTATTTTTGTTTACTCATACCAGTCCCATGACTGACCCGAAGTTTATTGTTCTCTTCTTAAACTCAAGGTGCACATAATTTCCACACGAGCAACCTAGAAGCACGTTTTCTGTGTTTTGGTGCTGGCTTGGAATCTTTTGAAGTCTTTTGGTTTAGAGGCTATCGATTTTTAAAGGCTTTTGACTTGGAGATCTTTTGGAAGCTTTTTGGATCTCAAGGTACTTAGTTTGGAAGCTCGTTATCGCTCTCTTTCTTTGGAGACTTTTTTGAAGTGTGATAACTTATTGTTCCGCTGTGATGTTTCTATTTTGAAGTTGTGTTACACATATACAATTCTCTGATGTTGGTGATAAATATTGTAATGGACATTATGATGATGTTGTATCTGTGATGTTGATTTATGTCAGTTCATTTTGTTTCCGCTATTTATATTCATCTAATGTTGTTATAAGCTCCATCTGAACTGGAGTTCGATGTTTGAATCTCTAGCAGTCGAATACAAGTGAGGTATTTGATGTCGATTCTCGAACATTGGATTCCGGGTGTGACAAGTGGTATCAGAGCTAAAGGTTGAGTAAGAACTTTAGCTACGGAGTATAACACATTAGGTGGCTCATTAGAGGTAGGGTGAAGTATACCCTAGAATGAGTATAACCCGAGACCAATACCATAAATTTTCTTGGTCTATTTCTTTTAATTGTTGATATTTCCTAAGATATCTCGTTCGTATACCTAAATCAAGTTTTCTTACTAATTACATATAGTAAGAATAAGCGGGCAAAGAGGAAGAGCTAGGGGACAGGGAAATACCACAACTGGTCAAGTTTTCCTAACAGCAGAAGAAGCAATACCTACTCAACATCAGCCGAATCTGGATGGTCTATATAAAAGCTTCTCGAGACTTGGTAGTAAGCCATTCACTGGCAAGGAATCTATTATTGAGGCCCAAGCCTGGATCAGATCCTGTGAAAGAATTTTTAAAGGGCTAAAGTTAGAAGATGATCAAATGCGACTAATAACTTCTTGGCAACTCCAAGAAGAGCTTTAGCCTGGTGGGAGACGGTTACTATGGACGAACCGGAAGAAGAGTTTACTTGGAGTCGATTTAAGGAAGTATTTGAGAAACACTATATGTCGTCGGCTGGCATTTCCCGAATGTACCAGGAATTTATGGACTTAAAGCAGGGGAGTTTGTCACTTGAAGAGTACTTAAACAAATTCAACGAATTATCCCGTTTCGGTCCAGAATTGGTGAACACGCCTCTAAAGAAAAATGAAAGGTTCATTCATGGGATGAATAAGAAATTCCATGAAAGGATGACAGCACACGTTAAAGAATCTTTTTCTGATCTTATCGATATGGGGTATAGGTATGCTACCCTGGATATGCAGGAAGTACCGAGGGAAGGAGGAAATACGAGCAATCAAAATTGGAAAAAAAGAAAGTTCGGGTGTAAGAAACCATATCAAGGCAAAGAGAAGAGGAACAATTAGGGAAACCCAGCTAGAGATATATCTTATTACAATTGCCAAGAAAAGGGCCATTATTCAAACAGCCGCAAGAAACCAAAGAAACAAGTTAAGAAAGAACAACCTGTGAAGACTGTTCAGGGAGTTAGAGAATGCTATAATTGTCATAAGCATTGACGTGTAGTTAAGTATTGCCCGGAGATGAAGCAAGCACAAGTGGCGAATGTCTATGCGATAAAGGATAACTCCTCAACTTCAAGGGAAGATAAAGGAAAAGGTGTTGTAGAAGATAACCTTACTATATATGATAAAGTTGTTAGAGTTTTGTTTGACACGGGAGCTTCACATAGCTTTATCTCCCAACAAACCGTAAATGAATTAGAACTTGAATCTGAATTTGTTAACGACCCCATTTCCATGAAGAATCCAGTTGGTAGCCCCGCGAATCTGTGTCTATATTGTAGGAAAGTCCCTATCTCATATTCTTGCCATTGATTTCCTATCAACCTTTATGCTCTCGACTTTAGTGAATTTGAAATCTTACTCAGAATGAACTGGTTATCGATATATGAAGCTATATTGGATTGTAATAATTGAACGATTTCGATCAAAACAAAACTGGGAAATTTTATTGAAATCTCTTGTGAGGATCCGAGTCCTAAGAGAGATAAATTAATGTATACTTTGGGATACTCTGAACCCAGTCCGAAGTCTATATCTATCGTCCAGGAATTTCCCGACGTATTTGAAGAAGTAATATCCTTACCTCTACATAGAGAAATAAAATTCAGAATTGACTTAGTACCCAATGCTCGTCCTGTCGTTCATGTAAGTCGCAGGATGGCACCCAGGGAAAGAATTGAACTAGTCAAGCAAACCGGTGATTTGCTAGAAAAAGGGTTGATACGTCCTAGTGTTTCCGAATGGGGTTCAGCTGTGGTGTTTGTGGCTAAATCTGACGGATCCTTGAGATTGTGTGTAGACTACCGCGATCTCAATAAACAAACTCTCAAGAACAAATTCCCTTTACCTAGAATCGACGATCTATCCGATCAACTTCACGGCGCTTGATTCTTTTCTAAGATGGATCTAGCACAAGGATTCCATCATCTACGAATTGCCAAAGACTGTGTTCACTTGACTGCTTTCAGGGGTCCGGACATTTTCTACGAATGGTTAGTCATGCCTTTCGGACTAACCAATGCTCCCGCATTCTTCGTAGATTTAATGACCCGTGTGTTTCAAGGGGTGTTGAATAAATTTGTTCTTGTGTTTATTGATGATATCCTAATCTACTCCCAAACCGAGGAAGAGCATGCTGAGCATCTTAGAATTGTTTTGGAGATATTAAGGAAGAACATTCTGTTTGCAAAGTTTTCTAAATGCCATTTTTGGGTTAAAGAAGTCAAATTTCCCGGCCATATTGTTAATAAAGAAGGAATCTCTGTTAATTCGGGAAATATTTCTGCTATTCTAGACTGGAAGCGACCCACTACCCCTAAAGAAGTTTGAAGTTTTCTAGGTTTAGCAGGATATTATAGAAAGTTTGTCCAAGATTTCTCCAAATTGGCCAGTCCATTGACTAAGCCAACAATGAAGAATGCTAAATTCGATTGGACTCCAAAATATGATGAAGCTTTCCAGGAGTTGAAAAGGAGATTAACTACCACTCCCATTCTTACTATCATTAACGGGAACCAAGGTTTATCTGTCTATACTGACGCTTGTGGAGATGGTTTGGGTGTGGTGCTAATGCAGAATGGGAAGGTAATTGCCTACGCGAGTAGACAATTACGTCCGCATGAGAAAAACTACCCAACACATGATCTCGAATTTCTGGCAGTTATTTTTGCTTTGAAAATCTGGCGACACTATCTTCTGGGTAATAATCTCTTTCAGCTTTACTAAAATTTAAAATTTTAACTTAACTTAAAATATATACTTAATAAATCCTTCTTGTTCTAGGTGAAAATTTTTAATTATTCACCGACCACAAATCTCTGAAATATCTCTTCACCTAGAAAGATTTAAATCTGAGGCAATAAAGATGGTTAGAATTTCTAGCGTCATATGACCTAGATATTCTCTACATGCCCAGAAAGGCCAATGCGGTTGCCGATGCTTTAAGTAGGAAACACGCTATTCTTTCTTACCTTGTTGTCACTCCTACTCTTCTTGAGAAAATCGCTAGCAAACAAAAAGAAGACAAGTTTCTTCGAGATATTTATGGGAGAATCCTTCGAGGCGAAGATTCTAGTTTTAAAACCAATCATAGTGGAGTTATTAGATTGAAAGGCAGGTTGTGTGTACCAGATATACCAGAATTAAAACGTGAAGTTTTAGATGAATGTCACAAGTCTAAACTCAGTATCTATCCAGGAGTTAATAAGATGTATAGAGACATCAAAAGAACTTTTTGGTGGAAGATAATGAAAAGGGATATATCTATATATGTGAGTCGCTGTGCTACTTGTCGACAAATCAAAAGTGATCAGAAAAAGATGGCGGGTTTACTCCAGCCTTTGGAGGCACCCAAGTGGAAATGGATCAAGTATCAATGGATTTTATCGATGGGTTGCCCCGTACTCGAAAGGGGAATGAAGCAATTTGGCTTATTGTGGACCGTTTGACAAAAAATGCCATTTCATTCCAGTGAAATCCACCCGGACAGCGGCAAGTTTGGGAGAGCTATATGTCAAAGGAATTGTTCATCTCCACGGTATACCCAGCAGTATAGTGAGTGATCGTGATTCGATCTTCACTAGTAGATTTTGGAAGGCATTCCAAGCTGCATTGAGAACAAAACTGAACTTCAACACTGCTTATCACCCACAATCTGATGGACAGACTGAAAGGGTAAATCGAATATTAGAAGACCATTTGCGAGCTTGTATTCTCAACTTCGGTGGTTCTTGGGAGGACTATTTACATCTGGTCGAATTCTCATATAACAATGGCTATCAAGCCAGTATCGAAATGGCTCCTTTCGAAGCTTTATATGGTCGTCTGTGCCGATCACCGGCGTGCTAGATCGAGTCTGGTGACAGACTCGTTCTTGGACCAGATATGATTAAAGAAGCCACTGAAAAAGTTGATTTTATTCGAAAGAAGTTAATAAGTGCTCAAAGTCACTAGAAGAATTATTACGACCGTAGGAGAAGAGCTTTAGAATTTCAAGTTGGAGATTCCATTTTCTTGAAAGTGTCTCCAATGCATGGTGTGTTAAGATCCGAGAAGACTGGTAAGCTGGCACCACGATATATTGGTCCTTTTCCTATACTGGAAAGGATCGGTCCTCTGGCATATCGAGTTCAACTACCTAGCTGGTTATCTGGCGTACACGATATGTTTCATGTTTCACATCTTCGAAAATATGTGCACGATCCAAACAATATTAGCGAAGAGGCAGCTCAGCAGGATCTTGAAATCACTCCCAACTTAGCAATAAAAAGAGAGCCATTGAAAATATCAATCGTGATGAAAAACAATTGGGAACAAAGTTGTGAAACTGGTTAATGTGCAATGGAGCGGTGATCCAAAGGACTGTAATTGGGAGACAAATGACAGTATGCAAAAGTCTTATCTCAATTGCAGAGTGGATATTCCGGCTTAAACTGGTAAGCCCTTCTCTATCTTTTTCTATATTCTTATATCCTTTGTTTGCTTTTCTCTCTCTTTAAGATTTCGAGGATGAAATTTTCTAAAGGGGGAAATCTATAACATCCCAAATTTCATCAATTTAAATTGGTAATTTATTTGAATTTTTGGAATTTAATTTGAAAATAATTTGAAAATTTTCAAATCAAATAAAATAAGTGTTAACTTGTATGAATAAAATTTCAATCTTCATTTGAGTTTAAAATTTGAAATAACAAATGTTTTTAAAAATCATTTGAATTTAAAATTTTAACATTTATATATCTGTGTGTGTGTTTGTGTTTGTGTGTATATGAGTAGATTTGAATTTGACTTTGAATTTGAATTTAAATTTTAAATAAATGCTTTAGTAAAATAATTTGGATTTACAAATATATATATATATATGTATTTTATTTAATGTGTATTAATTTCAAAACATTCTATTTTAAATTGTATTTATTAATAATAAGCAAATGTCTTTATAAAATGGAAAGTGTAAATTTAAATATAATTTAAATAATATAAAAATATTATTCTAATGAAAATACATATGTTAAATAAGTAATATGTATAAAGACAAGTGTTAAAATTTAAGTAAGTGGATTAACAATGTAATCCATGTAGAAAGAAAATGAACAAGTGTCATTTTATTTTTGAAAATTAATAAAAAGAAGATTTAAATCTATATAAGCTACTTCATATCCTCCCTCTTACCTCTTTTATTCATCTCCAAGCCCGGTACAAAATTTTAAACCAAGAGAAGAACAATCATCTGCAGCAAGGAATCAACACAACTAACTTCCTCAACTTTGAAATCAAGACCGAATTCTAGAAAAAAATAAAATCCGAAAAACAAATTTCTCAAAGTTCAACTAGGAAAGCAATTTCAACAAAAAAAACTTCAGTTCTCAAACAACCAGTTCAACATCTAAGCAAGTTCAAGTATCTCACTTTTTCAAAAATCAAGCCTGTAAGATTTAACTCCAACAATACAATCAGAATCATCTTAGACCTTTGGATTCCAGTTTTAAGTTGCAGACCAGGGTTCCTTCTTCTCTGTTTCCTAAAAAACAAAACTGTAAGTAAATATTTTTAAAAGAATTTGAATTAATTTGAATTTGTTGTTAAGGAATTAAACAAGTCATTCCATCAAAAAATTAAGCAAGCTTATATAAATTAGTTGCAGATAAAAAGTTCAAGATCAAATTTAAAAATAGTTTCCAGACTTTCAACTTTTAAAACCCAGACATAAAGCTCTCTGTTCAAACTTCACAAGTGAGTAAACTCTTTGATTTGAACTAGAACTTGTTATTGTGAACAATATTGAAGCTTGAATGGTAAATGTGTGTTTGCATGTATATATATACATAAAAATGAAGATGCATGTCTGTACACATCAATATGAACTCTGTTCTAGACCTACAGGTTCCAAAACCTATCTCAAAATTCAAAAGCTCTATCTCATATTGTTTTTAGGTTTTGAAATCAAAAGGAAACATGTTCGTATGATCATGCTCTAGGTTTAAAAAAAAAAAGTAAATTAAACAAAAACATTGTCTGGAAATATAAGAATACAGGCAAACCCAATATAAACAAAAGTTTCATCAATCCTGATTTCAGATTTTGAATATATAAATTGAAACTTCTTCGAAGTTGATGATTTTTAAAAGTGAAATTAAATTTTTTTTATCAAGTATTCTATGAAAGAAAGGGGGATGAATGGAATCTCCATTTTCTCTAAGTTATGGCGATCGATAAGGTGAAGGACTTCGTGTTCGTAACCAGATCTAGCTGGAAGGTCATAGAGTTAGGGAAAAATGCTTAGTTAAATTCTAGATAAATGATGATGATGATCTTGATCGATTTAGGGTTTAAGGTTTAAAATGGGTTGAGGTTAGAAATGTGGTCACTGCGTCGTTTTAGGCCATCGGAGATCATCGAACTTGGGCCATCGGAAGCGTGGGAGGGTGGCGGAGCTTAGGATGGAGTTTTGCGATCTCTGATGATCAAAGGAGGGAGAGCGAGGCGATAAATTGGGACTCAATTTTGTTCCAAATTTGGGTCTAATGGCTCGATTACAAAATCACCATCGTTTTGGAATTTTGGATGTTTGTGTGGTTTATGAACATCACCGTGGACTTGTTGATGGACAGAGGTTCAACCTGAGGCGGCCGGATTGATTGTGTAGGTGCACATGGCTGGGATTGTTTCAGGAGGCAGTAGTTTGGGAAGAAAGGGGAAACTCGAAGTAACCTTTGGGAAATATGGGAACAAACTCGGGTATATGCTCGAAGTAAATTTAGGGTTACACGGGTTCGTACTTAAACAAAATTTTAGTTTAAAAATTATAGAGCATATGGGTGGATTTGGTAAATGACTCGAAGCAAGTAGAAAAATAGTTCGGGGAAGACTCGAAGTGGCCTCAGGGTTGATACACAAAACAATTTTACTTTAAAATAAAAATTCAAACTTTTAAACAATTCTAAATGCATCTTTTCAAATGGTGATTTCAATTTAAGTTTAAACTAATTAAGGATTTAAGTAAGATATTTTTAAAGTAATTAAATTTAATTTAACTTTTGTTACATTATTTTATAAGATTATTTATAGTAATTAAATAATGTAATTAAGAAGGTTAATTAAGATAAAATGCTATGTAAACTAATCTTAACTCTTTAAGTTAATTTATATGATAAGGATGATTTATTAAATAAGGTCTACAAGATAATTAAAACGATTAACAAAGGTAAAAAGATGTATCTTTTAAACTTATTAGGTAATTAATGATTTATCAATAAATTATTTAAAGAATAACTATTTAATTAATTACTTAATATTAAAAATTAATTAAATAAATAATTAAGGTTAATTGATTTGTAATTAATAATTAATTAATTAAGGAAATAATCAATTAATAAAAGTAATTAAGATTAATTAATTAACAATTAAGGATTAATTAATTAAGATAATTAATTAAGGAATAATTAATTAATGAATGTGATTAAGATTTAATTAATTATAATTAAGGACAACTAATCATTGATTAAAGATAATTAATGAAAGTAATTATGCGATTAATTAATTTAAATCACATGATTGATTCGTCTTAATTGTAGATGATTGATAACTATTGAATGCTGCGTACTGATTGATATCTCTGATATGTAATTGTGATGCTATGTGATATGAATTGTTTTGTGCTGAGCTGTGATTTCGGTGATGAATATATTTCTATGTGAATGGGAAAACCTATTGGCCTGTAAAACGGCATTTAAATTTCGATGCAACAGGGTATCAGATTTCAGTTGGTTATCCAAAACCTACATCGAACCTGTGAATCTTTGTCAATGATATATCCACATGTTTTTAAATTAAGCACTCACTATTCGGTTTAGCAGGGAGAGGACCTTTGTGTCATATAACCCATTCTAAATGGTGATGCGATGAAATGGATAGCATTTGAAGACGATGGTGAAGATCGGGTGTCTTCGAGAACGATAGGATAACCTATCGAATGACTCTGTACTGAGTTGCTCCGGTATAAAGATCTCCATATGTGATGGGGAGTCCGATCGGGATTGTGGATGCTCGGATTGCAATGGCTTCTTCGGAAGTGCCTTTGGTTTTGTTCGAACCCAGAACAGACTTTTATAGTTGCATGTCTGACATTACACTTTGAGATTTAGAGCAGATTTCTTTTAAATACATTTCTGCTGGTGGCGGAGAATTTATTCTCTTAGCTTAACACCCTTCTCTGAGACGTACGAGCTCAGATGTTATGTAGTTGAAGGTTATCAGTAATATACTCCCAATTTGGTAGTGTGGCATACTGAGTGTTGCTGATCATCTGTTGATCGAAGCATGGCTTTTGTGAAAAGCGTAGCTTTGTGGACGAGACTTCGTCAAACCTCACAACTTGGTAATGGTTGAAACAGGAAGGATGCAGCAAGGTTATTGGGGGTAGAGCCCCTTAGGGTATAAGAATTTCCTTCTAGATAGAAGTGGTATCATGTTATGGAGCCCAAATACTTAACTTATGTTGATATTACAATTATGTTGCTTTGTGATTGTTGTTGTTGGGTCCCCGGATAAAGGTTGGTTACAACCGGGGGATGACATACTCATGTCAGTAGTTACCTAGTTATAGAGGCAACCCGGCCTTGTGTTGGCAGAGATCCGGTTAGGTTCTCAAGGCGTCCCTCCAGAGGCGTACCCATGTGGCCCAGGATGTTCCTTAGCCTGACCATTATTGGAAATCCAATCACCAATACGAACCCTGTACGGTTTTAGTTGTAGAACCTGCCATCTAATATGGTAGCTATAGTAGGCATACTATAATGGTACGTATGCTGGCTAAGAGTAATATTAAAATTTTGAAATGTTTTTCATACTATGCACTACTAATAATAATATCAAAAGAGTTTTCTTGTATTAGGCATATTTGACTATCATAAGGAGAAATCTCCCCCAAGTGTGCGATTGCATTGTGCCGGAAGGCCTTATGGTAGTTTCGTTTTCCAAAAGCATGAAGGGTTTTCTTTTAAAATTTTGTTTTTATTCAAAACAACTATTTTTGTTTACTCATACCAGTCCCATGACTGACTCGGAATTTATTGTTCTCTTTCTAAACTCTGGGTGACCATAATTTCCACACGGGTGGCTTAGAAGCAGGTTTTTCGTGTTTTGGTGCTGGCTTGGAATCTTTTGAAGTCTTTTGGTTTGGAGGCTATCGGTTTTTGAAGGGTTTTGACTTGGAGATCTTTTGGAAGCTTTTTGGATCTCAAGGTGCTTAGTTTGGAAGCTCGCTATCGCTCTCTTTCTTTGGAGACTTTCTTGAAGTGTGATAACTTGTTGTTCCGTGGTGATGTTTCTATTTTGAAGTTGTGTTACACATATACAATTCTCTGATGTTGGTGATAAATATTGTAATGGATATTATGATGATGTTGTATTTGTGATGTTGATTTATTTCAGTTCATTTTGTTTCCGCTATTTATATTCGTCTAATGTTGTTATAAGCTCCATTCGAACTGGAGTTCGACATTTGAATCTCTGGTAGTCGAATACAAGTGAGGTATTTGATGTCGATTTTCGAACATTGGATTCCGAGTTGTGACATATAACAAGGACGTGAATCTGAGGTGGGATGAACTTCCACTAAGGAAATTCACCCGTCAAGGTTAAGACCCGATTGCATTAGGCATTCAGATGTTTTAACCCATAATCCAAACGTTTACATTATGGCAAAATAATATCTCACGTTATTTTAGTGTAAATTTGGGATATTTAGATGTTTGGATTTCCTAACTTTATGTCTAAAAATAGGGTTAGCAATCTGAGTTATCTTTTCAAATATCTAAACCATTATATTGTTGGGAAATTGATTTATTTTTGAAACACTGGAATTTTAGAAGTTTTAGCCCAAAGTGACTTAGGAGCAAAATGCTGAATTCGAGGACAATAATATGTCTCGAGGAATATGTGGTTGATGTTAGATGATATAGAGACTATGATGATGGTACGAGACATGGTTTGATACATATAATGGTTTTATAGAGTTGTCTAGTGGCTTTGAGATGAGATGACTATAGTAATGTGATATTCAATTCCATAACATGTTGTGTATATGAAGTAAGTATGACAATCCGCACCTCCCGACACACCGATCCAAAGTCTATGGTGACTTTCGGACTCGCGTCGGTGCCAAAATGTACGATTGTTGGGTTTTTTGGCATTTAAGAGACAAAAGATATAAGGATAAAATCTAAGATATACTACACTTTCAGATCTCCCGATGGAAGGCAGAAAATATAAATATTGAAAAATAGTCATCTCGGAAAATTTCCGAAGCATAGTCTCAAAACTGTACAAAAATACATCAAATGGTCTGATAAATACTAGATATGATAAACAACATATGGAGAGTAGTCGAAAATAAAAAGCAACTCTGATGTCAAGATCGCCTCTTTAAGTACTACTGCCGAGCCTATTACTTGCAACCCTGTCCTCCCCTGGTGGGGAAAAAGAAAGGAAAAAGGGTGGGTTAGACAAAAGTATGATGAATGAGTATATCATCAATATATGGTGATCACATGCAATTGACTTTTGTAATACTCTATGTGACCTATGATGTCGTACAAGTGTATATGAATTACTTGTTTATTTTTTAAGAGGTTTAGCTCAATACACACTACCCTTACAACTTGTGCAAGTTTATACTTAGGGTCAAACAACTAATCAAATCTCAAAACAACTAATGATCGGCTAATGGCTACTAGAACTGTTCCACATAGGTTTTCCTTTAATTTTTACCATGGGACTACATTTTCCACAATTAAGACTACATATAACTATGTCACATAGGTTTTTCTATAGTTTCCACCATGGAACTACATTTCCCACAACTACGACTACACATTGTAGGATCGATTTCACCTTAGAGGGGGGGTGAATAGGGTAACATTATTAATTATAAAAATTATTACGGAAGTTTATATAAAATAGTTTCAACACAGATATAGCAGAGTAATAGCAGCATAATAAAAGCAGAAAATAGAACACATAGATTTACGCAGCTTTGGCAAAACCTTGCCTATGTGTTGCCCCCAAGGTTTCTACTAGAAATTAAGTAGTCAGACGCTTACGCACGTAAACTCACGACACCCGCTATCGACTAACCTAACTCTACGCTCAAAACCCTGCCACAACCCAGGCACTGAGTTGCGAATTCTCGAACTACACCACCGTAGTTCGTCCTCTAGTCACACGACTAGAAATTACAAAGGTTTAAAGGAGAAAATAAAATTTTAAAAATAAATTAAAATCAAAACCCTAATTTTAAACTAAAGCCCAACTAATATAAGGAAGCCGGCCCAACTAAAAATTAATCCCCTGTTAATTTTTTATATTATCTTCGGCCTGATTCCTTTGAGAACAAAAATGGCAACTTTGCTCGTTCTTTCCTCTCTGAAAAATTAGGGTTTCGAAAATTGTTGAAGTCGCCGCTTTCAGTTGCTTGATCGAAATAAATGATTTATCGATCCTTGCTTTGTCGATAGAGTGTTTCATTGAATTGCAAACAGCTACTTCAAATTGTCGAATTCGGTTGAATAATAAGGTATGTGATTTCCTTTTTATTAATTCTTTTATATGCTCGAAATTGATTTGATTTGAGTTATTGATTTAAAATTTGCTCTGTTGTTGCTTGATCTCGAATGAATTTTTAGCCTATGATATTACCGGGTTTTATAGGCTTCATATACCTATATTTTCATTCGAATATACTCATTTGAATTCGTCACTTGCTATGCTTTTGGACACTGATTTTCAAATGATTGCTTGTGATTAAACTTGATTTGTTCAATTCGTATATTATCTGATAGCTTGATTATCACGGCTTTCTCCTTGGTCACCACGGCTTTGAATTTGCTTTGATGATGTTGATTTATCTTGACTTGTCCATTCATGTTATCATCTGGCTTTTAGACTCGACCTGGTTTCGTTCTTTGTACTTGTTGACTTCGGCTTCTCTGCCTTTGTTCAAAACTGCTACTTCACTTTGTTATAACTGTTACATGCTCTGTAGTATCTTCAACGCTTGATCACTGTTACTGCTAGTTTGAAGTCCTCTGTCTAGTAACTTGTTTCATGTGAATTTTACTGTTGAATTTGACCTGATGCTTGAAGTTATGTGTGACATACTATGGTATTGCAATCTTATTCACACTGCATATATGCTGGTTCATGTCTGAACTCGTCCGCATATTGGTTCTGTGTATACATGTATGATGCTGCACTGTTTCGTTTTTCAGGTTCATTGTAGTTCATAATATTGAGTTTTGGTTTGCATCGAGTACATGGCTACATGCTTCACTGGTTTTGGTTATGTTCACACTGCTTCATCGATATATATATATGTGTGCATGTGTGTGCGCGCACATGTTTGTTATGTTGGACTGGGTTTGCACTTTGTTGTTTGTTCCTTGAGTTGTACTGTCCATATGAGTTCATATGCATTTAGTCGAGACATTGTTGTTTGTGTTGTTGTAGTTTTGTAGTCTGCATTCATGTTTGGTTGCCACTGAATGTTGATGTCTTTGCCATTCACTTGTGTTTATGTACATTTGGGTCCGGTCTTCGTAGCATTGGCTCATGTGCTTATTGTATAGTTTGGTTTCATTGTCCACACTATGTTGATTAATATACATAGCTCTGTGTACATCTGCACTGCTTCACTTTATTGCACTGTATATTCTAGTGTGCCTTTGGTCATTTTATTGAACTTGAGTCTGAGCTTGTATTTTGATCCATTGATGATGATGTCAGGTTTTGGATTCTTTGTTTCTTGTGCATCGAGTCACTTGTACTTGACAGTTTTGTATTGCACCAGAGTTGAATCCAGCGTAAAGCTCGAGTTTGACCTTGTGCTCGTGTTGTGACTTTATTTGTATTTCACTTGAGTTAGACCCGACTTTTGATTGGGTTTGACCTTGTGCTCACCTGTCCCTGTAATTTTATCCAATGTATATCGGCGTGCACGACCTTGTGGCATGTACAGAGATACACTGTGCATGTCACAAGCTGTTCGTGTATGATGAATTCAAATTTAAATGATGACGAACAACCCAAATAACTGAGGCAAATAACATTTTCAAAATACACATTTTATTTTATACTGCAAAATATTTTCTTTTCAATTTTACTGCGTTAATGTTTATTTCGCAGATTGCTCGGATGCTGGATTCAATCTGGAATAGAGTTGAAAATCAAATATGAGTGAACAAGTGAAATGTAGTGAGGTGCAAATGTATATGAAAATTGTGATGTAGCCAAATTTGTGTTGTAATTAAAATTTGTGTGTGTGTGTGTGTGTATTGAGAGCTCAAATTTGTACTATTTAAAATTGTAATAAATATTTGTTTGAATAAAATATTCGTTTGAATTTAAATGTCTATGTTATTTATTTTATTCAGCAAATATTTATTTAATTATGTGAAAAATAAAATAGTACTTTAACAAATACATTTAAGTGAATATATATATATATATCTATGTTTACAATCATTAAACAAAAATCGTATATTTGCATATTCAACACACATATTATAGTTACGCATTGAGGGGAAGCTTGCAATGCTGACTTGTTGAAGTGTCTCATCTTCGCTGCATCCATGTCCACCTCTCAATGGTAACGTGATGCCTCTTATTGCACCGCACCGGTATACATCGACAACACAATATAACGTCACGTCACAGTGAATACAGAGGAACTCCCATTAATGACAGGTCGAACACTCCATATGGCGTCATCATTAGGGTTGCACAACCACCGTAGAACCTCCTGTAAGCGCAATTTACGATAGAATCATCCAATCGAATACCGACCCTACAGGATAAATAGCATTTACCCAGTCCTACAACGTCCTTGTGTCGTCAACATAGGAAACTAGCTTCCCTACATATATTAATACACACACATACACACTCTTAACAATTTTGATTATAACATAGGCCTTAGACCGTGGTTCAAGCTGCACCAGATTTTCGGTAACCGGTCGGCCGCTGGTACTGGAGCGATCGACCGCTTGCTATCGATCGACTCAAGTGAGCGGTCAATCGGTCATTGTTATTTAATGTTTCTATTTGTGGATTACTGTTCGTTTTTTGGTTGTTAATTATTGTCCTTCCCAAAATCCATTACAGTAAACTTCTAACTTTAATTATAGGTACCAACTTGTGATTCTATTATTTGCAATTGTCAAACTTCTTATTCAATTTTAATTTACAGTAGAACAGTTTAACCTATGTTTCGCATCATCATGAATATGTTATAACAATTCTTATCAATTTGACAAAAAAGGTATATACAAATTTATCAATTTCTTAATTCGTATGTTAACCTCAATTTATATTTACTATTAATCCTTAGATCTAAATAAACATAATTTTCAATTTTAATTTTGAACAATCTAAATCAAATAAGGTATACTAAAATTAACTGCATATAAATCATCTAACTAATAATGTACCCACTTACCTTAAATTAAAGCAATTCCCTTAAAATTACGTTTGGAATCTCCTCGGTTTGCTAGATCTCTAATTCTCTGCTTGGTTTAATTTTCTTTAACCTCATTGCTTTTTTTTTAAATTTATTTTAAAGGAATTCGTGAGTTGAAGGGAAGAGGATTTCAATAGAGGAGCAGAGTTTGGACATACATGCTATAATGTGTGAATTAGGGTTTACATTAGGATGGTATTTATAGGGGTGCAAACTAACCTAGATTACTAAAAATATACGATCTAATCAGAAGCGTTTATAAAAATATACGATCAAATCCAAGCCATTGTCCTAACATAACCCTAGCCGTAAATCATCGACCAGTCGACTGCTATAGTTGGGGGCTATCAATCGTTAGTGGTTGACCGGTGTCAATATATCTGTCAACCAATGGGGCTTTCTATTTTAAAAATATATGTTTCCTTATTTCCTTATTTAAATATTTTTCGATTCTAAATTTTAAAACATTAATAACTTCTTCATATTAACTCTGATTTCAAAACATTATATATGAAAATTGTTTAGAAAAACGCTATGAACACAATGATGCAAGTTTTATAGACAAATTCGAATGTTTGTGAAAATTCTATTTTTTTCCCTTGTTATATTTAAATTTAATTCTTTTATTAAAATTTCCGCTTAATTTTCGGGGTATTATAGTAAATTTGTATCCCTTGGCTACAGCCTTAGGGTTTGATATTTATAGACCATTTGTAGAATGAGTTTCAATTGTCTCGATCACTCGCATGTGCGGCGGCATCGATTTGGTGGTAGAAAACGTTCCATCTCGGTAGCAAAGACAATATACATTGGGTATTTTATAACAATGGTTACTAGCCTCAAGTTACTTGTCCTAAGTCCACTTGATAAACAAATGATAGTGGTTACACACATGTGTATTAATTCAAGTTCGATATGGTTGCAAGAGGTGGATGGAGCGATGAAGCATTGTGGCATTGGTGTTGTATTAATGACCACACTTAGTAGGTCTTGGCTTACGGGGAGGCCCGATGCTCACTAACCTAGTGTGCAATGCTTAAGTTATGTTTGTGTTCCATGATGATTAGTAGTTATTAAGCTTATCACTTAATTTATAGTAGAAATGTGCTAACTTTTTGGATGTAGGCGTATATGCAGCTTAAGATATGGTTTCTTTACCTCGTATATTACAATTTCATATTGTATATGAAATAGTAACATATTGGTAACCACACATACTAGTGATATTTCATTTTCACCATATGTATTCCTCTTTCTTTGTTGTCTCCTTTGTTATCTATAGTTGACTCATAGAAGGGGATATGCCGGTTGGAGGCAAGATGCAAAGCCATGGCTATCATTGTTGTGACTATATCTATCTAGTAGTTTAGGATATTGACATGAAGACTATTTTGTATTTCCAGACATATTGCATGTGAGTTTTGATGTGTCATTTGCACGATATATCATGATGTCGAATTTTACGTCTCTTTGATATGATATACACATACCCTATTACATAAATATTATATTTATTCTTTTCGTTATGAAATTTAGTATATAAATTGTTATGGAGTTAACACTGTACCTTGGACACGATTATCTAATTTGATTATATAACTTAACTCTTAAAGCGAACCTTGTTCAAAATTAAATAAGCTTTTAGTTTTATTTTCAATTGTATTTTTTTAAAAACTTGGTATTTTATTTATAATATAAAAGTGGAATACAATATTTGTGGCTACCCAAATAAGCAAATCATTAATACAATATAACTACAAAGATAAAATTCATTACTCATATAGGGTAGCTGCTTTGCACTCATGTCTTACATTAATACAACTCATAATTTTGAAACCCTACGGAGAACAACCAACAATGGCTTGTTCAGTTGCCAAACAAGCCACGTGGCAACCAAGTATGGCTTGTTTACTTTACCGTGGCTAGTTGGTGGCTAGTTGGAGCTGTTCTTATGGCTGGTTGAATGGACAGGGGTTGGTTATTATAACGGCGAAGTCTTCGCCGTTTTAAAACATAGCCATTGCCTTGCAATGGTTATTTTCCAACGTGCCACTTATCTCCTATATATTCCCCCACCATTCTCCTCCTTCCACACAACCTCATCATTTACTTCTCATCCTTTAGTTCTGAAAATGTCTTCTTCATCCAAACATTTCGATAAAAAAGTTGTTAGCAAGAAACCCATGTCCAATCTGCATTCCACCGGATTTTCTAACCAACACCGACCATGCCAACAGCAAACACTTCGTTCAGAGTATGGATATTCGCCGTATTAAAACTTCTCCTATAGCCAGCTTTACCAACAACTCGCTCCTCCTAACCTTCCTCCCATTTAATCTACTGCCGCACAATAATATTACCAACAACGTCCTCCATAAGGTGCATGTGACGATCATTCGTTGTACATGTCTTTGATGATGTAGAATGATCAAATGCAACATCATCATCTTAATGCGCAACGGTTAGAGATTCGAGCAATGTAGAATCTACAAAGGCAATATTCTTATGCACACAAGGCTCCTGCTAACGAAGAAGCTATTAGTAGTTTGGAGGAGGAGGAAGAGGAGGAAGATGAAAACCAAAAGACAGATGCAATAAATACTAAAGAATGCAATTAAGAAGCCACTGCAGAGATGCTTGCACCCCCAAGCCTGGGATATAACAAGAAGAAGTGGAAATCCTTAAGTGGAATTTTCAAAAAATGACGCAGAGATTCAATTGCAATGGAGACAAAAGTTGGCATAGAAGACATCGAGGCAGAAAATGTCAAAGAGGAAAGAGTGAGCTGACGGTAGAAAAAAGCAAGTTAAGTTTACTTCTGAGCAGTATATTTCACTTGCTAAATCATAGACACGCATTTCGCAAGATAATATTACTTGCAATAATACGAAAGGCAAGAAATTTTGGAAAAAAGTTGTGGATTTTTACAACATCTTGGAACCGTTTAAGCGAACATGGGGATCGTTCAGAGGAGGTTATTAGGTTATGAACACCGCATGCCAAAACTATTTGGCAATAATTACCAGATTGCAGAATAGGCAGCAAAACTATGCTGCTCCTTATGACATTGTAAGTAAAATATTGTTTTAAATTTCTTTCATATTGTAATGTGTTTGACCAATTTTGTATATTCATACACTTTTAGATTTGTTCTATAGATTGAAGAATCGTGTAAGGCCTGTCAGCTACGGTACGGTCAACCATTCAAATTCCAAGAGTGCTTTGAGCTTCTCCCTAGTTTACCGAAATGGAAGAATCCTAACAACTTCATGTTTAAGAAACAAAGCAAAGCCAGAAGAATGAACTACTCCAATTCAAGTCCAGGAAGTGATCCAAAGCCGGAATAATAACATCAATGCATAAACTAAAAAAAACAAATATATCATACATCAAAGCACATGAATAATAACATCAACGACACAAAAACATGAATGATAATAATATCGATACACAAAACAAATACGATAGGTATATCATACGTCAGAACAAAAGAATAAGTGCATAAAGAACATAGAAACATAAATGAAATACAATCATAAGATCATCCATCTGTACGTGGACGTGTATGACATCGACAACATCTCTCATCATCATCATCTCCACCACCGCTCGAACTAGCTAAATGCTCATAGTACATCTTCATGTTAGCAAATCTCTTATGCTCTTCCTCCAACCATGCCTGCATTCGTGTTGCTGCCTCTGCCTGCCGATGTAGCTCACCATCATAGTAGCCTAGGCTACACCTATGCTCTACATATCTTATATGTTGGATCCTCATCTACATCGGTGTAGGATATCTGGCTCGGATCCGGGTACCGACCGTGCGCTGGAGGATGAAACACGTCAACATAGCGGTCTGGTCCAATGGTAGGAACAACCATGGCCTATCAGAAGTGAGAAGCAGCCACCACATGATCAGGTGCACGGTAACCCTAACTGGGCTAGGTAAGATCCTCAACAATAAGGGGATGTTCCATGTCAAATAATAGACGGACCGACTAAATCTACCGCCGCTGCATGGGTAATGGTATCAGTGGATCCATTGTAAAATCGATGGCAGAAGTCAACGTATGATGGACTGATAATAACAAAGGCCTTGGCCGACCACCAACCTCCTGCCTTCGCCAGCTCTAGCTGCTCTGAAGGGTAAATCATGCAGCGATAGTTATGAGAGTGTGGATCATCGAGAATAGCATCAAAGTCGTATAACTATCTCTAACACCTCTCATCAAGATACCAATATGCACCAAACGCTGAGGGATAAGATAGGAGTTGAAATCTCCACCAGGCAAGCATCTTAGCAATCTCTATAAGTTCAAGGCCAATCAATACACTATCATGAAATGGATGTCATATAATCTGGTGTCTATACATCCTCAAACCGATTTGGTTGTGGGAAACCGAATAAACATGACCGGATTCATTATCCCTAGGCCCCTATTGTTCGTGCACCAAAATGACAAATTAGGGAAAAAACTAGACGCGTTTGAAGTCAAAGTTACGAAATGAAAATTCTTGGAATACTCAAAATACCAGTACTGTAATAACTCGTAGAAGCCAAATAATGAAACCTGTGCGTCTAAAATGGTGCACTGTACGTCAAGATATCTATATAAGTATGCAAGAATAGGCATACCCCAATCATATAGAATAGCACCGTTGAAATCCAAATCAGATATGACCTCGATAAACCCAACAGCGAAACTACTGCTCGATGTGTTGAAAAACAAGTTATCCATGAGGTATAGAACAAATAATCGCACAAGTTCCAGATCATCATCAGGAGAGTAATGACAGAATATGTTGTCCATGGCAGCACGAATAACATTGACTCTAATAGCACCTTTGGCCTGATATGATGCAGCGGAAGCATCAAAGTGAGGTAGAAGATCATGAACACGTTCAGGATCACGCCGTCGAGCATCACCATATAGAAACGATGGAAAAACGGCTACTCTAATGCTAATGCCGGTACGCATTGATTAATCAAGCGGTGTAATTCCTAGCTCACCGCAAGGAAAGTGGATGTGTGAGTGGTTTTATAGCACCGTAAAACAATAGCCGTGCATAATTGCACATCACCTTTTATAACATTGTTGATTCCTAAAATGTAGAGTACATAATAAATTAAATTACGAAGTGATAAATTAACTGTTTTTAAGTAAATGGTTCATTAGATTACACAAAAAATGGTGGAATCTAAGCCCGTGTAATAGTGCTACGACTCTATCCTTATTTTTCAAATGTGCATGAAAATATCTAAAAATGTTCTCTAAAGAACCCTATGAACGGATATTTCGCGTTAAAGTTAAATAAAATCATACTACATATTTAAACTAACAACGTATTGCAATTGTTTTAATCATATAAAGAACTACTTGTTGCCAAACTCATCTGTGCATTGATATGTACTTTGCCTTCTGGAAGTGCGCGAAAGTTGGAAAGCGTAGGCAATTTCACCTTGCTAAGGTTCAGATCCTGAAATCCATCAAGCTCGGTGACTCTAGCAGAAATCTGACCCACATCCCTACGCGTCTTGCCCACTCGACCACCCCTGCGGCCTCCACGACCATGGTGACCGCCTTCGTCATCGTCTCCGCCCTAATTATCGAGATTTTCGACGGCTTCTAGCATATCTTCTATTCCTTGCTAATGCATGTACAATACAATATTCCATTCTTCACCGCTCCTTCCGGCGCCTCCGGCGCCGCTGCTACTGCTTTCTCCATGCATGAACTTTTTGGCGAATTTTTTCAGCAATCTAAACTTCTTTTCGAGTGTGGATCTCAAAAACGAGCTTTAATTTGGGTATAAACTAACGTATTTGAATTGTTTGAAGCGGAAATTGGTGATTTGAGGGTTTGGAGGATTGAAAGGAGGAAGAAGGAGCGGCGGCTGAAAATTTGGTCTCGGTGTGATTAGGTTATAAACTTATTACGGCGAAAACTTCACCATTTTAAACCATTCTCAAACCAGTCCGTGGCTAGTCGCCACCTTACCTAGACGTGCCGCTCGTTCGCTCAGTTGCAAATTAGGAGATGGAGAGTAGTGAACAGAATAGATTGTTGGCAATGGCTTTACTATTTGGCTGACTTTTCCAGAAATTATCTTCTCTTCATCCATTGCAGTAGCAAAGCGAAAAATTTCTCTTCTTCCAAATCTAGTTCACTTCACTCTACCCTTCCTTACATCAGAGATGCAGTGATTTAATTGAATAGACACCAGAGTTGTCTACTATATTTGCTCACTTGTTTACTGACTTATAAGCTTGGATTTGTTTAGCAAGTTTATACTATTGATCAAAATGAGTTTTAGTCTTATATATGTTGGAATTGATTTTGATAAAAATATTATGGTGTCTCTCTTGATACAAGTGTCATACTTCCTTGTTATTGTGATGTCTATAATATCCTTACTTATGTTCTTTCAATGATGGTTATTTGTTATATGCTTGACAATATCAGGTGGATTCTTGGTATTAGAACTCTGTTTATTGAGGCAGCTTGCTATTTTATTCCATATGCATGATGAATATTGACATTCAAAAAACAAATGTGGATTTGATTCATCTTTAGCGTCACGCAATGGACAATGAAAATCACTAATATTTAACCATTGATTCATTATGGTTTTCGTTGGAAACTAGTTTAATTTAGCAAAATAAATGGTTATAAACATTTTCAAAGAGAAGTAGCTGTTCCATATGTTTGTGCATTTAAAGTCGAGTTACTATTTTTTGGTATCCAGTGCCAATAGTCTGCATTTGTATTTTCGTGAATTTTAAACTTTTAATCTGATTGCGTATGTTTCTTGCAGGTTAGCTGAAATTCTATCTTCATCATTGAGTATGATATTACAGCTTGATTATATGGGTTGAACAATGCCATGTTTGACCATCCTAAAATGCTAGTGATGGAATGACCATTAATCAGGGGCACAACCTTGGATTTGTAGTTCTTCCATCCACATTATGCCTTTTAGTTAGTCATTTACCTATTTGCTTTGCTCTCATACGTAGTCTATGCATTATTATTGAAATTCAATGTCTAGAAGTTTTAATTTTTACAATTCTTATCATGCATCCATTTATCCCAAAGTGTGTCTTTTTGAAGAAATCTCTAGAAAAGTTTAATTGCACATGATTTTTCCATTTCTTCTAATATTCTCAGTCCCATATCTCCTTAGCCTTTGGGTTTGTATACCAGGTCCCAATTTAGTTTGTGTTCTTTGACTTGCTATAAGAAATTTACACATATTTGCTTAATTTTATGCTAAGCTATTTTTGGAATTTAGCATATTTGCATCCAGTATTGAATAATTAGGTATAATACCGATACTGTTGGTACAAGCCTCCTAATTGTGTTTAAAAATATATTATTCCATGAATCAAGTTGTGATGCCCTAGCTTAGTACCCATGCTGTTGATGGAACTAAACTAGTCTGCATAGATAAAATGGGTTAATTTCAAACAATTTCCCTATTTAGATAATGGTGGGCCTATGAAGTCTAATGGGTTTCACTAGATCTATTCTAGTTGTTCAATAAAATCATATTTTAATTAACATTGTTTTTTAGTCATTAATTAATAGTATTAATTAATTAAATAAAATATTTTATTTGAATGTATCGTGTATAATAAATGATATGGCAACATAATATAATGGAATACGAACATGTATGTGTATACACACACGCCCCTATTGATATTGAGATTTATATCTATTGTATATACATATATATTATACTTATGTATGCAAATGTCAATTTTATATGAATATCAGGAATATAAATGCCTAATTATATACTTATGTTTGAATATACAACAATATGCGTATATGATTATATATGGATATTTGTAGTACCATATAACACACACACTGTAACGATTCCGAATTCTAATTTATTTTAAATTGATAATTTAATTCATTTTTGATTTAAAATTGTGAAATTAAATGATAAATTGATTCGAGTTTTTCCAAATTCAAATAAAAATATGTTATTTATTAAAATAAAGATAGTTTCTTTTATAAATTGTTTTAATTAAATAATGAGTTGTATTTAAACAATATTAATAGTATAATATTTTTACAAATGGATTTTTATAGATAGAAATGGTTATTTCAGATTTATTTATATATATATATATATATTTTTAAAGAAAGCTAGGATTTGTGAATTTAAAATGAAATAAATTACAAACAAATGTATGCATACAAACATAATTAAAATAGAAAATTATTTGCAATACAAAGTAAACTAAACAAAATAAGAAACAACGTTGTAAATAAAATATGCCTTTAAAACAAATACAAAAATAATCCAAACCATACCTTTACATATTTGTACAGCCGAGACAAGCAAGAAAGATAAAGTAAAAGTAAACAAATGCATAACGAAGTACTGATGCATTTAATGCTTGAATCTTTAGCATGCCATAATGTATTTTCAGCCACCAAAGCAAAATCACCTCAGCCGAGACAAAGAAAAGTAATACAATATCTTTAGTATACAAGATACCAGCCACCCTATTAATAACAAAAAATGAACCTGTTGTACAAGCTAAGGTATCATCCCTGTACTAAGTAATATAATCTACCTGTGCATTTCTTTTCTTTTATATGTATCAATCAATCCAATACAAACTAGAAAATGAACTGACAAGACAAAAGAAAGCATAAGTAAAAGAAAAATACAAATGTCTATGTACACTTGTAAAATAAGACAGCAAAGGATATTTAAGTTAAACAAGTGTATATAGGTAAGTATAAGCTTGAGATAGAAGACATAAAGGACTGGAGTATCTTCTGCCATGCCTAGATATTGTACAAAACAATAGTAACATACTATAAACTTCTTTGTATATATCAGTCTTCCTCTTTCCATTTCGTCTATCAAGCTAAGAAACTTTGAAACATACCATCTAAAAAAGAAAAATAAATACAAGTTAGCATTACAATTTTTACAACAAACCAGAAAAACAAATTCAACTTAATCAAGCAATGCAAAGATCATGCAAGTTAAAAGCAAATCCAGTTTCCAGTTAATAACTCAGGCCTGTCTTCACATAGCAGACTCTATTCTTCTTCAACAAAACCAAGTGAGCAACTTTCCACCCATGATCTACTTCTATATCTTGATATTGTGGTTGATACTTGAATGCATTATGAAATGTTGTTAGCTGTTAAATATGTCTGTATATGTATTTATATCCTGTTCTTGTGTGTCAGTCCATAGTTCTACATTTAAAAAAAATTCAAATCTCTCAACCAAGTCCATATTAGACTTTGGATTACAAATGGAAATTGTTTGTTGATGTGTAGGGATAATTTTAAAAATAATTTTACTGAGTAAAATGTAAACAGAGGAAAGATATAAGTTTTTTTTTAGAGGAAACTTCAATGCATGGAAAATTCAAACATAACGAAAGTTTGATTCAAATTCACATCTGGGATCCTGACTAGAAATAATGATTTTTAACATGTATTTGGGAATTTTTAGTGGGCTATTGTGATAGCATTTTGAAGATGAACGGCAGGTTATTTTTGGTCAATTTCCGGTGACGTAGTGGACTGGGGTAGTCGCGGTTGGTCGAGGAGGTGGAGGAGCGTATCACGGTGATGGAAAAAATAATGGGAAGTGGTCGCGAGGTTGGAGGTAGCGGCGGCGTCGAATTTTCCCCTGGTAAACCTAGTTTTACTGATGCTCATATTTTTGATCGCCACGTCTTCTTCGTAGCGTCGAGTTCGACGCGGTTTGGAGGGATGGTGGATGGGTCGTAGGTGAAGCTGTGACCGGAGTTGTATAGCCGCTAGTGGCCGAGGCGTCGAGAGCAAGGCGTTGACAAGTTTGGGTTTTTTTGTGTTTCGTGCGTTTCCAGGTTTTGTTCCTGGTACTTGTATCGAGCTTGAATGCTCGATTTTGTTTAGATGATTTGATCATCGATTTGATGATCGAAATGGGTCTGAGGAAAGATAGCCGATGTGGGAGGATGGTCAACGTTGGCCGGAGGTGGCTCTGGTGGAGGTGCACGTGTACTTGTGCACTTGTATATCAGGGAAAGCAAGTTGTTTTGGGAAGAAGTCGTGTGTTGCAGGGGAGTTTCTCGTGGAAGTGTCGTGTAGGACTCGAAGTAAACTACAGGGAAACTCGGGTCGAATTCTTGTTCCAGTTTTTACCTGGAAACCTGTTTCTCTGTTATGAAAATTTTAAACTAAATTTAAATTCATCAAGCAAAGTTTTAAACGGAGTTTAATCTAAAATGTAAATTAAAAAAAAGGGAAAAAAATCTAGTTGAATTGAAATTTAGTTTGAAGATAAATAAAAGTTTAAAATTCCATTTGTTTTAATAATTCAAAGTAATTAATGGTATTGAAGAAAATTTGGAAATCAAAATAGAATTGAATTTGGAAATAAAATTTAAATAAGTTAAATTTAAAAGTAGAACCTGAAATGAGTTTCAAATCAGATCTTAAGACTTTGGAAAATTAATTTTTATTACTAAGTGTTGCAATAAGTCAAAATGTTAAAGTACAAGAAAAGAAGTGAATTTTAAACTCTTTAAATTTTCTTTTGTAATCAATGGTTATTTTACATGTAAATTTAAAATTTTAAAGAAATTTGCTTTAAATTTTATTAAAAGTAAATGAGGATTTATTTTTGATATTTAAAAAAAAACAAGAAGAAGAAGAAAATCATTAAATCATATGAAAATAAATGTGTTACTTTAAGTAATGAAGATTGATGATTTCTAATTCATTATGAATGAATTTTAATAGGGAATTGATTTATAAATTAATAATGGTTAATGTAAGAAATTTTCTTTAAAATGGTGATTAAATAAATTTAATAGTATTGAAATCATTAACTAAGATTATTTGAACAATTAATCAATGTGATAAATTTTATTAATAAATTTGATTGATTAAATTAATAATAATCAACTGTGAAACTATTAAGTATAATTACTTAATGACGGGGATTGTGAAATTAAATACTCGATGTAATTTATTGAGTAAAATCGAATCTGTTCAAATTAAATTTCTTAAGTTAATTAATTCATAATAATCATTTGGTAATTTTGAAAAATATAATTACTTAGAGAAGTAATTAATTAATAATTACTGAATGTAATTAATTAAATGATGATTAAGAATTTGGGTTAATTATTTATGAATAAATTAAAGGATTAATTAATAATGACAATTAATTAAGATAATTTAATAATTATAGATTAATTGATTCATTGATTTGAAATGATTAGTTAATAATTAAGGATTAACTAATAAAATTTGAATGAAGATTTATTTCAAATAATTCGTAATTAAATCATGATAATTAACCCGGACTAATAATTGATGCATCTGATTTAAATTAATCAGTTGATTAATAAATTCACTTGTGAATGTTTGGATTCTATTGAATGTTGAATTATTTGACATCTCTGATCTGTAATGCTTTGTGATATATTCTGATTTGTGCGTGATCTATACTGTAGTTTATTTATCTGGGATGAATGTAATTTATTATCTGTGATATATATCTATGATCTGTACGATAAGCGTTATAGTTTATATCGCTTATCAGTTATATTTCCGTGTTTTAATCTGTGATGATTGAATGATGTTGCACTATTGTGTTAAACCCCTGGACCACACTTATACACACACAAATATGGATTTCATGAGGAAATCGAGTAAGTCACAGATTTTTGAAAATAGTTTTGAATTTGAATTTTTAAATTCAAATGTTTTTGAAATGGATTGGGTTTAAAGTGAAAAGCTTTTGAAATGGAATTTCAAAGATGAAACTTATTTTGAATAACTTGATAAAGTTTGAAATTTAAATAATTTGATTTAAATTTAAATTCAAAATGTGAAACTGAATTCTATAATTTGAAACTAGGGATTAAAAATGTTATACCAGTTATATATGGGTTGAACTATTTTAAATGTATTGATTTGAGAATTTGAATTTAAATTCAAGGGCTTTAACTCGTGTAAATATAATTGGATTTTTTCTGAAACGAAAACTGTTTGTTTTCAAATAATAAAAGCTTTCACATAAGTAATGAACTTCCAATTTGTGTTAAAAGGATTTCTAGTTTAAAATGAAAATGATTTCCAAGTTATAGAAACGGTTTGAAAGCTATAAGTTAAATATTTGATTTAAAGATTTAACGAGTTAATCCTATCAAAACGAAATTGTTGTGGAAATCTATGAATTGATCTTTTTGAAATAAATATTTTTGTTTAAAGATTTGAAATGGTAATTGATTTAAACCATTTGGAAGAAAGTTTTGGGTAATAAGTTGTGACTTAATTGAAATCCCAATATCCATATGTTTTTGAACTATTTCGCTCACTATTCGGTTTAGCCGGGAAAGGACCTTTGTGTCATATATCCTATTCCGAATAATGATACGTCGATATGGATAGCATTTGAAGACCGGTGGTGAAGACCGGATATTTTCAAAAACGGAAGGACAACTCGTCGAATGTCTTTGCATCGAATGGCCCCGGTATAGAGACTCCATATGTGATGGGAAGTCCGATTGTAATTAGTGAATATCCGGATTGCAAGGGCTTCTTTGGAAGTGCCTTCGGTTCTGTTCGAACCCAGAACAGACTTGTATGGATTGTATGTCTGACACTTCACTTTGAGATATAAAGCAGATTTCTTTCAAATACATTTCTGTTGGTGGCGGAGAATTTATTCTCTTAGCTTAACACCCTTCTCTGAGACGTACGAGCTCAGAGGTTATGTAGTTGAAGGTTATCAGCGATATATTCCCAATTTGGTAATGTGACATGCTAAGTGTTGCTGTTTAATGATCATTGTTTGATCATTCGTGATATGATCATTTGTTTGATCATTTATCTTTGTGATCATTACTTTGATCATTTGTTGACCCAAAGCATGGCTTTGTACCAAAGCGTGGCTTTGTGGACGAGACCTCGTCGAGCCTCACACCCCGGAATGGTCGAAACAGAAAGATGCGGCAAGGTTATTAGGGGGTAGCGCCCCTTTGGGGTATGTTCATTTCCTTCTGGAAAAGGGTGGTATCATGGTATGGAGCCCAGATACTTACTCATGTGGAAACACTCTATTTATTATGGTGTGATGTTGGTTATCGAGCGCTCGGTTAAAGGTCCTAAAGGACCGGGGGATGGCATACTCGTGTCAGTAGTTACCCAGTTAGGGGTAACCCGGCCTTGTGTTGGCAGAGATCCGGTTAGGTTCTTGGGGACGTCCTTCCAGAGGCGTTCTCATGTGGCAATGGGAAGTTCCTTGGCCTGACCATTTGTTGGAAATCCAAAGAAACAATACGAAACCCTGTACGGTTTTAGTTGTAGAACCTGCCATTCACTTATGGTGGTCACCACTGTTTGGATGGTAACTGTAGTAGGCATACGATAATGGTCGTATGCTGGCTAAGATTAATATTCTACTTTCGAAATGCTTTTCTGCACCGTGCACTTATAATCATAATATCAAAGAAATTTTCTGCGTATTAAGCATGTTTGACTATCATAAGAAGAAATCTCCTCCAAGTCTGCGTTTGCATTGTGTGTGTGGCGGGAGGTCTTATGGTAGTTTCATTTTCAAAAAGCATTGCAAATTTACTTTAAAATTCTCTTGTTGATTGTTTTAAAAAGATAAACTGTTTTTGTTGCTCACACCAGTCCCACGACTGATCCAGAGTTTATTGTTTCTTTCCTAAACTCTGGGTGCTCATTATTTTCTACACGAGCAGTCTAGAGTTGGGTTTTTCAGATAGTTAGGTTCAGTGAATTATCTGGAGTTAGTTCAGTCTTTGGTTCGGACCAGTCTTGCCTAGCTTGGTGCATTGTTATGGGGAGTTCGAGCTATTGCTGGATTGGTTCTTGAAGATGGAGTTCAGATTTGGAGTTCTTCATTGAAGACTATCTTAGAGTTATTTGTTCCGCTGCTAGTGTTATCTATTTTCTTTCCGCTGCTATTTTATTGTATCTCTGATGTATATTGATATTCATTGTATTACTCTTTTGTATCAGTGTTGTATATCAATGTATTATTCTTTTTATTCCGCTGTGTTATTTACTTAATGTTGTTATAAGCTCCGGCGAATCGGATTTGAACGGTCGAATCTACGGCATTCGAATACGATTTGAAGTATGGATGTCGATTTTCGAGCGGGCAAAATCCTAAACGTCACACACACACATATATTATTTAGACATATATGTACGTATATATGATATTTTATTTCCACTTGTATATGTTTAATATTTATACATATATAAAATTATAAAAAATATATATAATATAATCTGGTATTTCAAAGTGAGAGAATGCTTGATTGAAAATGAATGGTGAAATAAATTTTCATCGAACCAATATTTAACCAAATCAAAATTAAAAGCAAATAGAATTAAGTGTTATTTTAATCTTCTCTTTTATAAACACTAACTAGTAATAGATTCGTTGTCATGAAATTTTCATCCTTAATCACAACAAAATATCCAAACTTTGAAATGACAAATTTGAAAATACACATGCAACATGTAAACAAAATCAAAAAATAAATTATTGTTACAACTAATATTTACTTTAATCACACAATTAAAAAAATCATTTTCAAACACTACACAGGTACATATACACATATTTACAATTGTAATTTAAGATTTAAATTTTAAATACATATAATTAACTAATAATGAGATACTGAATATATTAGTTGAAAAATAAAATTAATTTAACTAAAAGACTCAATTTGTTTTGATTTATGGATAAAATAAAATTAAAGCATATGAATATATACATGTATACAACTTAATTAAATTAATTATAAATCCATAACTTTAAATGAATTAAACTGTGAAAACAAACGTAAATTTTACAACAAAACAAATCCAGGAAAAAGGCTTTGCAAAAAAAATTAGTCATAGCGACAACAAGTTTGTCTTTTAGTCTGAAGGACATTTTTTAGTGTGAACAGAAAATGATTGTTATAACTATCATTCTGTGATTTACACTACAAAATGTCTTTCATCCTAAAAAGCAAACTTCTTGTCTCCAAAACTAAATTTTTCTTCAACTTTTTCCTTGAGACCAAAAACCCTAAAACAAATCTACATAAATAATAATTGTAAATCCAACAAACAATATTAAAATAAAAAATAAATCAAACATAAATGGGTTTTATAATCATTACAAGAATATATGCTTTTAGTTGGACTTATTAGTAGCGTTTGAAAGCAAGTGCTATTGTTATTGTTTTATGCTGTACTAGTGTGAACCCGTGCTTCGCACACGGATAATATTTGTTGCAGTTAGAAAATTTAATTATTTTGATAAATAATCAAAATATACCATTTACGGGAAGGAATTATAAAACATTACTATAATATGAAATATAAGTATTAACATTAGTATAGAATCCTTGTTGAGTCAACGTAGTAATGGGACTGAATGCTCTTAAACAATATCAAGGCAAAAAAGTTAAAAAGGCAAGGTGGATTTGTCATTAGTAAAAAAGAAGCAGATGTAATATGGTGAAATACGAAAGCAATAAAAAACACGATTATATAAAATATGACTAAAGACGTGATCATAAAATAACATTTCCACCATACTGGTTTAATTATTAACCATGGTTGTCTTGTGAAAATACATGTTTTCAAAGGCAATTGCCTTTTTTATTATGTTACAATGGGAAAGTGAGCACCCAATGATATTGAAATGTTAGGGGAACGATGGATTAAGTTTATTCACAAACCTGTATTAATGATTTTGCAAGAAAACTGGTGTGTTTTGAAATCTCATTTATTTTCGTTCATTAAAAAAAATGACAAATTATCCCTAGGGTGAAATATTCCTTCCATTGACAAATACAAAATCACTATGATTAAGTGGTTGGTATCTAAACCATACATTATTTTTGCAACAAAATTAAGAAAGATGACAAGTTCTGGTAAACCATATATTCATCAAACATTAATATTGAAACTGTTATGTCTGTCACTTACTACCACTTGCGATTCCTAGTTTTTTTGTCAATACAAATTCTATTGTTTATAGAAAAGTATTACTATACAATGATAATCCAGTCAAACTATTTCTATATGTTGATTTGCTGTAGATTTTAAACCTACGAATAATTAAAGAAATGTCTATTTCTTTGTATGACGCTTCAGACCTGAGTAAAACCCAAGGAGAATCAAGTTAGATGAATTAAAATGTTTTATATGGTATGGATATTACAAACATTCAAAAATAGTTGAAAGAGTGGACATCGGCGAAAAAGACACATGTACACTGACCTGATAACCAATATTGAATCACTGACCTTATTATAAATATGTGAAGCAAAGTTATATGATATGCATAGTGACAACCGCTAACAAAGACAAACCGCTGGATGAACATGCCAAAGCAAAAACCTAAAAGCTTAAGGACATGACCTGAATTATTCAAATGAGATATGACATTCATATCAGATAACATATATGAAATTTTAAGAACAATGGACTTGAACTATGGAGCAACTCATCTTTGAAAATAGATGGTCACCAAATAAATTCTACAGACAATATGAATATTTATTATTTATCCAACATGTTGAAAGAAAAAACACATTAGTCATAAAAGAACAAATTCGCGATTGCTAGTAGAAAATAGAGAAAGAGCCTATAATTGCAGAAAACAATAAGTTGAATTATTATAAAAGATATTAAAGCTCAGAGCTGTAGTGTATAATCAAAGCTTATAAATACACACACTTCTATTAAAAACATATATTTACAGGTTAGAATATTTTTATAAGACATATCAAACTTCTGTATACACTTATTGAAGTAGTACCTTTTAATAACAACAAAATTATTAATATAAATCTATATGAACTTCTTGGTCTTATACACACACAAATATAATACAGACACACACACGCACACATATACATGCGTACATATACACACACATACATGGTAACATAGTATATTCTTAATCCTTTAATGAAAATAGAAAAGATAAAAAAAAAGATTGCACTTAACACTGCAAAAAATAAGCAATAAATATATTCTATGTTTGGTTCATATAATATGTAAATTAACCAATATTTAGCATATATTTTAACCTTCATGTGGAGCTTCAAAACTGACTTGAGTAAGTCAAAGTACATCCAAACAATGAAAACTGATAAAAGACCAAACATGTGAGGAAATAATTGTTTTATAAAAATATAAATCAATTTATATACTAATTAAACCAAAGGGTATATTCTAAAATTGGGAACATTAACTTTCAACTCAGCTTTTGATCAATATAATAACCCAAAGTTAAAGTATGAAATAATGTCTGCCGTGGAAAGGAAAGTATACTCTACAGCATAATAGAAAAGAAATATTTGATACATCTTAAAATAGAAAAGATTTTTCCAACATAGTATTGCTATAGATATGGTATTAGCGAGTAGTACAAAATATACACATGATGCCAAAGTTGGTTTAGTCCAGTAGAAGTACCTTACATATGGAATAAAAAACAATTATTTCTTGAATCCCTGTTGTTAAGCAACCATTACAAATTACTGCAAATTTGGTCATTCAAACCTATAAATTAAGAGCATTTCAAAAATGATTAGCAACTACGTGGATGTAGCTACGCTTAACTCTGTAAATGTAATGAAAAGATTTTGGCTGTAGAAAAGTTCATTTACTGCAGAAAATAAATATCCATAAACACACTTTGACTAAAGAACAAAGTTTAAGCATCCAAAATAGACACAACAAAGAACAACTTGTACTACAATATCATAACTGGTAAACAAAGATGAAGGTAGACCTACATACCATAGTTGATGCACATTTGAAATTAGCCATAACAATAGCCTGTAAGGAAATGTTATATTCAACAAATAAACCGAGAGAAGAAATGTGTAAGAAAGATTGATCGTGGAATCAAATTTTAAAACACTTGCAAAACCATAACATCTTTAGTTTAGCAGATTCATAGCTTTCAAAATCAATTTAGTGCATTGAAATAGCGAGGAACGGGTGAAAAGAAAATTACAAAATGGAATCATTAATCGGTTAGAAAATAATTTAACAGAAATGATACCTTTCATCAAATTTGTTTTTATAAAAAACTTTCATTATAAGATATAGAAAATAAAACCCAAATACTATAAATAAATAAAAATTGGATTAAAATTGACCTGAAAATCATGCCTCTTTTTTAAGCACTGAATAATTCAAACGTATTTTTTCTATATAATTGCATGCAACAAAGAATTGATTGTTAGGAAAAAAAGGGTAAATCAGTGTTGCTGTAAAAGCATTAAACGAAAAAGATACAAAATAGTTATTTTGAATTTAAGATGGTGACATAAGAGGGAGATGAAACAAAAGTGTTTACATGAATAAAATTATGAAATATCAATAAACATAGTGGATGAGGTAATAAAATGGATATTGGTGAAGAAATTTGTATGCAGACTATCGCATGCATTTATTCAAATGTTGTGTGATTTATTATTGTATCAAAAACACATTCATAAATTTTTCCTAATAAAACATTTATAATGAAGATTTAACCTGTGTTTCTAATTTCCACTCACTCACACGCATTATCTTTTTTCATTCCAGAATGTTAAAGTGCTTCTAATTATTGGAGTCTAGTTGAATTGCTTTGAAACTTAGTATCCAGTTGTTTATGTTGGCATTAATGAATCAAAACAGGACTACGTGGTAACCCCAAATCAACTAAACACCCATGGAAAGTGAAATTGTGGAGCATAATATATATTGTCATTATTGTGCATTTGTAGACAGGATGAAAAAGAATAATGGGTTAATCACCAAAAGTGTCATTTCACTTTGGTTAATTCAAAGAAATATTTTTTATTTCCCCATCATCCATGATCTCCAAAGTAATTGAAATTGTACAAATCTAATCGGTTTTATGAGATAAACATAATCGTGCACATTAAGTTTAAATGATCATGAATACTAAGAAATGCAATAACTAACATGTTGAAATTTCAAAATATTTATGGTGTTATATTAGATCAGATATGAAAATTATTAGGAAAACTAAGTATGAACCTTTTATACTTGGGAATAACAAACATTGTACTAAAATTTAACGAGAGAACTCTTGTTATGCACTCGGGTTTGTGTCATTATTTACATGGACGTTGACTGAACTTTGATAGGTACACGATATTCATAATGAGATGTTTGTGCATAAAAGATGTGTAAAACCAAGACTAATTTTAGATACCTGCCTTAAACAGCATGATAAGCAGATTGATACAAAGCATACCTAATTTACCAAATGACCTTTGAAAATGTTGCAGTATAGCTCGATTAAAAGCAAACCATGAACGACAACTTCCATTGCTTGATCAGTGGTAAAGCAAACACCATCAGTCTCAACAAAGCTTTGTGTCTCAAAACCTGTAGAGGTAGCATTTATGATAAATGAAAAAGTGATTATATAAGTTATTAGTAATGATAGAGACAACCAAGCTAAATTGATAAGCAATGGTTATTAGAACAAAACCAACCTAAATATTGTTTAATTGTTAAATGCAGAGATGATTGACATTTTTTAAAATATTTACTAACATTAAGTATGAGATTTCTTAGTTTAAGTATGTTAAGAGGTAAGATGTTTCATAAAATTATACTATACTGGATCTATCTAGCTGCTTTTGGATTCCCTAAATAAAACTGATCAAATAATGTAATAATGATAATCACAAATCCAACCGTCGGTTTTAAATTGCTCAGTTTCACGTAGCCATAGCCTTTGACAATCTGGAAATAAAATGGAGCAAATTTTTATTAGATAATTCGTAATTGGAAAATTCGAAAACAGTAATAAAAAACCTAGATCACAGATTCGTTAAGGATGTTCTTGATTGACTGTGGATCCAGCAAATCCGCAAAATCATTATACATGAAATTCTCAAAATCAAAAGTACAAAACGACCTAAAAAAATAATATAGAAAATTTTATCAAATAATTTTATTAAGAGCTGGAAAAATCAAAAATAGAAATAGTAAAATACCTCATTCACGAAGTCGTTGTTGGATGCTCTCGATTTAGTGGATTAAGGAGATTAGTACATGTAAAATCAAATGCCGAATAGTAATTGGATCGTAGGAAATCAACCAAGGAGTCAGAGAGTAAGGAAAGAAGTGGAGAGTGGATATCGATGTAGAGGGAAGGAATTGAGGATGTCAACTAAATCCTAGGGTTTAGACGTTCAATTTTATTTGATTTGATCGGAAGTCTAGAAGTGGAGACGAGGGAAGAGAGACCATTAGCAGGAAAAAGAAATTTTGTTGTTTTGTTTTTCCTACTATTAAGGAGATAAGAGGAAGAATGTGACGCTTAGGAAGAATAAAAGAAAGGAAATATAAATTTAGAGACTGTTGAGTTGCCAAAATTCAAGAAGGCTTATGTGCTCTCGAAATTGAACTAGGTAATCATATTATACTAGTGCGAACCCGTGCTTCGCATACGGACCGCACTCAACCTCTTATCATCATAACATGTTTAAATGATTTATATAGTTCATTGATTAAGTAATAGTGATCTTTTTTTATCAATTTTCAAATAAGTTTGCATTTTATATAAAACTTGTGTATAAATCTTTGAAAACAGTAATGCAGATAGTACTTGTGCTTGATAAACAATTGCAAAATATTGAGCAAAAATGATTTTAAAATAAAATTTCCACGCAATACACATATAAATTTATTGTGTGCATCAGCTATTGCTCCATGCATTACCTGTATTATATGTAACTTCATTTGGTGAGATACATTTATCAATCATTTCCTTTAATACTTGATGTCATTGATTCCATTTACTGCTTCGGTAATAACTATCTATAAGAGCAGCGTATGTAACAACACTTGGTTTACACTTGACCATTGATCCAAAAATGCCAAAGCAACGTTGACATGATTCATGAGAACTCAAGTGTTGATGATGATCTCATAACATACTATGTCTAGGAACACATTATGCAGTATCATATTATTGTAGAATGATAAGATTATAGGATAAAGAGATTTATTTCTGTTTTGAACGATTCTTGTGAAAAAATTGCTAAATCTAAAGCATACATATTTTATGTCTGAAGTGTTGGAACTAACAGTCATTATTCAACAATATATATTTTAATGTGAAGAATATCATTGTATTTCTTTTACAGTCAAAGAAAATTCAATATAATAAGAAGCATATAATTTTATTTAATGCTTTTGAGATTTTTGGTTCCATATCTAATTCCATCTATCATTGTTGCTGTATTTTGGCAATGTTGGATTTCACCAGACTTGACTGCAATTTGTGAAAGTATAACCAGTGGTTGGAAATTTTCAAAACAATCAACGACATAGATTAGTTAAAAGAAATAAAGTCAAAAAGATTTAATAACTTTAATAATATGAATAATCTGAAAAACTATGATTTTAAAAAATTTATTTTTAGCTATCAACAACGGATATCATTGGAAATCATATTAAATTTGAAATTTAATAGGGAAATCGATTCTCAAATCCAATTAATGCAGAAAAAATTATCACATTTTAAAGTTTGAAATAAAAAGAAATTAAAAATCGTGACTGTTCATTTTTCAAAATATGAATGAGGGCAATAATAATATTATAGTATATAGATTATAATTATACCATAATAGATTTTCAATGCGGCCAAAAATTACCGCTCACCCCACCTATACATTTTCTTCGCTTCCGCCAAAGTTGCCATAAACTTTTTAGATGTTACGTTTTCAAAAATTTACATGTCCTAATTCCTCATCATCATCATCCCCTTCAATTTTTCCTCCATCGTCATCATTGTGCTATTCATTTGTGATGCGCGCTACTCCTCTTCACAGTCAATCGAATCCTCTTGGACGCACTACTGCTCTTCACAGTTGATCTAATATGCACTAATCCTCTACATCACTCAAGAGGACAGCGATTTCTGCCATGTAAGTGATGAAGCTAAGAATTTCCTTTCTTTCTAATACTGATTTTGCATGTTCGGGGTTTAACTATGGTTTTAGGTCTTCAGGAAGAGGACAGTGAGCTATTTCGATAAAATAGTTCGGGCTTCTTACACTCAAGAGGTATAATGTCTGTATTCACTTCCTTAGTGCTACAAGTAGACATAATAATATTTGATAGAACGTAGATCAATTTCTGGGTTTAAATTATTTTTACAACCGCACACAAGGTGTTTGATAGAATGTAGATCTAATCTGGCTGCTGCAGTATTTGGCAAGTTTACCTTTGATTGTTATCATGTTATTTTCTTCTTCTTTTAATAGTTTTTTACACTGTAAATCATGGTTATATTGGTCATAGCACACTTATTCTGATTTGAAGTTAGTGGAATCATTAGTTCATTTTATTCTTGAATGTATGTCCAACTGTCTAAGAACATATAAAATGTTCTGTATAGCAGACAAATAAACTTAACAACATTTCACTGTACATACAAATTAATGCCATACTAGCTACCCTTGGTAATTATGCTTTGAACTACATATATCAGTATTATGGTGTTGCTAAAAGCTGTATGAGTTATATTAAATTGAAATATTCTGTTTTCAAGGTGTGAAAGTGCCGGTGAGGAAGAAAAGCCAGCAACAAGAAGAAGCCTAGTGGTACTCATAAGTAGCAGGTTCAATTAGAACTTTTACTTTTTTCTCTCCCTTTATATAACTTATATTTGTGTCCGATTGGCAATACATCACAGTAAACTCATTTCTCTAGTACTTCTCTAGTGACTTTCAAGGTGTGAAAGCGACTTTCACCGAGTTACTTCTCTAGTACACTATAACCAGTTGAAAGCGATTAAATAGATGTTGCTTTCTTATTGTAAGTTATTATATAAAGTATATGCATGTAAAAAGAATTGGCATACATAATAAAGCTACCAGAATGTTTAACTTGCCCAATTATAATAACACAATACATATCCAGGGCACCAGATTACCAATATACACAGTATATTTAATTACAGTGAACATATGAAAGAAAGATTATCATTGAAACAAGTCATGTAGTAAGTAGTTAATACAGGCCTTGGTCGTCCTCCTGATAGCACAGGGCCATGGGCGGTTTAATAAATTAGCATACTTCAAACAGAAAATGTAGACTTGTCAATGTGCATCATATATTTGTAGTTTCACTAATGTAAAAAAATGCAGTCTCTTTCAACTGGTTTCCTGTATTATGTTATATTATTGTGAATTTAAATGTAGTTTCACTAATTTACACTCAGTATTATTTACAGAAAATGGCCTGCTGCTAATGTTGATTGAGTTTTAATGGAAGAAGATGCTCTTTTGGTTATAGGAATATATGTAAGTATTACATCCGTTTTGGTTAGACAGAATCTGAAATCTATTCTTAAAACCTGCCGGCTACATGAGTTTTTTTTGTAACGCCCCGGAAATTTTCGACTTTCGAAAATTCAACGTCGATACTCACTTTATCGACTGCCGAGAAATCGAAGGCCGGAAACCCGAAATGTTATGGTTTAAGAAAAAGAAAGAGGTAGAAGAAGATGGAAAAAGGTAGAAAATAGAAAATAGGGAGAAAAGAAAATAGAAAAAAATACGGAACAGAACACAACAGAACAATAACAGAATCTCACAATTCGCAGCGGAACAACATATAATAAATAAATGAATAATCTTTAAACAAAGAACTATATCAGTTATTACATTACATCACATTTCATTACATCATTCATCAGAGTGTACAACAACAACAACAAACAGTGCAGCGGAAAAAAAATACTATATACTAGTAATACGCCATGCCATCCAGCTTGCCTCCAGCAACTCCAGAATATCCTGATAAACCTTAACTCTTGACTGCCCGTGTGAAAATTGGTGGGCACCCAGAGTTTAGGAAGGAAAACAATAAACTCCGAGTCAGTCATGTGACTGGTGTGAGAACTCAAAACAGTTTATTTATCTTTAAAATTAAAATAGAGGAATATTTTTAAATTTAATTCGCAATGCTTTTAAAAATGAGACTACCATAAGGCCTCCCGCACACACACACAATGCAAACGCAGAATCGGAGGAGATTTCTCCTTATGATAGTCAAAGATGCTTGATACACATTTAAAAGAACATTTGATATTATTACTAGTGTATAGTGTAGGAAAAATTCATTTCGAAAGTAGAATATAAATCTTAGCCAACATAGACATTCCGAACTATGCCTACTATAGCTAACTATGTTCAATAGCAGGTTACCGCCACATTCCATAGCAGGTTACACAACTAAAACCGTACAAGTCTCGTATTGTTTCTTTGGATTTCCAACAAATGGTCAGGCCAAGGAACTTCCCATTGCCACATGGAAACGCCTCTGGATGGACGTTCCGAGAACTTAACCAGCTCTCTGCCAACACAAGGCCGGATTACCTTTATCACTAGGTAACTACTACACGAGTATGTCATCCCCCGGTCCTTTGGGACCTTTCACCGAGCGCTCGCAATCAATTCACACAATGATAAAGTGTTTTCAACATGAGTAAGTATCTGGGCTCCATACCATGATACCACCCTTTTCCAGAAGGAAATGCACATACCCTAAAGGGAGCTACCCCTCATAACCTTGCCGCATCTTTCCTGTTTTGATCATTCCGGGGTGTGAGGCTCGACGAAGTCACGTCCACAAAAACATACTTTATACAAAAGCCATGCTTTGGGTCAACAAATGATCATAGAAATGATCACCAAGATAGACGATCAAATAAACGATCCTATCACAAATAATCAACACAATGATCATTTACAGCAACACTCAGCATGTCACATTACCAAATTGGGAATATATCGCTGATAACCTTCAACTACATAACCTCTGAGCTCGTACGTCTCAGAGAAGGGTGTTAAGCTAAAAGAATAAATTCTCCGCCACCAACAGAAATATATTTGAAAGAAATCTGCTTTATATTTCAATTTGTAATGTCGGACATACAATCCATACAAGTTTGTTCCGGGATCGAACAAAACCGAAGACACTTACAAAGAAGTCCTTGCAATCCGGATATTCACAATCCTGATCGGATTTCCCATCACTTAGGGAGTCTCTATACCGTTGCAACTCAGTGCAGAGACAATCGACAGATCATCCTATCGCTTTCGCAAATACCGGGTCTTCAACACCGATCTTCAATGCAATTCATAACGACGTATCACATATTCGGAATGGGTTATACGACCCCATGGTCCTTTCCCGGTTAACCCGAATAGTGAGCGCTTATTCAAAAATAAGTGTGGCATTCAAATTCAAACAAATCACATCAATTAACCATTCAAAGGGAAATATTGATAGTCGGCTATTGAACTATCAATGGATATGCACAACATCACCAGATTTCAAATAATTTTCCAAATTATTTATTTTCCAAAAATATCTTTACAAGATATATTATTTTCAATACTTCAAAAATAAATCAATATTTATTTTTAAACAAATTCTTCTTTTCATTTATAAATTCCATAATGAATTTATATTTAAAAATATTCATGCATATACGATTTCAATTATTCATTTCAATTTATCTTCAAAAAGATAAATTCTCAATATTCACTTCATATTGGAAAACATTTCCATACTTATTTAATAAGTAATTCACAAATTTTATTTATTTTCAACGCTTGGAAAATATTCAATATACTTCAATCGAAATTTAGTATATATTTCATTCTTTAAGGAAATCATTCTTTTAAACATATTTATTTGGGCCAAAACGAATGTTGCGTAAAACATCGTTACGACAACCCAAAATCACTAGTATAGGGATTCGAATTTTAAGATAGATATATAAATCCCAATACTATACAAAACATTTCCTTTCGGAAATCATTTACTATAACAATAGTGTTATAGTCCACCATTTCCTTCTATTTCTCGAAAACGTCTATTTCAACAATAAATGTTGAAATCTATGGTTTCGAATCTTAACACCTTTTAAAACATCGTTAGATCGTTTTAATTCAGTTCAAAATATCACATTCTAAACAATCTCTTTAACATACTATTCACTATTCAAAAACGTGAATATACTACGTTAACAAATATCATCATTTCCATTCATTTTATTTCAAAGGGTTATTCACTGTCAAAAACGTGAATATAACTTCATTTATAGGTTTCAACAATTTACTTATCAAAATAAGTCATTTGCGAATTTATAAAACAAAGTTTATAAATCCCATTTCTAATTATTTTATAACAACTTCCTTTTATAAATTTTCTTTATTAACCTATTCGATTTATAACTCAATTATAAACTAAAGGTTCATATTATAAGTTAAATACTTATAATTTATTTGTTCACAAAAAATCGTTCCTTTGAACTTCATAATTATAAATCTTATAACTTATAAGATTCAATTATTTATCCAAAACCATTCTTTTAATGACTTTATAAATTTTATAAACCTACTGTTTATAAAATTTCATTTATAATTTCACCGTTTATAATTCTATAAATTTCTTTCAATTTATGAAATTCATTTTCACTTCATTCAAACACTTATAAAAACTCGTTTTATAATTTCAATATTTCAATTTATAAATATCCATTCATAAATCTCTTAATATAATTCAATTTATATTATTCTTTTAAAACGTCTTTAATCTCCTTTATTATTTCACCATTTTGATTCATAAAATAATTAAATTTTATAAATCCTATATTTAAACTTTTCACAATAAATTCTAAAATTCCAATTTTACTATTTTATAAAATCATTAGCATCATATTCTCAAAAAATCAACTTTTAACTATATTTCTCAAAAATCATAATTTTTATAACATTAAAATTATACGTTTATTTATTTTAAATGGATCGATTCCAAATATATAGTATATTTTCAAAAATCACTTTTAAATCCTTTTAAAATTCTAAATTTGGTCCAATGATGCTACACACCAAATAGTCAATCACGACAACAACGATATCATATATCGATATGATAATCCATCAAATATCAAAATATCTGAAATCAAATAAATACTGTTGAGGAATCCAGTTGGATCCCTCCAACCTGTTTTCCTGCATCCACAAACATTAGCACAATACCAATTTCGCTCCAGTACGAAATCATCGCAGTATATGTGATTTAAAATATTATCCGCTTAATAGACGGCGCAATAGGGTCTCATCCGCTAAACAAAAAATGCGGAAAATCAATAACTTCAATATATACATATGCCAATATATATATATATATTGCTATTATATATAATACCAATTTCACTGTTTATGAAATATTCGCGGTATATGTTTTTAATAAATAACATCCGCTTACTAACGGCGCATAATGTCTATTTTAACAATCAATAGATAACAATCATCATTCAAACATGCATTCAAATATTTTAAATCTAACTATTTAAAATAAAATCGAAACTGATTCGATTGAGTGAGAAGTTCTCACCTTGATTTTAAATTCCGTTTTAGCGATTTATTTCGAATAAAATTAAACGGACGTTTAATTTTACCCAAAATTCTCACTAACTCCAAACGACTCCAATCCAATTTCATCGCGTAGTGCTCGTCCATACGATTCCAACGCAACTGGTTTCGCGCGTTTTCGACCTCGTATGAAAAAGTTACAAATATTTGAAGTTACGCGAGTTTTTATATAAAAATTTACAACTTAAATTAAATTTTATAAACCCACTACCCCCCATCACCCTTGGATCCTTCATCATGCCATCATAGCCGCACGTTAGCTTCATCTTCTTCACGTTTCTTTTCTACAGGTAATGAACGCAAGCCCAAACCCATGAATGCAAAAATAGGTTTTGATTTTTGCAACTCCATCGCTTGACTAAAACACGATCAGGTAGTTCCATCGCGTAGCCCTCACCCCAAGCTACTTTCGGCCATAAGCATGAGAAGCTCGGCCTCATCATGTGTCTAGGGTTGCGTGCGCAACTGGCCACGGTCGGCCCCCCTTAGCTCCCCCTCCGATGCTCCAAAACCCATCAAATCCGTATAGATTTCAAGATCTCATCGTGCTCTATAATGTTGTAGTTAACAACTTTGGCTAAAAACGAGTGGATTGAGAAAGATTGAGGGAGGAAGGATCGAACGTTTCTGGCCGTTCAGCAGGGTAGTGGCGGCTAGGGTTTTAGATTAGGTTTTTTTTTTTTTTAATTTATGAAGAGAAGGGTGCTATTTATAGAATTTCGAACGACACTATTCATCCCGGAAATTCCGAAGTCCGATTTACGCGCCGTAACCAGCGTTTCTAGGGTTTACCCCGCGTTTCGGACACAATGGAACATGTTTCGAAAGCTAATTCAGACATCTGTGCGAGTTATGACAATAAACGTTCAATTTAAATTAAACCGATTTAATCGATTTTCTAGGCGTTTTAATTTGTACCGGACAAACGGTAAATCCAATTGACACGAAATTTGAAACCTTACAATAATATCACATTACGGATCCGATGAAACTGGTTTCGTCGAAATCCGAGATTTTTTGAAAAATGGCTATTTTAACTCGCTAAATTAATATTAAAAATAAATCGATGCGTTTCGAGCTGCCACGCTCAAACGGTAACTCCGATTGACACGAAAATTGAAATCCGGTAATAACTAACTATTACGGATCCAATGGAACTGGTTTCGTTCAATTCTGAGACTGTTCAAAAATTGACTATTTTCACTAGTCGATTTAAATATTAAAATATTCAATTTTCACAAATTAACTTTTACTTCGATTTTAAAAGTTCTAAAATATCATTCTAACTTCAATATGATAAAATAAAATTTTACAAATCATTTTCAATCATATTTAACCCAATTTTTCAATTATTTCCATAATTTAACATATTAAATTATCGATTTAATTATCAAATTAAATCCAATAATTCAAATTAAATTTATTTGACTTATAAATTTCACTTATTAATATTTAAAATAAATTAAATATTCAAATTTTAATAAATTAAAATTTTGGGTCGTTACAATCTTTCCCCCTTAAAAGAATTTCGTCATCGAAATTATTAAGTAAGAAAAGTTACAGAATTTATTAACTTTCCAAAATTCATAATTAAACTTCTTATAATCTTTACTAAGTTTTCAAATCATACTTAGTTATCTTCTCAAAAACAACTACTATTGTTTAACTTTCAATTCCAAATCAAAGTTAAAGTTTTCAAAAATTTTTCAATTTTCTCAAAATTTTTCTAACGCCTTAAATTTTCGGAAAAATTCGCCATAGTCTCCTTTGCGCGGCTCGATCCGAAAAAAAATGACAGTATATATATCACAAATATACATCTCATCAAGTAATGAGGCATCCCGAAGGGAAAAAGTATAAAAGTACGGTATGTAATCTGAGATATGTACCTTATATTTTATTAGCAAGCATATACGGCTAATATAGCGCGAAAGCGAGCTCCAAATGCGAAGCAAACGCGATCCGCACCTACTAAACACTCAACAAACAACATGAGAATCATGCATATAGACAATAGTATCAATATACAACATATAACAACATAATAACTATATTTGTCAACATAGCAAATGAAATAAAGCAATTATATTCAACCATCAACCAACTATCATCCATAATCAAATAAATATTCATTCATATTCTCATTAATATTCAATGAATTGATTTTCAATTTAAATCACATTTGATTCATTAACAGTGGATGTTTCTAACATTTATTTTCAATTAGTTTTATATTCACTAATTCATATTCAAGTTGGTTCACTTCCAAATCAAATTCAATTCTATTTAAGATTCACTTAACTTCCAATTGGATTCCAATTACTTTAACTATCTATTTCATTAATGCTTAATGAATTATATACAATCAACTAACAATCATATAACAACCAATGTGTATTAATTACAACCAAATTTCTTTTCTTATATTCATTCTATTTGGTTTAACACTTTCACTTTCAATTGGTTTAATTAAATTGGTTTTTCATTCTATTATTCAATTTCCAATGACATTAGATTTTAATGAATTATCACTTACATTCATTATTTCATATCAACTTAATTCACATTCAATTCATTCATTCAATCCAATTACTAAAGTTGAATTTCATTTCATATAACTCAAGTTCACATTTAATTGATTAACATTTAATCCATTAATTCAATTCAATTTCATTCAATATCTCTTAAGTTATACTCCATTTATAAACATCACTTGTTTTTACATAACTTAAATTCCTAAATATATCCATATAGTTTCACTTCTTATATATATATAAGTTTATTTCACAATTGTAAATCACATTAATTATAATTCAATTCTTATAATCTTTTGCTTATACAATTATTCTTTTACTTAGATTATTCAAACAACTAAACAATCAACTTATATACATTTTAATAATTTTGAAAAATTATTTCTTTATATATAAAAATATAATCAAGGCAAAATTATTTCATTTACCCAATTTAAAACAATATCGTGTCGGTTTATCTTGTTTAAGAGTTTAGAAACCCCTATCTACGATAGTTAGCTAGACTAGATCGACTGGAATCTATAAACAATCAACCGATAAGTCAACACAATACAAAACAATTTTATATTCACTAACAAATACGCTCTCATAGCTATTATTACACTCAAACTCATTATAGAGTACTACTGACTCTATCTCTAATGAGTAATACCCAACAGAACCATGGTTGTCGCTTAACCATATGCTCTGATACCAAATGTAACGCCCCGGAAATTTTCGACTTTCGAAAATTCAACATCGATACTCACTTTATCGACTGCCGAGAAATCGACGGCCGGAAACCCGAAATGTTATGGTTTAAGAAAAAGAAAGAGGTAGAAGAAGATGGAAAAAGGTAGAAAATAGAAAATAGGGAGAAAAGAAAATAGAAAAAAATACGGAACAGAACACAACAGAATCTCACAATTCGCAGCGGAACAATATATAATAAATAAATGAATAATCTTTAAACAAAGAACTATATCAGTTATTACATTACATCACATTTCATTACATCATATCATCAGAGTGTACAACAACAACAACAAACAGTGCAGCGGAAAAGAAATGCTATATACTAGTAATACGCCATGCCATCCAGCTTGCCTCCAGCAACTTCAGAATATCCTGATAAACCTTAACTCTTGACTGCCCGTGTGAAAATTGGTGGGCACTCAGAGTTTAGGAAGGAAAACAATAAACTCCGAGTCAGTCATGTGGCTGGTGTGAGAACTCAAAACAGTTTATTTATCTTTAAAATCAAACTAGAGGAATATTTTTAAATTTAATTCGCAATGCTTTTAAAAATGAGACTACCATAAGGCCTCCCGCACACACACACAATGCAAACGCAGAATCGGAGGAGATTTCTCCTTATGATAGTCAAAGATGCTTGATACGCATTTAAAAGAACATTTGATATTATTACTAGTGTATAGTGTAGGAAAAATTCATTTCGAAAGTAGAATATAAATCTTAGCCAACATAGACATTCCGAACTATGCCTACTATAGCTAACTATGTTCAATAGCAGGTTACCGCCATATTCCATAGCAGGTTATACAACTAAAACCGTACAAGTCTCGTATTGTTTCTTTGGATTTCCAACAAATGGTCAGGCCAAGGAACTTCCCATTGCCACATGGAAACGCCTCTGGATGGACGTCCTGAGAACTTAACCAGCTCTCTGCCAACACAAGGCCGGGTTACCTTTATCACTAGGTAACTACTATACGAGTATGTCATCCCTCGGTCCTTTGGGACCTTTCACCGAGCGCTCGCAATCAATTCACACAATCATAAAGTGTTTTCAATATGAGCAAGTATCTGGGCTCCATACCATGATATCACCCTTTTCCAGAAGGAAATGCACATACCCTAAAGGGAGCTACCCCTCATAATCTTGCCGCATCTTTCCTGTTTTGACCATTCCGGGGTGTGAGGCTCGACGAAGTCACGTCCACAAAAACATACTTTATACAAAAGCCATGCTTTGGGTCAACAAATGATCATAGAAATGATCACCAAGATAGACGATCAAATAAACGATCCTATCACAAATAATCAACACAATGGTCATTTACAGCAACACTCAGCATGTCACATTACCAAATTGGGAATATATCGCTGATAACCTTCAACTACATAACCTCCGAGCTCGTACGTCTCAGAGAAGGGTGTTAAGCTAAAAGAATAAATTCTCCGCCACCAACAGAAATATATTTGAAAGAAATCTGCTTTATATCTCAATTTGTAATGTCGGACATACAATCCATACAAGTTTGTTCCGGGATCGAACAAAACCGAAGGCACTTACAAAGAAGTCCTTGCAATCCGGATATTCACAATCCTGATCGGATTTCCCATCACTTAGGGAGTCTCTATACCGTTGCAACTCAGTGCAGAGACAATCGACAGGTCATCCTATCGCTTTCGCAAATACCGGGTCTTCAACACCGATCTTCAATGCAATTCATAACGACGTATTACATATTCGGAATGGGTTATACGACCCCATGGTCCTTTTCCGGTTAACCCGAATAGTGAGCGCTTATTCAAAAATAAGTGTGGCATTCAAATTCAAATAAATCACATCAATTACCCATTCAAAGGGAAATATTGATAGTCGGCTATTGAACTATCAATGGATATGCACAACATCACCAGATTCCAAATAATTTTTCAAATTATTTATTTTCCAAAAATATCTTTATAAGATATATTATTTTCAATACTTCAAAAATAAATCAATATTTATTTTTAAACAAATTCTTCTTTTCATTTATAAATTCCATAATGAATTTATATTTAAAAATATTCATGCATATACGATTTCAATTATTCATTTCAATTTATCTTCAAAAAGATAAATTCTCAATATTCACTTCATATTGGAAAACATTTCCATACTTATTTAAAAAGTAATTCACAAATTTTATTTATTTTCAACACTTGGAAAATATTCAATATACTTCAATCGAAATTTAGTATATATTTCATTCTTTAAGGAAATCATTCTTTTAAACATATTTATTTGGGCCAAAACGAATGTTGCGTAAAACATCGTTACGACAACCCAAAATCACTAGTATATGGATTCGAATTTTAAGATAGATATATAAATCCCAATACTATACAAAACATTTCCTTTCGGAAATCATTTACTATAACAATAGTGTTATAGTCCACCATTTCCTTCTATTTCTCGAAAACGTCTATTTCAACAATAAATGTTGAAATCTATGGTTTCGAATCTTAACACCTTTTAAAACATCGTTAGATCGTTTTAATTCAGTTCAAAATATCACATTCTAAACAATCTCTTTAACATACTATTCACTATTCAAAAACGTGAATATACTACGTTAACAAATATCATCATTTCCATTCATTTTATTTCAAAAGGTTATTCACTGTCAAAAACGTGAATATAACTTCATTTATAGGTTTCAACAATTTACTTATCAAAATAAGTCATTTGCGAATTTATAAAACAACGTTTATAAATCCCATTTCTAATTATTTTATAACAACTTCCTTTTATAAATTTTCTTTATTAACCTATTCGATTTATAACTCAATTGTAAACTAAAGGTTCATATTATAAGTTAAATACTTATAATTTATTCGTTCACAAAAAATCGTTCCTTTGAACTTCATAATTATAAATCTTATAACTTATAAGATTCAATTATTTATCCAAAACCATTCTTTTAATGACTTTATAAATTTTATAAACCTACTGTTTATAAAATTCCATTTATAATTTCACCGTTTATAATTCTATAAATTTCATTCAATTTATGAAATTCATTTTCACTTCATTCAAACACTTATAAAAACTCGTTTTATAATTTCAATATTTCAATTTATAAATATCCATTCATAAATCTCTTAATATAATTCAATTTATATTATTCTTTTAAAACGTCTTTAATCTCCTTTATTATTTCACCATTTTGATTCATAAAATAATTAAATTTTATAAATCCTATATTTAAACTTTTCACAATAAATTCTAAAATTCCGATTTTACTATTTTATAAAATCATTAGCATCATATTCTCAAAAAATCAACTTTTAACTATATTTCTCAAAAATCATAATTTTTATAACATTAAAATTATACGTTTATTTATTTTAAATGGATCGATTCCAAATATATAGTATATTTTCAAAAATCACTTTTAAATCCTTTTAAAATTCTAAATTTGGTCCAATGATGCTACACACCAAATAGTCAATCACGACAACAACGATATCATATATCGATATGATAATCCATCAAATATCAAAATATCTGAAATCAAATAAATACTGTTGAGGAATCCAGTTGGATCCCTCCAACCTGTTTTCCTGCATCCACAAATATTAGCACAATACCAATTTCGCTCCAGTACGAAATTATCGCGGTATATGGGATTTAAAATATTATCCGCTTAATAGACGGCGCAATAGGGTCTCATCCGCTAAACAAAAAATGCGGGAAATCAATAACTCCAATATATACATATGCCAATATATATATATTGCTATTATATATAATACCAATTTCACTGTTTATGAAATATTCGCGGTATATGTTTTTAATAAATAACATCCGCTTACTAACGGCGCATAATGTCTATTTTAACAATCAATAGATAACAATCATCATTCAAACATGCATTCAAATATTTTAAATCTAATTATTTAAAATAAAATCGAAACTGATTCGATTGAGTGAGAAGTTCTCACCTTGATTTTAAATTCCGTTTTAGCGATTTATTTCGAATAAAATTAAACGGACGTTTAATTTTACCCAAAATTTTCACTAACTCCAAACGACTCCAATCCAATTTCATCGCGTAGTGCTCGTCCATACGATTCCAACGCAACTGGTTTCGCGCGTTTTCGACCTCGTATGAAAAAGTTACAAATATTTGAAGTTACACGAGTTTTTATATAAAAATTTACAACTTAAATTAAATTTTATAAACCCACTACCCCTCATCACCCTTGGATCTTTCATCATGCCATCATAGCCGCACGTTAGCTTCATCTTCTTCACGTTTCTTTTCTACAGGTAATGAACGCAAGCCCAAACCCATGAATGCAAAATTAGGTTTTGATTTTTGCAACTCCATCGCTTGACTAAAACACGATCAGGTAGTTCCATCGCGTAGCCCTCACCCCAAGCTACTTTCGGCCATAAGCATGAGAAGCTCGGCCTCATCATGTGTCTAGGGTTGCGTGCGCAACTGGCCACGGTCGGCCCCCCTTAGCTCCCCCTCCGATGCTCCAAAACCCATCAAATCCGTATAGATTTCAAGATCTCATCGTGCTCTATAATGTTGTAGTTAACAACTTTGGCTAAAAACGAGTGGATTGAGAAAGATTGAGGGAGGAAGGATCGAACGTTTCTGGCCGTTCAGCAGGGTAGTGGCGGCTAGGGTTTTAGATTAGGTTATTTTTTTTTTTTTAATTTATGAAGAGAAGGGTGCTATTTATGGAATTTCGAACGACACTATTCATCCCGGAAATTCCGAACTCCGATTTACGCTCCGTCTATCCCAATATGTATGGCTGGCTCTGTCTATCCCAATTTGGTTGACCTGTTTGGATATTAGTGAGCTAACCTTTGTCTATATAAGGAACATCAAAGTATTAGTGTAGTTGCACTGTAAAACATTGTGCATATGCAGTTTTAATGTCTTGTACGCTCGGTTTACAGCAAACGAATATTGCTGCTCAAATGATGCAGCCCTTTAATTTTAACATGAGTAGCATGTATATGAAAAATATGAATGCAAATTCATTCTTTCAATGAGGAACGAGACTAACCTTAGCTCTCCTTCTTTCAGCAATTGACTGAATGGAGTGGATATTTGATGAGAAGCAATTCATTCTTTCGATCAGGTAAATATCAATGGAAGTAACTGTACCGTAGAGAATGAAGAAAGAAAAATGCTTCTTATGCTTTATACTTTATTCTATTCTTTGCAATATCAAGTGTTGCTAGTACTTTTTATTTTATCATTGAATATCGCTGTTACCTCTGCTTTTCAGGCACTTCCTATTTTATCTTTTTTTAATTTGTTATGAAATGCATGCATATATCACTTTTAGATTCCATGACTGTTTCACACAAACAGTTCTTTGTTATCAATTTACTGAGGTATTTTATTTAATTTTTTATGATATCATAGAATGCATGTGAAATATACATGGTTGCAAAATAGATACCTATAGAAAGCTTTTTCTTGTCAATGTTGACTGCTCACTAGAAATATGCTTTTGAAATTTCGAGCATAATTAACAAACATAGCATAATTGTTAGACTTTCAACTTGGGAAATGCTAATTCTAAGTGTACTAGTTTTTGAATGCTAGGTTATTTTTCGGCAATAACGAGTTCCTCACTTCGATGAAGGGAACCTATGGTTCTTTTAACGGCAATGTTGTTGTGACATCTCTTGAGTTTACATCTGGTGGGTCCTCAAAGGGAATATTTGGACATCTCTTGTGTTTATGCACTAGATCCATAATCCTTATTATTTAACTAAAAGGCTTTTAGAAATTATATCAACACGAATTTTGAAAATTTAAGTTCAAATTGTCATATTGTATGTTTTTTAACCTTACCACATATTTTTGATTAGCTTGTGATAAAGAAAATTATAAGTAGAATTTTATATGGAAATTTGTGGGCATAACTGCACATGTGTATGCAAACAGAGGCACACAAGTCAGAAGGGACACTTACGAGAAGGAGGACAAGCTCTGACGTTGGATCTAACAGAAGGGATTTACTGTCAGTTGATGTAATATTATCAAAGAGCCATTTTATTAACTTCCAGATTATGCTTCCACCTTCATCTTCTGATTCATTTGCATACATATGTCAACCTTTACCCTTCTACTTCAATTACTGTGTCACTAATCACGAATACAATTTCCTTGTCTTTATTCAGTTTCATTTGCAAACATGTTAGAAATTACTGAAATTTAAGGTCTGATACTTTATTTTCATTATTACTTGTATATTTTGGACAGCAGAAACTTCATCAAAGATCTACTTGATCAACTTCTTGTTAGCCATCCAACAACCATTTTCACGGCACGAGGTTGCTTCAAAATATATAAACAATCCGACATCCATCACGGAAACACATCAGCATTCTTATAGAAAAAGAAGTGGACGCCATTCTCAGGAGATGCAACCTTTCAGAATTTTTTTTGTACATTCATAATCTATCAAACAAAGTTGAAAGGGAACAAAAACCATTAGCCAAGGTGGAACAGATGCATCCCTAAGTGTTATCAAAGTGTTTGAGAACCTTTTTTGGAGTTGTGACTGGATTCATTTCCAGAGTTTGAGCAATTATGGGTGCCTAAGCTTCAATCTGATGCACGTATCCACGTTCCTAGTGCCATATACAAGTTCCTATTCTTATTTTTGGCAATTTTCAAAATCTTAAATTTGAATTTAGTCGCATGTTTCTAGTGCAAAACTTTTTTTTTTTATTTTGAAAAATGCAAATATTTGCAGTTTTTTCCTGAAATTAAAAACAGGTTTGTTATTTTAAATGTTTTATATAAAAATTCCCATAAAACTATGCATGTTATATCTTACACACACAAGTGAATACGTAACCTCCAGCGTTGGTTATTATCTTAATTCAACATGTTTACTGCGAAAAGTTGCATTTATATCGGTTGCTTCTGAATTTTTAGCTTTTCCAATTTATTGAGAACTCATTTATTTTCGAGAAGTACTTAAGGTAGGATAAGTCCACCACAATTTACAATTTTAATTTCTTACAGAATAAATTTTTAATTCTCTGTATAATACTTGGGCTTGGTTAGGTTGACCGTATAATAAATGGGCTAGCTTAATAAAATGGGTGAGATGAGTTTGGTTTATATATATTTTAAGCGGGTTAAGTTAATTTCTAGTCACCCATTCATGATCTAGTCCAACCCATTTGATGGTCTACTCCCTAAGGCTAGCCATGGCCATAGAAACATAAAAAAACACATGTAAAGGTTGGCATCTATCTCTAAAAGCAGTCAATGTTTTACCTACATTAACTTTGGGTGCTTATAGAATAGGCATGCATATAACTAACTATATGCATCTCCGTCCTTCTTGTGTAATTGGACGTAGTAATTGAATATATGCATTCATGAAGATTATAAGTTGTAGATTGCAATTTTCTGACTGCAGTTGGATTGGTCAGGAGGCCCACGACGGAATGGCCGGCTGGGATGGTTCTTCCTTCTCTGTTTTTAAGGTGTGGAATTCTTTTCGTGCATCGGCCCCGTCTCGTCCTATCTTTTCCTTTATCTGGGACTCCCGCCTTCCCCCTAAAGTGTCCATATTTATGTGGCGTGCGCTGCATAATGGGCTCCCCCTCCATGCCAATCTTCGTAGGATTGGCATTCTTATCGTCTCTCGATGCTATTGCTGCGGCAATGGGACTGAGGAGACCATCTGCCATCTGTTCTTCGAAGGCTTTGTTGCCAAAGCTATCTGGAACTTTTTTCGTAATTTTATCGGTCTCCATGGAGACTTCTCCTCGCCGGCTGCAATTCTCTGCTCTTGGTGGAACGGTCGTAGTGGAAAGTCTTTTAGATCTATTCTGTATCGTTTGATTCCTTGCCTTATTTTGTGGCACATCTGGTGCTCACGAAACAAGGTAGTCTTTGATGAAGTACGGATGGACCCTACTTCTGTGATTCGTCGAGTTAGGAACGACTTGTTCATAGCTTTCCAGGCTCGCCCTTACGCGAGGCACCTCGGATCCCGATCGCGCCAGCTTGCTGATCGTCTCTCCATTGCTGTTAGGCCCCTTAGAACGGGTATCGGTTGAGGTTTCATTGGATCGGTTTTGACTACTCAGGTATTCTCTGTTCTAGTAAATTCCTTTTATTACTAATACTACTGCTAGTCATACAAGGTTGAAAAGCATGGAGCACAGGTATCTGGCAGACAGGCTGCATTGGAGTGTCCTCGTCTAATCAGGGTTGGTATGACTGGAGCACAAGTTTTTGTTGAGCTTTAGGGATTGGACGATGGTCAGCTCAGATTTCTATTGGTCGAGAGTCTCTGTATCATGCTTACAAACGGTGGTCATGCTGGAGCTTGTTAGCGTGATACGATGGGCGGTGGTTTACCGGAGCTCATCCAGAGATTCTCGACAGGCAGCCTCCTTCTTTCCCTTAGGCTGTGCAGTTTTTGATGTACATCTATTATTGTACTATTGCTGTTTTTTGTCTCCTGTAGCTCAGTCACCTGCCAGGCTTGTTGGCAGCTCCTTTCCCCTTGGATTGTCTATATATATATATATATATATATATATATATATATACACACACACACACACACACACCTTTTTGTTAAAAAAAAAAGGTCAGGAGGCCAAAGGTGCAGCTGGAGCTGCCGTTATTCTACTTGTTTCCGGTGTCTCTGTTATGCTGTCCATTTTCTATATGTGGAGGTCGCTATTGAAATTCCAGTTGCAGTTATGTATTATTTGTTCACTTTATTGGTATCTTAAACATGACACAAGCATATCGTTTATATGTATCTATATAATAAAATCCCCTTTGGTTTAACGGAAAAGACAATAAGATTTATTTTTACCAAAGACATCCGATGAGTAGAATCGATCCACCTCATCAAACAAACGTCAAAATTAAACTCTATTAAACACCCGTTTATTCAATAAAAACTGCTCCCACGGTTATTTCCATGTCTACAAAATCCCCTCCAATATTATATCTTGACCTCCTTCTAATTTGATTCTTACACGCAGGTACCTGATGATGTATAATACAAGATCCGAATTTTTCGTTGAGAAAAAATGCATTGACTGTTGTTCCAGATCTGAACAGAAACTACAGTTTTGATGACTAGAGAGAAGATCTGCAGCAAAACGCCTTTTTTTTCCTTAACCAATGACACGCAACAGGTCAGATCTTTGTTTTATATACTAGTTCTTCTTGATTGTGATTAGTTGGGGTGCAAGTATATTCTTAAATTATTTGTGTTTTAAATCACCTTTTAGGATTCATGATTTATCATCAGTCTTATTGCTTTTGACAAAGTTAGCGTATAATCAACCACTGCCTCGGTATATCTACTGAACCTCATCAATTTTCTCACTGTTAACCTTCATAACTACTAGACCACAGTGATTTAATGTCAATAATTTTCTCGGTGAGGAAAATTAAAATTTTATCTCCTTTTTAGTTATTTATAAAGTAGGTTCTCTCCTTTGAATTCCATTCTTTGTATCATCATTTATTTCCAAATGGATAATGTTGTCTTGTATCCAAATTATGCAAGATATATTAATCTTTTCTTTTTTGCAAGTCAAAAAGAAAGTTTCATGCATAGGAGAAGATGTCCAAATTAACGAGATAAATTACTTTATTTGCTCCTTTACGGGTTTATAACGAACATTTTACTACATTATTGAGAGTAGTAATTATTTAATAATTATCCGCCTTTTACTTAAGGTGGTATCATCCACCCTAATGACATTTTTCCTCATTTATATTCATTTTAGCATCACCTCTATATCGTACGTAATTAAACTGATAAGATTGAATGATAAAACTGGATTATTTTGCTTTTAAGGTTTTAAACCACAAACACATACTACTATCAGTTCTTACATGTCACATGTCGAAGCACATTTCACCGTAGTTTAATGACGTTAGATTATGTTTCTCTTTGATTTTTTTTTTCAAACAACAGTCTATTTGCAAAGAAGTACATGATCTGATTGTCTATTATTTTATTAGACAACAAGTTTACTTTCAGATAGAAAACATTTTCTTAATGACTTCACTGCAACATCCTTTTTGTTGAGCATTTATCTTTGATAAAGTGATGTTTATATGTTGCACTTTTAGCATGTGACCTGCGCATTGATTGATTGTAATATCATGTATTTTATGCTGAGTTTGATTATTTTCCTTCCTTTAATTTTAATATTTAAAGTAATATGACAAGGGTAATAATCAAATGATACATATGCTATATCTGAAACCTTTTCACCTATAAAGATGCATACAATTTGTATTTAATTGAGCATGTAAGTTGCCATGTTCCAATTTGATATTCAATTAGTAATTTCATATTCCTACCAAAATTTTAATTTCCCTGTTTGTACTTTCTATGTTTTGTTTTTCACGTTCCATAAATTCAATATTTGCATTAGTGTCCTTTATCTTATTTTTCGTTTGTTTGTTTCTTGAAATTATCTTACATCAATATCGATTTTCTTTTAATGTTTATCAAACCATTAACTTTCGAAAGTCCCACTGAAAGAAAAAGTGGTTTTGTATTATTATTCTTATTCTCATTGTTATTACTATTTATTTTCTTCACAAACACTGAATTCTTTTGTTGCAGTTTCATATATTATGTTAGTTTTGGAAAAGAGTATATACCCTATCTCTCTTATCTAAAAAGAAACAAATACTAATATTAAACTGAGACTAGGGAGCAAGTTTATCTAAATGAAATCGTAGATTCACAATTAACTCATATTAAAAGAAATATGTCTGCACATTATATTTTTTCCTACTTCATATTACCCAAATGAAACACTTAACAAATTTTTCATCCATGCCATCACCTTTTAAGATTACTTGGTTTGTAGCACATTGACTGACCATGCCAGGTATTTGAATTCAGATTTTATTTTTTGAAAGATCTCTCCTTTATTAAGTTTTTCCAAAAAAGTTAAATTCTTTGTATAGGATTTGGTATACATTCCAACCCGTGTTATATGGAATAGAATTTACTTATTTTTTTGATAATTATCACTCATGTCAAAGCGTTGAATGGCATATTAATGGGCTCAATTATTGCAATGAACTTAATTTCTTTCCATCGATATCTTTGCTTTAGACGTTTAATTTAAATTTACGTGCTCATTTTGCAACTTCTAAATCTGCTGGCTAGATATTTATGGGATCCCTGATGCAAAAACGTCAAATTTATTCTTTAATTCATTCACATCTGTTTAGTTCTTTACCTTTTCATCATATTTTTCGGTTTTAATTAATAAATTTGTTATTCTAACTATTTCAATAATAGTAATTGATAAAAAATTCCAACCATCATTTGTTGTCAGCCATAAATAAATATGTTTATACACTGATTTTTGGCAACTAGCGTGTTCAAATCTATTTCCCTTTTACATTTCATGTAACATTGATTATTAGAATGCTTATCGTGTAAAAATGCAGTAAAATCTGTTACTGCTATAAATTGTACTCGAATTTGGACTGACCTCTTCTGAATTTTATTCAGCAAAATTTTAATATGATTTTAACAAGATAAAGCAGAATTTTGGCACTTGCAAATTTTTGACAATGACAAATGATAGAGATCCTTATAATGGAAAATCCATGTTAACCAAGATGGTTACTGATACTTTATTACCAGATTCACACATTAATACATTGTTAGTATTTCACCAGAACTCCATCTTTCAAACAAATTAATACAACACTAACATACATTATTATTTATCTAACTAGAGATCCTTACAAAGGAAAATCAGTGCTAATGATGCAACAGAATGATGGTTGGAACTTGGAAGGCACATAGGCTGAATGACATGGATTAATAACATGAAGCTCAGTCAACCTGAGAAGAACTTAAAAAAAAACTATGGTCTGAAATCTTTGAAGCGATGCTGAAACCTATTTGCTGAAAATAATCGATGACTGAAGCAAACTTATCCTGTTCAACTCCAAACTAAAATAATACAACTAATATGAAAATCAAATTAGGTTGAATCTGATGAATACTTGACAGTTGAAGCAAAGTGCAACAATAAACATAGGATGGACAACAATGGACATTAATGAGTACTTGAAACACAATTGGAGTGTGCTAGCTAAGTGGACATGAGATGGGATAAGGTATCGGATTTATCAGAAATACCAAATCCTTGGCTGAAGCGAATTAAAAGCAATACTGTCGCGCGTTCTAATTGGCTGGAGGTCAAAATTGAACTGTTGGTGAAGCATGCTCCCACTGTAGGACATGTAGAACAAAATGAATAATCATAGAACTGAATGAATGAATAAAGGCTACACTTGAAGCATGCATACAGTGGTTGAACTCAATGGAATGACAGAATGAATGAATTCTTGTTGATGCCTACATACATCAAATAACCTGTAATAGTTTGGCTGAATGAATCATAATGCACCAGGCAATTGCCCTACATCAGTTTGAAAATTACGATCTGAAGCTGCTTCAATACGGAAGGAATGAGTGAGCACAGAGGTACATATAGGGATGGAAGTGAATTTGAAAGCGAGACGTGGATCTGAAATGCAGAGGTGCAGTATTCCGTTGCAGACAAAGGTGGTTAAGTAGCGAGAAGGTGGTAGAACAGAGGCTTCAACACTACTGAAAGGTGGCAAGATGTTTAGTATAAGTCTGAAATGAGTTGCCACCTAAAGATTTTCCCTTTTTACTGTACTAATGGGAATATTGAATATCAATTTGTTTAGTGCTCATGTATTTAAACCTTTTTACATTATTCATAAGTTGGCTTTTGTAATAATTTGAAAACTCCATCTCAAAAGCACTTCAAAACTAAATTGATATTTGATCATTTAATTTATATTCAACAAATTTAAAATTAATAACCTAACGTATAACACATCATATTTAATAAATACAAAATCTACACACGTGCCATCGGCACGGACTTCCTACTAGTACATATACATATTTATTACCTTGCATACGCACACATATATAAATACTTGCTACATTAATAATAATTTTACCTTCCACACACAGATGATAGATGAACTTTCTCAACATACTATTATTAGTAAGTAATTATATTTGCTTGCTTGATATGCTTTGTTTTGTTGTTGATTAATAATTAATTGTTGGTGAGATTTTATTTCATTTTACCTGAAGTGTTAATCTTGAAATGCGAGTCAAAACTATGTTTTTAAGGGAAGTTTGATTTGATCTATTCAATAGCGGTTTTATTAAAAGCCACAAAAGAAAAGAAGTTTTAAAATATGGAAATTAAATTCCATAAATGAGTTTCCAGCCATAGTCATTTGAAACGCGTGTACATATCCATGATTAAAAAACACACAGCGGCAGGCAAGTTTGTAGTGAAGTAGAAAGATATTTAACATGAGGTTAGAGATGGAGACTGAAGATAAAGATGCGGCGGTAAGACACATGGACGAATCCATTCCACATGTAGCGGTAACGGTAATTAGTTAGCTGCATGCAAGTGTGTACCAATGGCACGATTGTGATAAGCTAGGTTAATAAATGCTTGCTTGTTTGTTTTTTTTTCCACATGTAGCAATAGTTTGTTTCTTTACTGCATTGGGTTATTATCAGATTTTTAATGTAATGGACAAATGGTTAATACTTGTTAGACCTCCCTATAATCATCTTGAAGTATGTTTGGAGTTTGGAGGAATATTACGTTTTTTGCAGGTTAGCTAAGAATAACACATAATGATTTTATAGGAGTACCTGGTATTCAGTTTTTATCATCAAAGCTTACGATAGGAACTGATTTGTACCGCAACCTTTTCTTGGTTAACCATACAATTTAACTATCAGTATAAGTATGTACTTTTTTACAAGTTGATCTTGAAAAGCTATATAAACTTGAACTAGCCGGTAAGAAACCATTCCATTCGGGCTGTAAATTCTACCAATCTGGACTAAATTGCTAGAAAAGTTTTAGTTTGCAAATGAATAGTATATGTATTAACGTGGATAATTTGGAGTCAATTTCGGAAACTATAACAATATTTTTGTGGATAACATGATTGTTTATTGAAATCAACCTCAAATGTTGCAGTCATTCAACAAGTATCCAATTATAGTATACACAATTTCCCTTTATTTGTTTGTAATTAATTATTTCCTGTTAAGCTGCATATTTGTTTACTTATCTGGACATCATATTTATTGCAAAATTGAATGTAGATCTGAAATAAACGCCAAGTTGGTCCGGGAATTTAAGGAAACTAGCGTATTGTGAGATCTTAATTTAAAGCAATTTGCTATCAGGTCTATCAAAAGTAGCTGAGAGGAACAAATGCAAAGATGGGTTGGAAAAGATTAACATATTCTCAAGTGCTTATGTTATGATGCTTCAGTCTCGGAACTAAATCTGAGAAATGTGCATCACTTGCAGTAGGTATTCATAATCTGTTATGAAGATAATGCATTTGCCTCTTTATGCTTATTCTTCATTCTATATTAGTATACTTTCCTTTCTAGTGTACCTTAAATAAATTTGAAAATTATTGAGTTTTTAAGATATAGTGTTTGGTGGTTTGGTTGTGCAGGTTGGTGAATTTGATGTTTTGTGCAGTGGAGGAAGGGTGATTCAGGGAGGAAGTGTGGGTATCGTCGCTGGTGCAAGTTCAGGTTTTAAAGGGGGGGGGGGGGGGGGGGGGTGGGGTTGTATTTGTTGACATTGTTTGTATGGATGATGTGCAGTGCAGGTTGTTGAGATGTTTCTGGATTTGTTTTAGTCGAAAAGTGAATGAAAGATGATTCAATGAAGGAAATGAATTAGTGGATTTGTTTTAGTCGAAAGAATGAAACATTTTCCATTCTTTTACTAAACATCCCTGATTAGTTCCTTAATTTCTTCACTCAAACCCCTCCATCTTTACATGGCATATGTGACGACCCACATTTCGGAAGGTTAAAATCGACAATAATCTACACATGTTCGACTTAAACAATCTGGAATGTAGATAATCAATGTGGTTAAATAAGAAAAATAAGAAGAGAAGAAGAAAACAAACACAGAATCTCACAGCGGAAACGATAAAATATAATAATCAAATAAACAATCCATGAAGCCGTTTACTATACATTTGATTTAATCTATACACATTTATCAGAGCTATATATATATACATTAGGGATAAATAATCAATACAGCAGAATAATATGATGCGGGGGGATAATAATAATAATAATATACGAAAACTCCGTCTTCATCCTCTAGAGAATAGTCTTCAATACGCTGAAAAACTCAGGACAGACCCGAGCGTAATGAAAAGACAAAACACTCGAGTTGGGACTAAAATACTCTTATGTAAGTCAAATCAATATCACAAATATGATGCAATAACTTAAGATATGTTAAGGGATTTTCCATCTTCTAAGGATCCGTTGACCTATTTATGTATAATATTATACGCTATATTAGATATTGTCTACCGGTAAAATAAATACTAAAATAGCGTTAAGGCTTTACATTGATCCACCTTAACATATTTGTACAGTTCTACATTAAAGTCGTAATGGCTCGTATAGGGATAAATATGGCAAGGCATGTGAGGCAATGCTCAAGGTAGGATTCTACCAGTTTACCCTTTCTGGATGGTAGTAACGCATCTGTGGCCGACCGTGACAATCAATCCAACCGACAAAAGATGCACCCATCGAATACAAAATCACAATAGTAATATGAGGGATCAACGTCGCTAGAGGTAGCTAACCTCAATGGCCAGACATAGGCTCCTATTTTAGTCATTTTAATTATGACACGAGTGTCAAGGCTATCCATCATCGTTCTCTTATTTCAATCCAGTAAATGTTGCCAATTCAATCACTATATTCTGGATATCATTCACCACGTACACGGTTGTCAAAGTGGTTCCAATATTGACAGAGAATATGCCAATAAGAGGCCCCGGTCTATTTAACAACCAAACGTCGTTTTACACACCGGTTGGTTCTTTTATATTTCGAAAACAATTCGTACTTGATATCAAAATATCATATTCGCTTCAAAATCAAATCCATTTCGAAATCATCGTATTTACTCAAAATCATATTCAGTTCGTTACATCATTTTCACTTGAAAATATCATTTCACTCCGATCTCTCAATTTCGCTTCCAAAATTGTTTCGAACTTCAATTTAGGTTATAACTTCATTTTAACCATTTTGTATTTAAATCCAAGAGTTAAAAATAAACATTTCACTTTTTGACCAGTTTGAATTTTTAGAAAATAGTTTGAATTTTTTAAAATAGCTTAGATAGAAATAAATAATTTAATAGAAAATAGTTTGAGTATTGAAAATAGTTTATATAGTAAAATAGTTTGGAAAATCAAAATAATTTCAATATTTAAAAAATATAGATTTTTAAACTATTTATACTAAAATATTCATTTAGAAATTGTTTCAAAGTCAAACCAGTTCACTTTTCAAAATTTTCAATTCAAATCAGTTCCAATTTCCATTTCGATTTAATCAATTCAATTCCAATTTCAAGTCGAATTTTACTTCGATTCCAATAAATTTCAATGCCAATTCAAAAATAATTTAAAATTCCAATTCTAAATTAATTTAAATTCCAATCTCAAATTAATTTCAACTCCAATTCCAAATTTAAACCATTTCGATTTATATCAATTACGAGTTCGATTTCCAAAATATCGATTCAAAATACTTAAATCAAAATTTCCTTCAATATTCAATTTAAAATCCAAATATTCAAATATAATTAAATTCCGAGCTCAATTTCGAAATATCATTTTATATCACCTTTTACTTAGAAATATTCAAAGTTCGAGTAAAACTCCAATCTTTTAAAACAAATCAATTTTCTGAAATTCACTTCATATTTCGATTACAACTTAAAAATTTTAACTTCGATTATTTAAAGCATTCCTATTTCAAATTTAAATTTCAACATTCCGAGCTCCAGTTCAAAAATAAATTCGATTTTCATAAATTCATTCTTTTCCTTAAAACCAAATCATTTAAATAATTTTAAATCAAAATTTTAAAATCATTTAATTTAACCGATCCGATGTCCGTATATAATTCTCTATCCTATGGCCAAGTGAATGAGATATTTCAATTTAATTTAAGGATGGATATATATCATTTCAATCCAAAATAAATGCCACATGTATATATCGTTTCAACCTATTTCTTAATTTATTTGAAATAATTCAATTTACAGTTTTATGTACTGTAAATAATATACATGATGATAACATGATATATCAAAATAACTAAACATCCAATCATTCAAATATCAACCAATTTCCATTCATCACAATCAAACATCCAAACTATCAACAATCAAACAATTATCGATAATCAGGGATTTTACTAACAATTAAATTTTAATTCAATTTTAAGTGTCAATTTAAATTCTATCAATTAATTCAGATGTCAATTAAATGTCAATTTAAATTTATCAAACAACTGTCAATGAAATTTTAATCACTTCAAGATATAATTAACTAACATAAAAATTATTTCAGTCAATTGTGAGCGTACAAGCACTCACATTTTATTTAAAACTGAAATTTTTTTCAGCTTTAAATAAATCCCAAATTGATTCCATTGCACAGACGACACCGATACGAATCCAATGCATCAAACCATTCTTGAATCCGATCTCGAACGCAAACGTTATGAATTAATTAATATAAAGCTAATTAACATTAATTAACAGTTAAGAATAAAAAACGAGCAAACCTTATCGTTCCCTCTTTAAACTGCTACAAGCCGTGCGCAGAGACTCGCGCATCTTCCAAATTCGCGAACTCACTTCCATAATCGATCGACGTCTGATCCCTGCCGCTGGCATCACCTCAGACCATCGCCTCCAGATCCAAGACGAACGTAAAAATCATCCATGTGCGACCATCCCCATGAGCGCGCCTCGTCAACGCCACCTTGCCCACCTCCTTGAGTTCACACACGCGTCTCCTGCCTTCTAGGTCACGACGTTTCGAAGTCGAGACGCCTCCCTCCATTGAAACCGCGACCTGCGATTCTGTTTTTTTTAAATTTCGAACGATCGGCACTTTTTTTTATTTGCTCGATTTTAATCTGTAATGGAAGAAAGGAAAGGGTAGAGGGACACAGATATATGCGGCCACGTATGAAAGTTTGTTGAGAGGAATAAAAATATCTATTATTTAATTAGTAAATATCTCGCTTACGCGACCGTGAAATCTCGAACTCCAAACAAAACGTGCCACCTGGCGTTTATAGTGTTTTGCCTACATTCCAAACACAATGGGACTATTTTCAAGGCCTAATTCGATCGTATATGGAAGATAGCTTTTCAAAGTCAATTTATTTTATCGAATTCCGAAATAAATTTCTATGCGTTTCAAGCTTGCACGGTTAAAGGACAAGTCCGATTGCTACGAAACTTGAAATCTTACAATAATTCACTATTTCGGATCCGATGAAATTGTTTCATCGAAATCCGAGACTGTGACCAAAATGGCCATTTTTACTCTTAATTAAAATATAAAATTTCCATATTTTAATTATTCACATTTAAATCCAATTTTTAATGTTAGTCAATTTCCGATACCATTTTTAATCATATTAAATCCATAATTCAATTATTTAAATAATCTCCTATATTAAACTTAAACAAAACTAAATTATCCAATAAATTATTATTAACAAATCATTATATTTTTACCCATATTCATCCCGAAATTTCATTATATTTAATAACTTACAATAGTCAAAAGTACGGGTTGTTACATACTCCCCCACTCAAAACTTTTCGTCCTCGAAAAGGCGTTAAGTAAAGAATTTACATACAATATATTATATTCAAAATAATCAGTTATAATATTAAATCTTATTAGAAAACTTTTATTACGCTTCGACTACGCCACTCCGCCATTGGTTTTACGGAATATACAAGTTAGTTAACAAAGAAAGTTATAAATTTTTAAAACTTCAAAATTTTTCTAACTCCCGGGAAAATTCCGGCAGAGTCTTCTTTGCGCGGCTCGATTGGAAAATTTTATAATTCAATATATAATACAAATATAACCAATATATATCAAATATACATTTTATCTCAATGATGAGGCATACCAAGGGCAAAAATGTAAAATCACGGTACGTAATCCGAGATACATACCTTATTATTAATAATATGAGCGAGTTCGCTCGTATTAAGCAAACAAAAGCATGTAAAACCCGCGTATACGTCCATATAGTCTTCGTATGTACCTATCTCAACTCAAATTTACAATATTAGTTAACATTCAGCGATATAGAAGCATGTATAAGAATAATATAACCATATAACACATATTTTGAATTCAAACAATAAATATAGGCACAAATACGCAACATGCAACGGTTATATGCAATCAAAACAATAATAACAATGGTTTGAAACAAAAGAAACCATCCAACCATCAATATTCGTCTAATTAATCCAATTAATCCATAACCATGTGAATTTACGTTATCAAATATCAATTTTTAATTTATACCCTTCATTTCTTATTAACATTTATTTTATTAACATTTTAATTGATTCATTTCAATTTATTTGCATTCAACCAACCTTTATTTAAATAGATTCACGTTCAATTGATTTTTCATTCAATTTACTTACTTCCAATCGATTTGCATGCACTTATCAATATTAATAAATTTACACTATATTAATTTACACTCGTTTATAGTTACATTCATTCATTTTTTTCTTCCCACTTCCATTATTTCATTTCAATCACTCATATAATTAATTACACTTTAGTAATTTAATTCCATAGCACATACCATATATTTAAAATTGATTCACATTCACTTATTAATATTCATTTTGTTAACCATACAATGGATTTATATTCAATTCATTTGCTTTTAATTTATGTACATTCAATTAATTTGGTTTCAACCCATTTTTCTTTCAATCGGTATTTATTGCATTCGCATTTGATTTATTACAATTCAATATACTTACATTCAATCGATTTGTTCCAATTATTTACATTTGTTTCATCTACAATTTATCTAGATTGCATTCCATTGATTTTTTTTCCAAATTCTTTACCACATTCATAATTTGTTTTTTTCTTCAATTTATTCAAATTTATTTCATTTACATTTGGTTCATTAAATTTAATTTGTTAAGTTCCAATTGTTTCACTTTAATTTTAACAATGTTTCATACAAATCCTTTTATGGACCATTTTATAAAATTATTCCATTTAACCTTGTTAAGTTAAATTTATTTCCACTTATTATATTCTTTTCTTAAACTAGCATCATTTATAAATCATCTAAATTCATTATAAATATTTTATACAATGCAAAGATGTTTATTATTATTTATTTATATCTTAAGTTATTATTAACTCATCGATTCAATTCATTTATTCAAATTCATATTATTAATTTACTAAAGTAAATTTTCTTTTATAACCCAATTCATATTAATAATTATATATTTTTCTTCCACGATCAATTCATTTAGCCTCTTTGAGCTAACTACAATTCATAATTTATTCCAACAACTTATTCCATATTATATTAGTTAACATTTAATTTTTATTTAAACAACTCCACTTGTAATTTATTTATTTATATCCATTTTAAATTAAATTAAATTACTCATATTAATTTTATTTGCATTCAATTATTTTATTTAATTTGCTCCACAATTCAAATTACATTTCATTTTAAAATTCAAGTTCGTATTCATTTGAGTAATTCATTTTATAGTTTAAGTGGAATTAATTTTCTTTACTAATTCATGTACTTCGACTCAAATCCAATTCAATTCATTTAATCCTTATCAAGTTACATTTTTTTCTATTCAATCCATTTCTCAGTTTATTTAATTTTATTAAAGTTAAACTTTTTTCTCTTCTCTTATCATTCAAATTCAACAATTTAAATTTGTTTTTAGCTTAACATCACTCAAATCCATAAGTTATACAACTTGATTCACTTAAAGTTTTATTTTATTATTTTATCTAACTCATTTCAATTACAATTCACTTTTATCTAAGCTTCTTGAGTACCTCTTCATTTTATTTTATTTTATTTTCACTAACTCAATTTTATTAACATTTCTTAAGTCAATTCTTTTTTTTCCATATTTTAATTTCAAATTTTCATTTATTTGCTTAATCAAAATATTCAACAGATTTAAATTTTAATTATTCTTTCCTTTTCAAATCTTTAAGTTATAAACTTATTTTTTTTATCTATACTATTTTCAGTTATAAGTTCAAAACTATTTTCATATATCTATCAAATCATCCTTAGAATAATTTTTTCACAATAAAAATTGTTTTAATCGAAAATAAATTTCTTTTGGTAATAATTCTCACTCAGAAACTTGGAAATGAATAGTGGCAATGATGCAGTCATCCCCAGAATTATTTTCCAACGACCAAAGCGAGTTTAATGCTTTTATTTTCTTCAGAAATCCTTTCAAAATATTTTTTTAATGAAAACACTTTCAAATAATATTAATATTATTTTGAAGGCTTTGAAATAAATTTTTGAAAGCAACAGACTTTAAATTTGAAAATTCTCGACTTTTAAATCCTTTCCATTTATAAGTCGTTTGATAAATATACTTATACAAATTTCACTACTTTATTATGAGAATATTTTGTTAATTTACGAATTTGTTATTTCAAAAAATTCTTATTATAATTAGATTTCAATTCAATATAATTATCAAACGCTTCATAAAATAAAATTCACAAAATATTCATTTGCTTAAATTCAACCAATAATCGATGAAAACTAAATATTATCATCTCCTAACAAAAATTTCATTAAAATTATCATTGTATATATAAAATATAATTTAGGTAAAATTATTTCATTTACCCTATTTTAAAACAATATTATGTTGACTTGCCTCGTTTAAGTGTTTAGAAACCCCTAACGATAACATGACACGCCACGCACCGACTAGAATTCATAAACAACTCAATGGATAAGTAAAACAACATAAAACATTTAATAACACTAACAAGTACGCTCTCTCATATATATACACTCAAAAAAACTCATCTAGGGTATTACTACCCTATCTCTAATGAGTCAAACCCCACAAAGCCAAGGTTATCGCTAAATCTGGCTTTGATACTAACTGTGACGACCCATATTTCGAAAGGTTTAAATCGATAATAATCCACACATGTCCGACTTAAAAAATCCGAAACGTAGATAATCAATGTGGTTAAATAAGAAGAGAAGAAGAAAACAAAACACAAAATCTCACAGTAGAAACGATAAAATATAATAATCAAATAAACAATTCATGAAGCTGTTTACTATACATTTGATTTTAATCTGTACACATTTATCAGATCTATATACATACATCAGGGATAAATAATAAATACAACAGAATAGCATGACGCTGTGGATAATAACAATAGTAATATACCAAAACTCCGTCTTCATCCTCCAGAGAATAGTCTTCAATACGCTGAAAAACTCAGGACTGACCCGAGTGTAATGAAAAGACAAAACATTCGAGTCAGGACTAAAATACTCTTATGTAAGTCAAATCAATATCACAAATATGAGTGCAATAACTTAAGATATGTTACGGGATTTCCTATCTCTAAGGATCCGTTAAGCTATTTATTTATAATATTATACGCTATATTAGATAATGTCTATCAGTAAAATAAGTATCGAAATAGCGTTAAGGCTTTATATTGATCCACCTGAACATATTTGTATAGTTCTAAACCAAAGTTGTGATGGCCCGTATAGGGATAAATATGACAAGACACGTGGCCAATGTCCAAGGTAGGATTCTAGCAGTTTACCCTTTCTGGCTGGTCGTAACCCATTTGTGGGTGACCGTGACAATCAATCCAACCGACAAAAGGTGCACCCATCGAATACGGAATCACAATAATAATACGAGGGATCAACGTCGCTAAAGGCAGCTAACCTCAATGACCAGACATAGGCTCTTGTTTTAGTCATTTTAATTATGACATGAGTGTTAAGGCTCTCCATCATCGTTCTCTTTTTCAATCCAGTAAACGTCGCCAATTCAACCACTAAATTCTGGATATAATCCACTGCGTACATGGTTGTCAAAGTGGTTCCAATATTGGTAAAGAATATTCCAATAAGAGGCCTCGGTCTCTTTAACAACCAAACTTCGTTTTACACACCTGTTGGTTCTTTTATATTTCAAAAATATTCGTTCTTGATATCAAAATATCATATTCGCTTCAAAATCAAATCCATTTCGAAATCGTTATATTTACTCAAAATCATATTCAGTTCGAAACGTCATTTTCACTTGAAAATATCATTTCACTCCAATATCTCAATTTCGCTTCCGAAATTGTTTCGAACTTCAATTTAGGTTATAACTTCATTTTAACCCATTTCGTATTTAAATCCAAGATTTAAATATAAACATTTCACCTTTTGACCAGTTTGATTTTTTTTTTAAAATAGCTTTGATAGAAACAAATAATTTAATAGAAAATAGTTTAAGTATTGAAAATAGTTTATATAGTACAATAGTTTGAAAAATCAAAATAATTTGAATATTTAAAGAACATAGATTTTTAAACCGTTCATACTAAAATATTCATTTAATAATAGTTTCAAAGTCAAAACAGTTCACTTTCCAACATCTTCAATTCAAATCAGTTCCAATTTCCATTTCGATCTAAGCGATTCAATTCCGATTTCAAGTCGAATTTTACCCCGATTTCAAATTAATTTCAATGCCAATTCCAAGTTAATTTCAACTCCAATTCCAAATTAATTTAAATTCCAATTCTAGATTAATTTAAATTCCAATCTCAAATTAATTTCAGCTCCAATTCCAAGTTTAAACCATTTCAATTTATATCAATTACGAGTTCGATTTCCAAAATATTGATTCAAAACTCTTAAATCAAACTTCTCTTCAATATTCAATTTAAAATCTAAATATTCAAATATAATTAAATTCCGATCTCAATTTTGAAATATCATTTTATATCACTTTTTACTTAGAAATATTCAAAGTTCGAGTAAAACTCCAATTTTTTAAAACAAATCAATTTCTGAAATTCACTTCATACTTCGATTACAACTTAAAAATCTCAACTTCGATTATTTAAAGCATTTCTATTTCAAATTTAAATTTCAACGCTTCGAGCTCCAATTCAAAAATAAATTCGATTTCTATGAATTCGATTTTTCCTTAAAACCAAATCATTTAAATAATTTTAGATGAAAATTTTAAAATCATTTAATTTAACCAATTCGGTGTCCGTATATAATTCTCTATCCTATGGCCAAGCGAATCAATTATTTCAATTTAATTCGAGGATGGATATATATCATTTCAATCCAAAATAAATGTCATATGTATATATCATTTCAACCTATTTCTTAATTTATTCGAAATAATTCAATTTACGGTATTATATACTGTAAATAATATACAGGATGATAACATGATATATCAAAATAGTTAGACGTCCAATCATTCAAATATCAACCAATTTCCATCCGTCACAATCAAATATCCAAACAATCAATAATCAAAACAATCAAGCAATTATCGATAATCAGGGTTTTTACTAGCAATTAAATTCTAATTCAATTTTAACTGTCAATTTAAATTCTATCAATTAATTCAGATGTTAATTAAATGTCAATTTAAATTTATCAAACAACTGTCAATAAAATTTGAATCACTTTACGATATAATTTAACCAAGATAAAAAAATTTCAGTCAATTGTGAGTGTATGAACACTCACCTTTTATTTGAAACGAATTTTTTTTCACTTCAAATAAATTCCAAATTGATTCCATTGCACAGACGACACCAGTGCGAATCCAATGCATCAAACCGTTCTCGGATCCGATCTCGAACGCAAATGTTATAAATTAATTAATATAACGCTAATTAACATTAATTAACAATTAAGAATAAAAACATAGAGCAAACCTTATCGTTCCCTCTTTAAACTGCTATAAGCCATGCACAGAGACTTGCACATCTTCCAAATTCGCGACCTCACTCTCGTAATCGATCGACGTCTGATCCCTGTTACCGGCATCACCTCAGACCATCACCTCTAGATCCAAGACGAACATAAAAACCATCCATATGCGACCATCCCCACGAGCACACCTTGTTAACGCCGTCTTGCCCACCTCCTCGAGTTCATGCGCGCGTCTCCTGCCCTTCAATTCGCGGCGGCTCGAAGTCGAGACGCCTTCCTCCATTGAAACCGCGACCTGCGATTCTTTTTTTATTTCGAACGACCGGCAGTTTTTTTTATTTGTTCAATTTGAATCTAAAATGGGAGAAAGGAAAGGGTAGAGGTACATAGATACATGCAGCCATTTACGAAAGTTTGTTGAGAGGAATAGAAATATCAATTATTTAATTAGTAAATATCTCGCCCACACGACCGCAAAATCTCGAACGCCAAACGAAACGTGCCACCTTGCGTTTATAATGTTTTACCTCTATTTCAAACACAATGGAACTTGTTTCGAGACCTAATTCGATCGTATGTGGAAGATAGTTTTTCAAAGTCAATTTATTTTATCGAATTTCGAAATAAATTTCTACGTGTTTCGAGCTCGCACGGCCAAACGAAAAGTCCGATCGCTACAAAACTTGAAATCCTATAATAATTCACTATTTCGGATCCGATGAAACTGGTTTCGTCGAAATCCGAGAGAGTGACCAAAATGACCATTTTTACTCTTAATTAAAATATAAAATTTCCAAATTTTAGTATTCACATTTAAATCCAATTTTTAATGTTAACTGTCTTCATTCATATTTATATTAAATTTGAATCAATTTTCAATACCATTTTAATCATATTAAATCCATAATTCAATTATTCAAATAATCTCTCATATTAAACTTAAACAAAATTAAATTATCCAATAAATTAATATTAACAAATCGTTATAATTTTTACGCATATTCATTTAGAAATTTTATTATATTTAGTAACTTACAATAGTCAAAAGTACGGTTGTTATGAGCCGGTCAAAATTGTCGTTAAATGACCCAGAATTTCCATAAATCCTTTTATGCAATTATCTTTTATTTAAACCGATTTAAAGTTACACCGATATTGTATATTGATGTGCACAAATATAAATTTAATATATTTATTCAAATAATCAAAAACAACTTTTAAACATCAAATAAATAAATATATATATAATAAATAATTCTTAAATATAAATTAATTTTGTAAATTAATTAAACACGTGGGTTTTCATAGAGTTCACAAATACGATTGTGTGACTTAGGGGTGCGAATTTAGTAAGCAGTTAATTTGGAAAATTTTAAATATTAACACCAATACATCACCATAGCTACTGGTGTGACAGTTTGGTAGAATTCATCGCTTATAGACCATTTTAGTAAAATCAAGTTCCATATTTTCTTAGGCGATGCCTTTTGACAATGGCTATTTACACAGTCTCTTCGTCGACACTACATCACTTTGGAATTCATAAAATTTCATTTTGGTCTAAATTTCAGTATCATCTTAATTCAACTCAATTAGTCCATTAAATATTTATTGTTTCAATAATAACATTTATTATCAACTGTTATCCCGCCTTTTGGCAAAGCCGAGATACCCAAAAATTAATTGAAAACCAATGATTACTAGTCATGAATGCCGATTATGCATCGCAGGTTCACTGTGGATATCAATGAATTTTGTCCAAGTCTGGATCGGGATACAATTGGCAGGAAATGGCAAGTAGAGCTATAAAAGCCAACGTTTCAAATATCAGGTTAATTGGAGTTCGTATGAATGAGATATGATCGATGCAAGTTAGAAAAAGAACATAATGTTCGTATCCATAGAGGGAGGTTGAATTTCGAATCGATCAAGTTCGACTCGATCAATGGCATGATAACGATCTGTTCGAATCGATCGGCTTCGAGTCGAACCTTGGTCGTGCTATTCGAATCCATCAGGTTTGTGTCGATCGGTGTGGAACTATTCGTATCCATCGTGCTTCGAATCGATCTTGTTCGGTGAATAGTTCGAACCCATCGACTCTACAGACCTCTGTCGTATCCACTAGGTAAGGTTTCGTTCGTATTCAACTATCGACCTTATTCGTATCCGTGCCCAACTTCGTATCCATTGGCTTTCACCATCGTCGTATCGATCCTTCACGCATCATCCAAGGCCACTTCAGATCGATCAGTATGTATAAGATCGGTGCGAAACGCGCTACAGGCATCGATACGAAATGCTAGACATGGACCGAAATTGCGAATAGGGGTCGAGGTAGATGAATGCGAATGAAAAGACGTGGATGGATCTGGGTGGAGTTCAAATACTAACGACTCGATCAACTTGGCAAAAAAGGTGGAGCGATCCAAAAATCCCGCACCACGTCACATCACACACACGTGCCTCAATCGAGTCAAACGGGATGGATACGAAACATGGATTCAAACGCGACAATGCTCACGAAAATGCAATCTTGCATCGATCATATCTCCTAAATCACAGGTCCAAATGCTACGAAATTTTCATAGGAGCTTACGTACAAGCTAAAAAACATTCCTGCCAAGTTTTAGCTCGATTGGATCATTTTTTGATCGACATGAAATTGGTTCGTATCGATCACGAATCGAGTCGAAACTTTCCAAGATCAGTCGCGTGGGCCCACTCACGTGCCAGAAAGAGTCTTCCGAAGTTTAAGCGCGATGTCAGCCTCCTACACCTATAAATAGCCTCTTGACACTTACAGAAAAAGGATCTTTTGGCTATTGGACGTCCAGACTCTGCCGGATTCAATTCTATATCTCACCATTGCTGTTATATTCGAATTCCTTCATTGTAACTGTTGTAACCATCTGTAATCGGCGAATAACATCAATAAAAGACAAACCTTTGAAGTGGACATAGGCCGAAAATAGCCGAACCACTATAAATCTTGCGTTCGTGTTCGTTATTTCCGAATTGCTATATGTTATTGTTTAGATCTGAGATTTGTGTTCATAATATTTCTGATCTATATTAGTAACTTGGTGCTTTCACGATACTTGGGGTTTATGACCAATTTTGACGCGAACCTTTGGTGCTTTCACTGAGAAACAACTAGCACCTGCTATACCTGATTCAGAATCCAGATTTGAAGGCTTGAAGGAATTAGATTTGAAAGACGATGACTCGACAGACAAGGAGAAGACAGAGAGCTGAGAGAAGCCAACAGGAAGGAAGTCAAGAAGCATCCTATGGAGCTGGAGAAGGACAAGCTTCGATCTATATCACCAGGGATGAGATGGAGCCTATGGAAAATTCGATGCATGAAAGAATAATGAAGAGTCAACAGAAGATGCTGCAGAACTTCTTCAAACAGATGAGAGCAGCAAATGCACAAAACCTTGGGCCAACTACTGCAACTGCGAATGCGAAATAGGAAGCAAGGGTCAGGGAACCCAATGGAGGACAGAATACAGAACCAGAGGGAAATCAACAAAGGCTTGGGGGCAGAACCTTAAGATCTGATACTGAAAGACCAATGGATGGAGCTCGACAGGCTAGAGCCAATGCTAGTACTAACGAGCCACACGAAGAGTATGTACCAGAATTCCTTTCGAGACTTAGGGGGCATGATAGAAACATGACAAGAGGGCAATCCCCGAATGGAGATGAAAGAATGATTGGTCTAGTGCGACGAATCATGAGAGGAGGATTGTCGAGTGGAGGATTGGAAGAAGTCAGTCGGATTCCGTTCACTCCGAATATCAGAAATGCAAGGAAGCCTTCAAAGTTCAAACTACCAATGCTGGAACCTTATGACGGGAAGTCAGACCCGACCATGCACATTACCAAATACATCAGACATATGGAAGTGCTGGGAGCATCCGAGGAAGTGATGGCACGATGTTTCCCTTTATTTTTATTAGATTTGCTGCACTTTGGTTCAGACAACTAGAAACTGGATCGACCAGAACATGGGGCGAGCTCGTAGGTTGCTTCATAAGACAGTTTAGGGTCCACGTGACACGGCCCAAGAGTGTGATGACTTTGGTTTCGATAAAGCAAAGGACCGGAGAGTCCATAAAAGATTTTCTACTACAATTCAATGCAACAGTGGCTTCTGTAGATCCCCCGGACCCATCGATGATTTTGATGGCGGCGGTGGTAGGAGTTGGGGAAGGCATCAAATTCAAAGATTCTTTGGCAAGAGATCTGCCTCAAGATCTTGGAGAATTCTATCATGAAGCTGAAAGATTCATTCGACTAGAAGAATCACGAGCCGAGAGGCAAGAAGCAAACGCTATGCAGGGCGAAGGAACCGCCAAGGAACAGTCTGGAGCAGACAAAGGAAAGAGAAAGCAGGTTGACAGACATGATGGTCCTGATAAACGAAAGAAATTCCAAGAGCCCAGATTCAGGAAATACACAGATCTGATGGCAAGCCTAGAATGGATTTACACGGAAACTCGGGGGCAAATCCCCTATCGAAAACCACCCAGGAGAGATCCCATAGAGCGGGATCGCAGAGGTGGAAAATATCGCCTATTCCATGAGCTGGATGGGCACACTACCGATGAATGCCGCCACCTAAAAGATGAGGTGGAAGAACATGCCAGGAGTGGTAGATTGCCATAATATACCAGAGAATGGATGGCGGCCGTGAGACCTGAACAACTACTGCCTCCACCTAACAGAACTGATCTTGGATCGGGATCGAGACTCGTCATCAACTGATTATGATGGCAAGGGCCAAGTTTAGGATTTGGACTTTGATCGGTTTGATTTCTTATATTTCATTTTAAAAATAAAATAGCTATTCCACTTAACATGTATGGGAACCGGAGAGATCCCTAGGCTTGCTCTGAGATGGAGATAGATCGATCTGCCCAGAGAGGCAATGTCTAGTTTTTCCTAATATTTGAGATTGAACATCCAGGATTTGAATTCAATAAATGAACTTGAATTTCTTGAAATAAAATTTTGACCGGAGAGTTAAAGGATGAATATTATAAACCAGTTTGAACACAATCGCTTTATGACCCTACCTAGAGAGGCGGGGTCCGGTGTGCAAGAAGTGAGTTGCTTCGCCAGAGAGCGACATGATCGACTCACTTAACATCGTTTCCCATTCACCGGAGAGTGATTGAATCTGGATTCGATAAGAGCCCGAAGAGGCTGTGATCGGCCCGTGATTTAGGCCATGACATCACTTAATATTCAGATACACTGAACTGGAGTGCAAGAAGTGAGTTGCTTCATCGGAGAGCGACAAGATCGACTCACTTAAGGCTATTTCCCATTCACCGAAGAGTGATAGGATGGGATCCAACAAGAGTCCGGAAAGGCTACGATTAGTCTAGAACAACCAAGACATCGCTATACGCCCTAGCTAGGGCCAGAGTGCAAGGGATAGAAGGCAACGCCAGAGTGCAACAGGATCTTTCTATTTGATCGCTAAGTCTGGAATGGACTTGGCAAAGGTCCGGAGTGACCACTGATAGTCTGGAGAGACTGTAGAATTTCATTCTTAACTTCCATAGGAAGAAATGGATAATGATTTGGCTTCGAAAGCCGCAAACTTGATTGAAAACGCTATTAGCTTTGAATAAAACATGGACTCACTACATTCGCTTTGAAGCTATTCAAAACACACCTTTTGCCCAAAGGCATGTTTTAGGGGGCAAAGTATTATCCCGCCTTTTGGCAAAGCCGAGATACCCAAAAATTAACTGAAAACCAATGATTACTAGCCATGAATGTCGATTATGCATCGCCGGTTCACTGTAGATATCAATGAATTTTTTCGAGTCTGAATCGGGCTACAATTGGCAAGAAATGGCAAGCATAGCTATAAAAGCCTATGTTTCAAATTTCAGGTTAACCGGAGTTCGTATGAATGAGATATGGTCGATGCAAGTTAGAAAAAGAACACAATGTTCGTATCCATAGAGGGAGGTTGAATTTCGAATCGATCAAGTTCGACTCGATCAACAGCATGATAACGATCTGTTCGAATCGATCGGCTTCGAGTCGAACCTTGGCTGTGCTATTCGAATCCAACGATCAACAACCTGATATCCTATTATTATTTCGGCTATCAGTTTAGATTTTTTTAATCTCTGATAATGCTTATGCTTATTTGTAGGTACCAAATCCAACGATTATGCTTTGGTGGACTTGGGTTTCGATTCTTGTCCAAATTTAGGCTCATTAATGTACGGATTGTTATAGGTGGTTACAACTGCTCTAGTGGTCCAACATGAAGTGTGACATTTGGAGGCAATTGGCATGGTTATAGGTCAAATTTCGATTGGGTAGATCGAGTCCGTCATGGTTAGGTTGAGAGCGGAGTGTGTGCGAAGAGCGATGCAGCGGGTTGTGGTGTCGTCGTGCATGGAGCGAGAAAGGGGAGAGAGAAGTGGTGCGATATTGGGTATTAGTGTATCAGTGACCATGCATGAATTAGGATCAGGGAAGATGATTACTTAAGGGAGGAAGGTAATTAAGTAAAGTTAATTATAATTAATAATATTTTAGATCCGACCAAATTCTTATAAAATCATAACTTTTACATACGAGGTCCAATCGAGACGCCGTCTTCGCCATCGCAATCATAGCGAGATCCTCTACGTCTTGGATCATTTTGGGCTTGGGTAAGTTTACTTAGCAGTTGATTGTATATTGTTGTAATATAAATGTTGTTGTGTTAATATATAAATAACAAACAATGCAAGTTATTACTTTTGGACCATTAGTTGCTTTTAAAAGCAAATGATAATAATACATGCAGTTAACCTTTATTTAAACTCTTTATTACATGTGGCATGGCCTAGACCTGTTTTCATGTTTGATATTGTTGTTCCATAAAGTTGAACATTGTTTGTAAGTGGTTGAAGCGAATTAAAATCCCTTGTGTTTAGCTCTTGTTAAATTGTTTTAAATGTGAATACATTAGAAAATATATATTTGGTGGTTCTATACACATGTTTTGAGTGTGTTTGACCTAAAAGGATTGGTATGAAAAGTTATTGAAATTTTGAAACAAAGCTGTGTTGAAAATCCTAGATTTTAGCAAAGTAAAAAAAGTCTTTACTTTAGATTTTTTTCAAATTCTTTAAAGTAGTTCGTGAAAAATTATTAAAGTATTTTAAAAAGGAAGTTTAAAGTTTAAATATGTTCTTGTAATTATTTCTGAATTTTAAAATGTAAAGAGTTTTAAATTATAAAAACATGTTTTTATGTTTTTTAAATAAATTATAAAATAAGCAATTTTAAGTAATATTTAGAATACCGTAGTAGAAGTATTTTGAAGTACATTTTAAGAATATACAGTTTACAGAAAATTAGTAACTATTTTATTAAATTAATTTGGAATTATACAATATAAATATCATTTTAAAGGGGTTTTTAGTAAATACATAAGTGGGAAAAAGTAAATTATGCCTTCGATAAAGTAATATAGGAAAACTGGGATTTTAACACCTTTTGTTAAAATAATGGTTTTGTAAAGTTAAGTGAAAGTACATTAATTTGTCAAATTAATGTAAGGATAAGCAATTATAATTGGGATTGTAACTGTGGCTTTAATGAGGAATGCTTTAAAGTAATAATAAGAAAATGGTTTGGTATTTGTTGTGACATTGTTTGAATAATAATTATCGTAAATCCATAGAATGTAATTCAATCTTTAAAGAGAGTGTTAAAGATAATAATTAGAGAAATGGTTTGGGCTTGTTGTAAACAATGTTTTAGTATTTTTAAACCCTTGAATAATATATTAAAGTGGTAAAATATAGTTAAATGATTGTGGGGGAAATACTTAGATCTTTAAAAATGGAATTTTAAAGATAATAACAAGTATGAAATCTTTAGAAAAATATAGAAAAGTATAAGTTTTAAAGTAAAAGAGAGAAGGAATTTATAGTAACATTGTTGTAGGATCATTTTCACCATAGAGGGGGGGGGGGGGTGAATAGGGTGTCACTAAAATTAATGCGACAATAAAAATAAACAAATAAAGTAATGCAATAGAGATCACACATAGATTTACCCAACTTCGGCAAAATCCTTCCTACATGTTGCCCCCAAAGTTTCTACTAAAAATTAAGAAATCAGACGCTTACAAACACACGTAAACTTGCGATACCAGCTACTTAATTAACCTAACTCTATACTCAAAACCCTGCCACAACTCAGCAACTGAGTTGCAAATTCTCAAACTACAAAACTGTAGTTCGTACCTAGTTACACGACTAGAAATTTACCAAATTTTAAAAGGAAATTACAAATGAAATAAAAACTAAAAACAAAACCCTAATTTTTGCAATTGAAGCCCAAAACAAATAAGCAAATAAGACCGGCCCAAACGAAATAACAGACGACTATCTCCCTCTTTTATTTTTGCGGCCGCCTTGTTTCTTTTTCAATCAGGGATTAGGGCTTCGTTCAAAATTGAAGACGTCTAATAATTTGGTCGATTGCAATGATGAATTCACTTTGATCTGCCTTGTTAAACGATTCCTTAGCTTTGATTGATTGCGGTGCTTCACTTTTAGTTGAGATCGAACGATGCCTTGAACCGGTGCGTGATTTTTTCCCTTTTAAATATGTAGTGTTTTCGACTTTGATTTGAGTTATAAATGGTTTCGTGATTTATTTCAAGGAATGCTCTGGTATTTTCTTGAACTCAAATGGTTTTAATGCCGATGATGGTATTGGGTTTAAATAGGGATAAAATCCCTAAATTTTTGATTCATATATTTGGATTGTAATTCTTCAACGTTTTAGTTTCTGCGTTGATTTGTAATTGAACGATCATGTGATTTTTGACTCGTTCATTTTATCATCAATGTTCACGATATATTTGTATTTTCTTAAACCCATTTGAATTGTTCTGTTCTATGCTCCTATGATTTGTTCATCCCATCACCCTTTGTTCCATTCTTTGCTGGCAGTTTTTGACTTGAGATAAATATGGCTGGTTCATCATTTTTTCGTTTAGTCATTACTTTTTGAAACTACTCTTTGGCCTTGTTTAAAATTTCTGCAGATACATGCCTTGATTTTGACTTGGATTCTTGGATGTTAGTTGCTCGAGTTTAATCTGGTTTCTCCATGTATATACATACATATATGTGTATATATGTGTGTGTGATTGGTGTTGCTATGCTCTGACCACTGCTGTGTTATTGCACTTTGGTGTACTGACCATTGAACTTGTTGTTTTGTTTCTCCTGAAGTCTGGTTGAGTGCACTTTGGTATTGTAGTCCTGTTTTGGTCAGGAGTTTATGTGTACATTGATTAGAGAACTGCCTTGATACATTTTGTGGTCTGGTTCCATTATGGATGTGGTCTTCATTGATCTGGTCTTCATATGTACATTTGAGCTTTTGTCTGGTTTCATTTGAATCTTGTTGCAGTCCTTACCTTCGTGTGCATTCTTGCTAGTGTGTTTACATTTGGAGTCTGATTTCTTTGCATTCTTGTGCACAGTTGTGTTTGTCTTGAATTCTCTGACCAGTCTGTTCTGTGTTCATGTCTGGTTTCAAGTGTGAAGTCTTCATGTATTTTCTTTGTGCCTTTATGTCAGTTGAGGAGTGGTTCAAGTTCCATGTTTTCATGTTGGTTTGTATGCATGTGTGTTTACATGAGCCTGTTCCTGTAGTGTCTTGTTCTACTGGATTGCATTTGCTTTGAGTCCATGTCCGAAATGATTCATGTTGATTTCTGGTTGCATTTGGTGGTTGTCTGCACTGATTTTATGGTCTTTGTTCTGAACTTCTGCCATTATATCGATGTTGAAACTGAACATTGCTTTTATGGTTCCATTTGAAGTCCTCATGTATGTTCATGCCTGAAAATTTGCATATGTATCAGACCATGTATACCTTGTACATGTCTTTGTAATTTGGACTCTGGTTCTATATGACTCCGGTTGCACGAACATATTGTTTTACTGTTTTGACTTTATTGACTGGTCCATATTTTTCCCATTGACTTGCTAACTTTCTAAACTGAATTTTGTTTGCATACACTTGAGCTGAATCCAGTCTCATCTTGGGTTTGATCTTGTGCTCACCTGTCCATGCAATTTTAACAAGCAAGTGCGATATGCACGACCTCGTGGCATGTACAATGATACACTATGCATGTCACAAGTTGTTCGTGTAAGATGAATTAACAAAAATGGCGACGAACAACCCAAACAACTGAGGAAAATAATATTTTCAAAACATACACTCTATTGTGCACTGCAAAATATTTTCTTTTTCAATTTTTCTGCGTTAGTGTTTACTTTGCAGATAATACAGATGCTGGATATAGGCTGAAACAGTGTTGAAGATCAAATACGAGAGTTGAGTGAATTATGTAGCGAGATGAACCATATACGCAAAATTGTATATTGAAAATTGTGTTATAACAAAAGTTGTATTGTACTTAAAAATGTGTAAATATAGTGAGAGCTCAAATTCGTACTATTTGAATTTGTAATAAAATATTTGTTTAAATATGAATTCTGAGTTATTTATTTTATTCAACAAATATTTATTTAATTATGTGGAAAAATAAAATAGTACAATAACAAATACATTTAAAACGAATATATATATATATATATATATGTTTATTATCATCAAACAAAAATCATAGGCTATTGTATTCTACAAATGTTTAAGTGACATTTGTTTTTAACCTCTTTGACCGTGTTTAAAGTAAGTAAAACTTGCTATTGATTTGTGAATATACTTATACCATTAAGATAAATATATGAGTACTCTTGAGAAGTATTGTAACGACCCTGAATTTCCGACCCAATTTAAAATTTCAAATCCATTATTTTAATATAAAAATTTGAAATTTATATACGTTCTCAATAAACGTCCAAACTTCGTTTATAAGATGTGTCTACTTAGTTATGGATATGGGAAAAGTTTCGTCGTAGAATATTGCAATAAATTTCGTTCGTGTTTTACTGTATATCAGTTCATTTTAAAGTGCGTAAATTTTATCTTCCGAATCCAAATATTTTTACACAGCAATGTTGTAAAAATTTATCTCATTTAGACGTCGCATTTCTTTTCGTCTAATTCCGTCGTCGCTTGCTTCATTTAAATTGTTTTGCCATGCGAACAATTTAATCGGCGTAAATTTTGAGTTTTTATAAAACTGTTGTATCAAAATTATCTATGTACCGTTGGAAGCGCCTCGTCACGCTGATCAAAACGATATATTCGTTTGTAAAAATCGGAGTTCGACGTAATACATCACGTTAAATTAACTATTCCAAGCGGATCGGTTAAGCAATTTTCAGCCCAAAACAAAAAGCCCTTAGTCATTCAAAAATTTGAAAAATAAGATTATGGCTGAAGTGCATTCATTAGAGTGGTTGGTAGATGGTAGCTGTGACTTGGAAATTGGGATGGCGTTTAGGAATTCGAAATAACATCACTGACTGGAAATTATAAAAATTAAAAGAAAACAAATGTAGTACTCATCTTCTATCCATTCACTCCTGTAGCTACAGGTAAGAAACACTTCTCTCCTCTTTCTTCTTCACCTTTATTCTTTCCTTTTCATTTCTTCACTGTTGAAAATTTGCAAAAAGAAATGAACCACACCGTGCACTGCCTCACTGCCCAGCACCACCTCCATTGTCCACTCGCCGCCCATCCACCTCGCACACACCCTCCAGCCGCAAGCACACCGCGCCTCACCTCCGCTTAATCGCGCATCACCACCCCTCCTGTTCCCAACATTGAGGCTCTTCGCCATCGCCCACGCACGAACGAGCCCATCGCATCCACTTCCTGTCGTATACCCAGCACCGTGCCACCTCAGCCTGAACTCGGGCATCACCACCCCCTCTCACCCCGTAACCGAACTTCCACCACTACCAGTGCGCGCAATGACCCAACATCCCCTGCCACGCCGTGCCACTACCCCAGCCCTGACCTCGTGTTTGCATGCATATGTTGGAGCCCGTGCATGTTGTGTGCATGCAATGTGCGTGCGTATATAGGCGCAAGTGTGTGCTTTGAGTCCATTGTGAAGAAAGTGATGGGTTCTGTGTTATAAGAAGAGAAAAGTCTCGGTTCTATAAAAAAGTGCACAGTTTTGCTTTCAATTTGAAAGTGAACAGTCTTGCTTGTGAAAGTGGAAGTGTACCGTGCTTTTAAAATATTACCGAGAAATATATATGCAGTCTATATATTTGGTGCTGAATAAATAGTAACCACTCCTTTTACTGTTTGTACAACAGTAACCAGTTGAAGTTCCATTTACAGCAGCATCAAAATTCTCAGCTTTCTTCTTTTCCTTCGTTGTTGGTAAGGGTATATATATAATTTTATAAAATATATATGAACGTTCATTTTAAATTAGTATCATCTTTCTTTGTCGATGGTTGCAGTTGTTCCATTTTTCGTGTTGAACCAATTCCATTCGCTTCTTCGTGCTTCGCCGTTCAATTTCTCTAACCATGAAAGGTGAATTAATTTTCACGATATATTCTTATACGATGATAATCTAGTTTGATTGATAAATTGATTGTTTGATGTTGATATTGGACGTTAAAATTTGTTAATATATGAAGTGATAAATAATAAACAGTTGAATTTGACGTACGATAGTTAACAATTTGAAATTGATATATGTGTTGAATTTGATTAGATAAATTTGTATATTATGACCCCTTTAAATGTCTAATTATTTGACACGTAGTAATATGATTAATTACACCTTAAACCATTTAAATACATGTTGTATAAATTGATGTAGTACGAAATTGAATAATAGATATCAAATGTAGAACCGCATAAAATAATAGTGTAATAATCTTTAATCTACATGAAATGATAGTGTAGATTCTAGAAATAATTATATTAATTTTCACAAACAACAATGTGAATTAATATTATTATTTTGGGATAATTTGAATTAATTATTGGATTGTTATTGATGGTTGTTATTGCTTCTTTATTTACTTTGACACCATCCCAGTTATCACACCGCAAGTTCCCTTTACTATGCTTTGATTTTTGAATTGAAATGGAGTCGGGCTGAAATGATAAATACCCAAATAAAACATTTGACTTAGGGTAGAGAATTAAATTAAAACCCGATTGGTCAAATAATTCGTTTTAAATAAATAAATAACAATTTTATAAATAATAAAGGTTTTTAAATTGAAGTTGGAATTTGTATTCTAGTGAAATTTAAAATGTTAACATTTAATAATTTGAAACCAAATATTAACAAAGTGTTTGATGAAAGAATGTTGTCTAAATTTAAGTAAATTGCTGAATTATGTTTTGAAACTATTTGATAATTAAATAAAATTGGTTATTTAATAATTAAATAAAATTGAATTCTTTAACAAGTGAAATTTAACTTCTTTAATAAGTGAAATTGAGTTTCTTTATTAATTAAGTTTTGAAATTTGTTAACTAGATAAGTAAATAAGTGAAATTGAATTTCTTTAACAAGAAATAAAATGTGATTTATTGAAATTAATATACGACTTGTAATTTAAAGAATTTAATTCGATTAAATTTGTAAATTTTGATATAATATAGGTAAACTTAAATTGATTTAACAAATTAGAAATTAACTTGAAATTGATTTGAATGTAAAATTAACTTAATTCTAATGATTATTGAATGAAATGCATCAATGAATTTAAATTGATTTGAATGTTAAATTAAAATAAAGATTATGGAATGAAACTTATTTATGAATTTAAATCAATATTTGAATTTGTTTAAATTAAAATTGAAATTGAATTATAGAGTTTTGAAATGGTAAATTTGGAAGCTTTGAAACGTAAATTATGGAAATTGATATAGAAAGACGAATGAAATGTTGGTTTTCAAATTCTAAGTAAGATTGAAATTGATTTGCTTTTGAAATTTATTAAACGACCAATCGGTGTAATAATTACGAAAGTTGTTAAAGAAACCGTAATTGATTAGGGACATACTCACTGTCTAAATCGAATACCACTTTAATAACTATACGCGGAGTGTGATCCAGAACGAAGTGGTTGGAATAATGTACGTTGATGATAGAAGAAAGAGAACGATGATGGATGACCTTGACACTTGTGTCAAATTGGAAATGACTAAAACAGGAGCCGTGCCGGGCCAAATGGGGTTAGCTATCTCGAGCGAATACACTTCTTCGTAAACTACTCATTACTTGTTATTGATTGGTGCGCACCCTTGAATTTGAAGTGTTGTTTTGCGATGTTGCGATTGTTGCGGCAATGCGTTCTCACCAGTACGGATCAGGTAAACGGTAGTTTCACTACCTTGGGTATTGCCTCATGTGCCTTTTCATACTTGTATCCCTATACGCGACCACTACGTTTTGTTTTGTATTATACCTATGGAGTACTCCCTGATATCCCACTAGTTTACGGTGGAGTTTACAGTGCTGTATAGACTATAATGCTATATAAATGTGTTAAGGGGAACAATGGTAACACCTTAACACTATTTTGATATTTTATTTTACTGTTAGACACTATCTATTTAGCGTACACTACTATGTATATAGATAGTTTAACGGATCCTGAAAGATGTTATTCCATTCATCTTTGAGTTATTGTTACTTCAATTTGGACCATATTATCTGAATAAGAATATATGTCCTGACTCGAGTGTTTGTTTATGCTTATGCTCGGGCCAGCCAGACGATTTCTTTTGTGGTGTTGCTTGGAAACTGAAGACTTGAATACTATCATTTATCATTATCTTTATCAGTTTGCTCTATTCTACTTTGACTATTATCGGACATCTATGTATTTCAATTTCACTATTTGCTTGAGACATTGTTATATTTACTTAGTAGCTTCATGAACTACTATTATAACATTGTTGTAATTCCACTGCACTATTCTATTATGATGCATCTTCTATGATTCTATGATGATTCTCATTTATATACATATACTCCATTAGTGATCCGTGTTTTGTACTATTTAAGTTGACATGTGTGGATTATTGTCAATTTAAATGGTCCAAATATACGGGTTGTTGCAGTTGGTATCAGAGCTTTGGTTCCCGAAAATCTTAGCCCGTGGAGTTTTAAAGCTCATGAGAGATACGGTAACAATACCCTAGAATGAGGAGAATCATTTCAGAATCCACATCATTTGATTCCATCCTTCCTGTTGAATTCATTTGATTAGAATTTCCTTAAGTTCTATAAATTTCTATCTTTGATTCTAAATCGCTTTTGGTTTTCCAGGATGAGTAGCAGAAGGAACGCTAGAGGTGGGGAGAGAGGAAAAGCTCCCGAACCACATGCCCCAGCTCCCACAGTCAAGTTTTCTACTCTAAGCAAGGAATACACTCAGCTTGGTAGCGTCAAATTCACTGGTTCCAAGAGCATCATTGAAGCACAACAGTGGCTGAAGAGTCTGGAAAGGATCTTCACTGGTCTTGAGATTACTGACGCTCAAAAGCGTAAATTGGCCGCTTGGCAGCTTCAGGACGCGGCACAGGATTGGTGGGAGTCATTAACTTCCCGTACCGACGAAGAAACTATCACCTGGGCTCAGTTTAGGTAGAAATCTAACTGAAATTGCATCCAAATAACTTCCTTCTATCTCGTCAAATTTTGACTCATCTTTATTTCACTTGTAAATTGGGATTCCTTTACGGCTCAGTGGATGCCAGCAGCTAGAAAGGCTCAGCTTTATCGATCATTTATGGACCTCAAGCAGGGTGACATGACTTTCTCCGAGTATGAAAGAAAGTTTAACGAAATCTACAAGTTCGGACCCGGCTTGATTGATACACCACTACTGAAGAATGACAAATTCATCCTTGGAGCACGTCCAGAGCATTACGAACTCCTCACAGCTCATGTCCATGGCACTTTCACCGAGTTGATGGATTATGCTCTTAGGTATGAGGGAAAGCCGGAGGGGACATCAGCCACCAAGGCTCCAGTTACTTAGCCATCTTCTAGTCAGACTGGAAAGGGAAAACCAAATTTTGAGCAACAGAAGAAGAACTGGCAGAAGAAATTCGGGCTTGGCTATTCTCAGAAGAAGCCCATTGACATATCCTCTGTCACCTGCTTCAACTGCAATCAGAAAGGTCATTATGCCAGTAGTTGCCCATCCCCAAAGGGTGCAGCTTTTCCGCAACCGGCTCAGATGGCCAAGAAAGATGTATGTCACATTTGCTTACAGCCAGGACATTTTAAGAAAGATTGCCCAACTCAGAAGAAGGACACTCCATCTGGAGTTTTTTTTATCACCACACCTACTCCGGAAGTTCAGGATGATCAAGCTACATTACAGAGTACGTTTATGTTGCATACTTTACCTGTTAGAGTTCTATTTGACACCGGAGCAACACATTGTTTCATATCTATTGATTTGTGTAATAAATTTGGATTGGAACCCATCCTTGCATCTACCTTCTTATGTGTATCAAACCCATTGGGGGACCCGCTAACCTCAAAAGGATATGCAAATATGTCACGCTTATATATGACATGCACCGTTTCACTTGGGTTTTCTATGTACTTAGATTCGAGGCATTCGATATCCTATTGGGTGTTGATTGGCTATGGAAGTTCGAAGCCATTATCTCTCACAAAGCCCGAACCATCTCTCTAATTGACCATCTCTCTAATTGACGACAAGAGTATACCTTTAGTTATTGAAGGCACATCGCCCCAAGAATGTGCTAGGAGTTTTATATTCTCTCTTGACACCCATACGAATGATTTAATCTCTACTCCTATTATTCACTTTTTGATGTGTTTGGAGAAGTCAATTCTCTACCACCTCCATGGGAAATTGAATTCCTCATTGATCTTATACCTGGTGCTTGACCAGTAGTTCTCCCTTCCAGGAGAATGGCTCCTAAATAGAAGGCATAATTGAATGTTCAGATTGAAGATTTATTTGCTAAAGTCTTGATTTGGCAAAGTTATTCAGAATGGGGTGCTGCTGTTGTATTCATCACAAAGTCAGATGGTTCTCTCAAAATGTGTGTGGACTATAGAGAGCTAAACAAGCTCACACACAAGAACATATATCCAATGCCCCGCATTAATGATCTATTCGACCAGCTCCATGGAGCCAAAGTTTTCTCATAACTCGATCTGGCTACCGGCTTTCACCAACTCAAAATTGCTGAGGAGAATATTCCTAAAATAGCATTCCGCACTTAAATTGGTTTCTTTGGATGGCTTTTATGCCATTCGGTCTTACTAATGCTCCATCTTATTTCGTCGATTTGATGAATAGAGTTTTCCGTGATGTTCTTAACAAGTTTGTTCTTGTTTTCATCGATGATATTCTCGTCTTCTCTAAAGATGAGAAAGAGCATAGGTCACACTTGGCTTTTTTCCTTGAAACTCTTTACAGTGATCAACTTAAAGCCAAGTTTTCGAAATGCAACTTTTGGAGAGAGGAAGTTCGATTTCTTGGCCATATTGTCTCGGAGAATGGGATTTCGGTCGATCCAGCTAAGATCGCCGTAATCAATGTAAGTTCTATCCTTACTGGTCATTTCTATACGAACATCTTATCTCTATCTAAATTCGAATCCTTTGAAATTGTAGGATTGGGAGACTCCTAAAGTCCTACAGATATTCGTAGTTTCTTGGGCTTGGCCGGCCTGTGTAGTTAATGCCCCACTACTACCCCGCTATAACCCCGCTTTAATCCCCGCTATTTCCACCATATCCCATTATTCCCGCTATATTTTGCTATTTCCGCTATATCTACTTTAATAAAATGAATTAAAAAATTGCATTTATACATTATAAAATTATGAAACTAATTTATTTGATTTAATTTTTAATATATTTTCAGAAATGAAAATACTCTAATATTCTACTAAATTCAATTATGTTATATAACAGTTTTACGTTTATTTAAAGTATATTCTCACATGTTTTTTGTTTAAAATTATTTATGTATTAATTTTAATTCAATTGAATGATAATTTTTTATTTAATTACCATTAATATATTTGTAAAAACATTAAGTACGAGTTTTATATGCTATTTTAGAGCCATCCGCTATATCTCGCTATATCCTCGCTGCATCCCCGCTATGACTTTTTGCACATCAACCGCTTCGAATCTGGCGAGCACTTTAACTGCACAGTGGCCGGTTATTATCGTAGATTTATATAAAATTTTGCTCGGATTGCCGCACCGCTAACCGCACTGACCAGAAAGAATGTCAAATTTAACTGGAGTGAAAAGTGCGAATCAACTTTCAATGAGTTGAAGCGAAAGTTGACCTCTGCCCCAGTTCTTACAGTTATTGACGGAAGCGAAGGTTTGACCGTCTATACTGATGCCTGCCGTGATGGATTAGGAGCAGTTTTAATGCAGAAAGGAAAGGTGATTGCCTATGCTGGTCGTCAATTAATGATCCATGAAGCAAATTACGCAACTCACGTTTTAGAGCTTCTTGCGGTTGTATTTGCTCTTAAGCTATAGAGGCACTATCTATTGGGGACCAAATTTGAATTATTTACAGACCGCAAGTCATTGAGATATATTTTCTCACAAAAGAATTTGAATCAAAGACAAGTCTGATGGCTCGAATTCTTAGCTGCATATGATCTTGATATTAATTACACCTCAGGGAAAGCAAACGCCGTAGCTGATGCTTTGAGCAGAAACCAAGCAATGACATGTTGTAATCTTGTTGAAGGAATGTTATTCCAGCTCGTCGTCTCCCTAGCTCTTATGGATCGCATTATAGCTAAGAAATATGAAGACATTTTGCTCTATCATATCAAAGAAATAGTTCTCGGTAGAGTCAGAAATGCTAACTGTAAAATGGGTGCACAAGTCGATAGTAATGGAGTCTTGAAAATTGACAATAGAATTTGTGTTCCCAATGTTGATGGTCTAAGACAGGAAGTGTTGAGAGAAAACCATCAATCCTCGCTTTCATTTCATCCAGAAGTCACAAAGATGTATCAAAAATGAAGAAGTTATATTAGTGGAGTAGGATGAAGCGGGATATTTCTACCTATGTTAGCAGATGCACAACTTGTCAACAAGTTAAAGCTGATCATAGAAAGACGGCAGGTTTGCTTCAACCTTTGGAGATTCCCGGTTGGAAGTGGGAGCAGATTTCTATGGACTTTATTGATGGGCTACCAAGGACTAGAAAGGGTAACGAAAGCATTTGGGTGATTATCGACAGACTGACGAAATCCACTCATTTTATTCCAGTCCAGATCACAGGTACTGCTTCGAGTTTGGCCGAGATATACATGAGAGAAGTTGTAAAACTTCATGGTGTACCATCTAGTATCGTATGTGATAGAGATCCCATTTTCACTAGTAAATTCTGGAAGGCATTTTAGGATACTTTGGGCACTAAACTGAATTTGAGCACAGCATATCATCCTCAGTCAGATGGCCAAACTGAGAGGGTGAATCAGATTTTGGAAGGCCTTCTCTGAGCTTGTATTATAGACTTTGGTGGATCTTGGGAAGACCATCTCCATTTGGTTGAATTCACTTATAATAATAGTTATCAGGTAAAGAAATCGAATATCAAATTTGAATTAGTATATTTGAATTGAAATTAATTATCTTTAATAAAATCAGGCAAGCATTGGTATGACACCGTTTGAAGCCTTATATGGACAGCCATGCAAATCGCTAGCTTGTTGGATTTAGTCTAAAGAGCAATTAGTTCTTGGTCTGGAAATAATTATGGAAGCTTCCGAGAAAGTTGAAGAAATCAGGAGAAAGATAAAGACGACACAAGACAGATAGAAGTGCTACGCTAACAGAAGAAGGAGAGATCTCGAATTCAGTGTTGGAGACGAAGTATTTCTGAAAGTGTCGCCTTTGAAGAATGTTATTCGATTTGAAAGGAAAGGGAAGCTTGCTCCCAGATTTGTTGGTCCGTTTAAGATTACGGAAAGGGTTGGAACCTTGGCCTATAGAATCGCATTACCAGAAAAGTTTGCTTGTGTGCACAATGTGTTCCATGTCTCACATCTCCACAAAGTTGTGCGCGATCCATCTATGACCATTCCCACTGCTCAGTTGGAAGAGCTAATTATTGAGTCTGACTTGACTGTTGAGCGGAAGCCACTTGGGATAGTCGATCGCAAGACAAAGCAACCTAGAAGGAAGTCGGTCAATCACGTCAAAGTTCAGTGGAGTGCAGATGACGAGATTGCACATGGGAAACTGAGGATAGTATTTGGGATTCAATCCCCGAATTACTAATTTCAGGTATAATTCAATTTTCTTAAATCTATCTTGACTTTTTTGCTTGTTTCTTTCCTACTTCTCCCATCTCGTTCCTTTTCGAGGATGAAAAGTTTTGAGTGGGAGAGATTGTAATGACACTGAATTTCCAACCCAATTTAAAATTTTAAATCCATTATTATAATATAAACATTTGAAATTTTTATATGTTCTCAATAAACGTCCAAACTTCGTTTATAAGATGCGTCTAGTAAGTTATGGATATAGGAAAGTTTCATCGCAAAATATTGCAGTAAAATTCGTTCGCGTTTTATTGTATATCAGTTCATTTTAAAGTGCATAAATTTTATCTTCCGAATCCAAGTATTTTTACACAGCAATGTTGTAAAAATTTATCTCATTTAGACGTCGCATTTCGTTTCGTCTAATTCCGTCGTCGCCTGCTTCATTTAAATAGTTTTACCAAGCGAACAATTTAATCGACGTAATTCGAGTTTTTATAAAATTGTCATATCTAAATTATCTATATATCGTTGGAAGTGCCTCGTCACGCTAATCAAAACGTTATATTCGTTTATAAAAATCGGAGTTCGGCATAAAACGTCGCGTTAAATTAACCGTTCCAAGCGGACCGGTTAAGCAATTTTCAGCCCAAAACAAACAGCCCATAGTCATTCAAAAATTTGAAAAATAAGATTATGGCTGAAGTGCATCCATTGGAGTGGTTGGTAGATGGTAGCTGTGACTCAGAAATGGGGATGGAGTTTAGGAATTCGAAATAACATTACTGACTGAAAATTGTAAAAATTAAAAGAAAACGAACGTAGTACTCATCTTCTATCCATACACTCCTGTAGCTATAGGTAAGAAACACTTCTCTCCTCTTTCTTCTTCACCTTTATTCTTTCGTTTTCATTTCTTCACTGTTGAAAATTTGCAAAAAGAAATGAACCACACCACGCACTGCCTCACCGCCCAGCACCACCTCCATTGTCCACGCGCCACCTACCCACCTCGCACACACCCTCCGGCTGTAAGCACATCGCGCCTCACCTCCGCCCAGTCGTGCATCACCACCCCTCCTTTTCCCAACATCGAGCCTCTCCGCCTTCGCCCACGCATGACCGAGCCCACCGTATCCACTTCCTATCATATACCCAGCACAGTGCCACCTCAGCCTGAACTCGCGCATCACCACCCCCTCTCACCCCGTAACCGAACCTCCACCACTACCAGCGCGTGCAATGACCCAACATCCCCTGCCTCACCGCGCCACTACCCCAGCCCTGACCTCGTGTTTGCATGCATATGTTGGAGCCCGTGCATGTTGTGTGCGTGCGTATATGGGCACAAGTGTGTGCTTTGAGTCCATTGTGAAGAAAGTGATGGGTTCTGTGTTATAAGAAGAGAAAAGTCTCGGTTCTATAAAAAAAGTGTACAGTGTTGCTTTCAATTTGAAAGTGAACAATCTTGCTTGTGAAAGTGGACGTGTACCGTGCTTTTAAAATATTGCCAAGAAATTTATATGCAGTCTATATATTTGGTGCTGAATAAATAGTAACCACTCTTTTTACTGTTTGTACAGCAGCAACCAGTTGAAGTTCCATTTGCAGCAGCATCAAAATTCTCAGCTTTCTTCTTTTTCTTCGTCGTTGGTAAGCGCATTTATATAATTTTATAAAAAATATATAAACGTTCATTTTGAATTAATATCATCTTTCTTTGTCGATGGTTGCAGTTGTTCCATTATTCGTGTTGAACCAATTCCATTCGTGCTTCTTCGTCCTTCGCCGTTCAATTTCTCTAACCATGAAAGGTGAATTAATTTTCACGACTTATATTCTTATACGATGATAATCTAGTTTGATTGATAAATGAGTGTTTGTTTGATGTTGATATTGGACGGTAAAATTTGTTAATATATGAAGTGATAAATAATAAACAATTGAATTTGATGTAGGATAGTTAACAATTTGAAATTGATATATGTGTTGAATTTGATTAGATAAATTTGTATATTATGACCCCTTTAAATGTCTAATTATTTGACATGTAGTAATATGGTTAATTACACATTGAACCATTTAAATACATGTTGTATAAATTGATGTAGTATGAAATTGAACAATAGATATTAAATGTAGAACCGCATAAAATAATAGTGTAATAATCTTTAATCTACATGAAATGGTAGTGTAGATTCTAAAAATAATTATATTAATTTTCACAAACAACAATGTGAATTAATATGATTATTTTGGGATAATTTGAATTAATTATTGGATTGTTATTGATGGTTGTTGTTGCTTGTTTATTTACTTTGACCCCATTCCAGTTATCACACTGCAAGTTCCCTTTACTATGCTTTGATTCTTGAATTGAAATGGAATCGGGTTGAAATGATAAATACACAAATAAAACATTTGGCTTAGGATAGAGAATTAAATAAAACCAGATTGGTCAAATAATTCGTTTTAAATAAATAAATAACGATTTTATAAATAATAAAGGTTTTAAATTGAAGTTGGAATTTGAATTCTAGTGAAATTTAAAATGTTAATATTTAATAATTTGAAACCAAATATTAACAAAGTGTTTGATGAAAGAATGTTGTTTAAATTTAAGTTAATTATTGAACTAAGTTTTGAAATTATTTGATAATTAAATAAATTGGTCATTTAATAATTAAATAAAATTGGATTCTTTAATAAGTGAAATTTAACTTCTTTAATAAGTGAAATTGAGTTTCTTTATTAATTAAGTTTTGAAATTTGTTAACTAGATAAGTAAATAAGTGAAATTGAATTTCTTTAACAAGAAATAAAATGTGATTTATTGAAATTAATATAAGACTTGTAATTTAAAGAATTTAATTCGATTAAATTTGTAAGTTTTGGTATAATATAGGTAAACTTAAATTGATTTAATGAATTATAAATTAACTTGAAATTGTTTTGAATGTTAAATTAACTTAATTCTAATGATTATTGAATGAAATCCATCAATGAATTTAAATAGATTTGAATGTTAAATTAAAATAAAGATTATGGAATGAAACTTATTTAGAATTTAATCAATATTTGAATTTGTTTAAATTAAAATTGAAATTGAATTATAGAGTTTTGAAATGGTAAATTTGGAAGCTTTGAAATGAAAATTATGGAAATTGATATAGAAAGACGAATGAAATGTTGGTTTTCAAATTCTAAGTGAGATTGAAATAGATTTGGTTTTGAAATTTATTAAACGACCAATCGGTGTAATAATTACGAAAGTTATTAAAGAAACCAGAATTGATTAGGGACATACTCACTGTCTAAACCGGTACCACTTTAATAACTATACGCGGAGTCTGATCCAGTACGAAGTGGTTGGAATGATGTACGTTGATGATGGAAGAAAGAGAACGATGATGGATGACCTTGACACTTGTGTCAAATTGGAAATGACTAAAACAAGAGCCGTGCCGGGCCAAATGGGGTTAGCTACCTCGAGCAAATACACTTCTTCGTAAACTACTCATTACTTGTTATTGATTGGTGCGCACCCTTGAATTTGGAGTGTTGTTTTGCAGTGTTGCGATCGTTGCGGCAATGCGTTCTCACCAGTCCGGATTAGGTAAACGGTAGTTTCACTACCTTGGGTATTGCCTCACGTGCCTTGTCATACTTGTATCCCTATACGCGACCACTACGTTTTGTTTTGTATTATACCTATGCAATAATCCCTGATATCCCACTAGTTTACGGTGGAGTTTACAGTGCTGTATAGACTATAATGTTATATAAATGTGTTAAGGGCAACAATGGTAATGCCTTAACACTATTTTGATATTTTATTTTACTGTTAGACACTATCTATTTAGCGTACACTACCACATATATACAGATAGTTTAACGGATCCTGAAAGATGTTATTCCATTCATCTTTGAGTTATTGTTACTTCAATTTGAACCATATTAATAAGAATATATGTCCTGACTTGAGTGTTTGTTTATGCTTATGCTCGGGTCAGCCTGAGGATTTCTGTTGCTGTGCTGCTTGGAAACTGAAGACTTGAAGTCTATCATTTATCATTATCTTTATCAGTATTTCTCTATTTTACTTTGATTATTATCGGACATCTATGTATTTCTATTTCACTATTTGCTTGAGACATTGTTGTATTTACTTAGTAGCTTAATGAACTACTATGATGACATTGTTGTAATTCCGCTGCACTATTCTGTTATGATGTATCTTCTATTATTCTGTGATGATTCTCATTTATATACATATACTCCATTAGTGATCCGTGTTTTGTACTATTTAAGTTGACATGTGTGGATTATTGTCAATTTAAATGGTCCAAATATACGAGTTGTTGCAGTTGGTATCAAAGCTTTGGTTCTCGAAAATCTTAGCCTGTGGAGTTTAAAGCTCATGAGAGACGGGGTAACAATACCCTCGAATGAGGAGAATCATTTCAGAATCCGCATCCTTTGATTCCATGCTCCTTGTTGAATTCATTTGATTAGAATTTCCTTAAGTTCTATAAATTTCTATCTTTGATTCTAAATCGCTTTTGGTATTCTAGGATGAGTAGCAGAAGGAACGCTAGAGGTTGGGATAGAGGAAATGCTCCCGAACCACATGCCCCAGCTCCCGCAGTCAAGTTTTCTACTCTAAGCAAGGAATATACCTAGCTTGGCCGCGTCAAATTCACTGGTTCCAAGAGCATCATTGAAGCACAACAGTGGCTGAAGATTCTGGAAAGGATCTTCACTGGTCTTGAGACTACTGATGCTCAGAAGCGTAAATTGGCTGCTTGGCAGCTTCAGGATTCGGCACAGGATTGGTGGGAGTCAGCAACTTCCCGTACTGACGAAGAAACTATCACTTGAGCTCAGTTTAGGTAGAAATCTAACTGAAATTGCATCCAAATAAATTCCTTCTATCTCGTTAAATTTTGACTCATCTTTATTTCACTTGTAAATAGGGATTCCTTTACGGCTCAGTGGATGCCAACAGCCGGAAAGGCTCAGCTTTATCGATCATTTATGGACCTCAAGCAGGGTGACATGATTTCTCCGAGTATGAAAGAAAGTTTAACGAAATCTCCAAGTTCGGACCTAGTTTGATTGATACACCACTGCTGAAGAATGAGAAATTCATCCATGGAGCATGTCCAGAGTATTATGAACTCCTCACAGCTCATGTCCATGGCACTTTCACCAAGTTGATGGATTATGCTCTTAAGTATGAGGGAAAGCCGAAGGGGACATCAACCACCAAGGCTCCAGTTACTTAGCCATCTTCTAGTCAGACTGGAAAGAGAAAGCCAATTTTTGAGCAACAGAAGAAGAACTGGCAGAAGAAATGCAGGCTTGGCTATTCTCAGAAGAAGCCCATTGACATATCCTCTATCACCTGCTTCAACTGTAATCAGAAAGGTCATTATGCTAGTAGTTGCCCATCCCCAAAGGGTGCAGCTATTCCACCACCGGCTCAGATGGCCGAGAAAGATGTATGTCACATTTGCTTACAGCCAGTACATTTTAAGAAAGATTGCCCAACTCAGAAGAAGGACACTCCATCTGGAGTTTTTTTTTTCACCACACCTACTCCGGAAGTTCAGGATGATCAAGCTACATTACAGAGTACGTTTATGTCGCATGCTTTACCTGTTAGAGTTCTATTTGACACCGGAGCAACACGTAGTTTCATATCTATTGATTTGTGTAACAAACGTGGATTGGAACCTATCCTTGCATCTACCTTCTTATGTGTATCAAATCCCATTGGGGGACCCGCTAACCTCAAAAGGGTACGCAAATATGTTACGCTTATATATGGCATGCACCGTTTCACTTGGGATTTCTATGTACTTGGATTCGAGGCATTCGATATCCTATTGGGTGTTGATTGGCTACGGAAGTTTGAAGCCATTATCTCTTACAAAGCCCGAACCATCTCTCTAATTGACGACAAGAGTATACCTTTAGTTATTGAAGGCACATCGTCCCAAGAATGTGCTAGGAGTTTTATATTCTCTCTTGACTCCCATCCGAATGATCTAATCTCTACTCCTGTTGTTCACTTTTTGATATGTTTGGAGAAGTCAATTCTCTACCACCTCCACGGGAAACCGAATTCCGCATTGATCTTATACCTGGTGCTTGACCAGTAGTTCTCCCTCCTAGGAGAATGGCTCCTAAATAGAAGGCATAATTGAATGTTCAGATTGAAGATTTATTTGCTAAAGGCTTGATTCGGCGAAGTTATTCAGAATGGGGTGCTGCTGTTGTATTCATCACAAAGTCAGAGGGTTCTCTCAGAATGTGTGTGGACTATAGAGAGCTAAACAAGCTCACACACAAGAACTGATATCCAATGCCCCGCATTAATTGTAACGACCCTGGATTTTGGACCCGGTTATTTTAATAAATGTTTAATCTAATTAAATAAAATGTGAATGGTTCATTTTGAAATGAAGATGATTTTGGTAATAATTGCCAATTGATTATATGCGTTGGTATTTTTTTAAAAGGAGATTTGAGTTGAAAATTTGAAATAAATTATCTCAATAATACTTATAATAGAATTTATCTTATGTAATTAAAATAGAATGCTTTCTCTTATTTTCAATTGATAAAAAAATTTGGATGATAATGTTTAAATTAAAAATCTAATTGTACAAATGTAAAAATATAAATGTTAAATATAAGCCTAATAGATGAATATAACCTAATAATTGATAGTTAAAATACACATAGAAATAAATTTAAATAGCTGTAAATAAATCATATTGAACATAATTTACTGTTGATAGTCAAAGTATAAAATGAAAACAAAATCATAGAAAAGTAAACTTGACAAATATGTTTATCATTAAGCTAGAATAATACCAGATAAAACCAAACATCTTTACACAAAAACTAAAAATATAATAGCAACCATATGTATATAAGCAGATAAGCTAGAAGAGAACAAATGTTTGACACAAAAATAGAAACTGGTTGCTGTGTAAACATGTGCAATGCAAGAAAACAATGATATAATAATAAGACGAAATGAGTAGCTTCATGTATAAGCCTTCCTGAAACATATCTCTTCTATCTCTTTATATAAATATCTATGTACAACTATTAAATATCTTTACAGTATGAACATGTAACTGATTATGTAAACATAATTATTTAGTGTAAACTTATATGAATACACATTAGTACAATAGAAATCTGAAAAAAACATCTTTGTACAATCAAAGCTGCAATATCTTTGTACCCTGTGTTTGTGTCAGCAAACATTAATAATAATATGTTAACATAAACATTTAATTAGCCACCTTTATGTCTGGGAACATACCTTCTGGCCGAAAATATCCAATTCATTTCAGGTCTTAGTACCTTATTATAAATAAAAATAAAGCAAGCTAAAGCTTGTTTCAGAAGGTATCTTGTTCAAAGGCATAAATAGATATGTCTGTCATTCCATTTAGTTGATTCCTGAGGCAAAATTTGGAAAGCAAAGCCTAAATTAGAACTGAGAAAAGGAAGAAGTATAAACAGAATTTCATATTCAAATAAAGTGAGGAGGCAGAGAAAGTTACAGAATTCAAAACTTCAGGCTACAGACTTCTATTACTAGCCTCTGTTTCAAGTTTCAACAGTGATTTATTTTTGGTGAGTAAACATACAGTTCTTTTTAAAAATTTAAGTTTGGTAATTAGTTTATAAACTCTGTGGATGTTGTATGATGTAAATATGTGGTTTTGAAATGCATGCTCTCTGAAAATTTAGTATGTGATGTTCTTTAATATATAAAGTTCTGGGCAAAGAAATTTAAATTAAAAAAAATATATAAAACATCTTCATACAAATTTCTTAAGCTTGGAAATTTTAACTAAGTAAATTGTTTAAGCTTAGATCATAACCTGGAAAGGGTTCTAAAAGCATCACAGTATAATATAGTTACTGTATATTCAAGTTACGGATAAAAATAAATTAAAAGCTAAAATTCGAATGTGTTAATTTGTAAATTTAATCACCTATCTTGATTATACACACAAAGTAAAGATTTTTAGCATAAAAAATATGATTTTTAAGTGAGTATTTAAGGCACAGTTTGAATATGACTCAAAGTTACATTTTTGTCAATTTCGATTGATTCAATTAATTTTAATTGTTGAAATTTCTTGTGAAGCAAGTTTGAAGATGAACTAACACATGAAAAATGTTTAAAGATTTTTCGAATGCAAGGATTTTGGGTTTGAATCGAAAGTAGGGTTTAGTTCGTGTTTGTTTTTATGCTCTGTAAATTTTGATTTTCATCGCCGTGCTTTGATCGAGTGGCTAGTGGTTTTGGGTGTAGGCCGAGGAAGGTATGGCCATGGTGTTGGCGAGGTGGTTTCGCCTCTGGTGGTTGGGTTCGCTTGGTCGAGGCGGTTTTAGATGAAGAAGGGTGTTCGAGTTTTGGGTCTGGATGCTCGATTTCCTCCAGAACTTGATTTCGCCAATTTGGATTTTCAGACCGATTTGCGTGACGATTTGTGACTTGTGGGGAGCCTCATCGATCGCCAGAGCGGCGTCGCTGTTCCGTGCACGTGCACGTTGTGCCAGTGTGCCAGTGGGAGGTTGGGTTGGGAGCTCTGTAGTTCTCGAGTTTTAAGGGTTTGAGCGTGGTGGTCTCGAGTGGAACTCGAGCAAGCGGGGAGATCGCATGGGTCTAGTCTCGTGTTCGTGGGTTAGTAAGTATTCAGTTTTATAACTTAACTGCAAAATAATATAAAGAGAGAAGAGGAAGAACAGGTAGTAGAAGGAGAAGAAGGGAGGGGGACTGGGAAAAAAGGGTGAAGGGTATTCGAGCTATTCGAGTAATAGAGGGTTTCCACTGTTCCATTTTCTAAAGAATTAACTTAATAAACTTTTAAGTTACTTTGTCAAATAAAGGTTAGTATTAATTAAGTTAATGATGTTAACATGTTTAGGTCAAAACTTGATTTTAAATTTATTTAAAAGAGATTTGTAAGTGTAAAATTAATAATTAATTTAAAGTACAAGTTGATTAATAATGTAATTAATTTTATTGTAATTAACTAAAGTAATTTAAGATTAAATAAATTTGAAGTTTAAGATTGAGATTAAAAATTCTAATGTTTAATCAAATTTAACTTATGAAAATTTATTTAATTAGTTAAAGTTAATTAATAAATGGTAATTAACTTAAGTGATAAATTAAGGAATAAATGATTAATTAATTAATAGTAAATGATTAATTTAATAATTTGTGATAATTAAATAAGTAATTAACTTTTATTAATTAATAATTAAGTTATTAATTAATAATTAAGAATCAATTAATTTACTGAGTAATTAAGTAATAATCAATAAAGTTAATAAGTTAATTAACCAGTAATTAATCAGAATAAAGTAGTTTATTCTTAAGCAATTAATTAAGTTAAGTAAACTAGACTGTATTGATATGAATTGATAATTCTGTTGATTGATTCTAATATCTGTTTAGTGTTATTCTGTGATATGTTGTATTCCGTATATTTGAGATGACCGTATATGTTTTATATGTGATATGATATCTGTTATGTGAATTCTTAATATTGAATTTGAACTGTTTAAGTTAATTAGACAACTTGGCCCTTAAAATGGCGTTTGGATTTCGATGAGACCGGGATCGGAAGAATCAAATTTGATTCTCCGAAAACCACATCGATCCAATTTAAACGTTAGGTCGTGAACTCTGAGAAGAAGATCGAGATGGTGTTTTCAGAATGCAAGGGTTATCGTCGTTGACTCTGAGGGTGATTCCAGAACGAGTGTAACGAGATAATGCCTTCGGTTTCGTTCGAACCCGGAACGAACTTGTATGGATTGAATGCTTTCAGCACATCGTCAGGCGGACGATGAGCATTCTAAGTGATATGTTCTTTAAAGGTAATCGCAGCCTCAAGCCTCATCAACCGGGAATGGCTAAATTAGGGGAGATGCAGCAAGGTTAGGTGGGTCATGCCCAAGCAGGACAAGATATTTCCCCTGTCTAGATGTCCCTTATATATTTCGGCTTAGTGGGTGGTTGGTCGCACAAACCACGGGGTTTATCTTGTTCGGGACTGTTCAGTAAGGAATGGTTTCGGCCTTGTGTTGCAGGGGATGAAGGGAGTAATCCTCAGTACGGTGATCTAGGCCCCGTACTGTGACGGGCGGTACCCCAGTAGCCCTGCCATTGTTGGAAATCCATTTTCCCTACGAGACCCTACGGTTTTGATTTGTATTACCCACTTTTGTGGCTAGTAGCTGGAATTTAATCATGTAACAATTTCGGCTATTTTCTATTTACTTGAAAACCCTAGACACTATTATAATATCACTGGATTTCCTATGAAATGTTTTGGTTAGCGTAAGGTAAAAACTTACCCGTATTTATTTGTGGGGAGTCTTACGTGATACCTTTATTTTCAAATGTTTTTCAAAGTTAAGCAACTTTAAACCGTTTACTCATACCAGACCCATGTCTGACCCGGAGTTTATTTTTGTTTTCATAAACTCTCGGGTACCCAAATTTTTACGGGTAGTCAAGGGATTCAGTTTAGATTTGACGAATTCTGGAGGAGCAATGGAGCAGGAGGCTTCTACGTTGTAGATATATATATATATATATATATATATATATATATATATATATATATATATATGGTGCGCCGCTGTGTTGATATCTCTGAGCTGTCTATCTGTATTGTATATTGACTTGTATTAACTAGACAGGTGTTATAACTGTCTAGTATTAATGTATTATCTGTATAACTCTGATATATGTAAAACTTTTAAATATTTATGTGATATTATATTTTGTTCCATTCCGCTGTGAGATTCTGATGTTGTTGTTCTTTCTTTCTCTTTCTTTTCTATTTCTATCCCTTTCTTTTTTAATGATGATACGCCTTTCTGGTAGTAGAAGGGCGGGTCGTCACATTAATGATCTATTCGACCAGCTCCATGGAGCCAAAGTTTTCTCACAACTCGATCTGGCTACCGGCTTTCACCAACTCAGAATTGCTGAGGAGAGTATTCCTAAAATAGCATTCCACACTTAAATTGGTTTCTTTGAATGGCTGTTATGCCGTTCGCTCTTGCTAGTGCTCCAGCTTATTTCATCGATTTGATGAATAGAGTTTTCCGTGATGTTCTTAACAAGTTTGTTCTTGTTTTCATCAATGATATTCTCGTCTTCTCTAAAGATGGGAAAGAGCATAGGTCACACTTGGCTTTTGTCCTTGAAACTCTTTGCAGTCATTAGCTTAAAGCCAAGTTTTCAAAATGCCACTTTTGGAGAGACAAAGTTCGATTTCTTGGCCATATTGTCTCGGAGAATGGGTTTTTGGTCGATCCAGCTAAGATCGCCGTAATCAATGTAAGTTCTATCCTTACTGGTCATTTCTATACGAACTTCTTATCTCTATCTAAATTCGAATCCTTTGGAATTGCAGGATTGGGAGACTCCTAAAAGTCCTACAGATATTCGTAGTTTCTTGGGCTTGGCCGGCTATTATCGCAGATTTATAGAAAATTTTGCTCGGATTGCCGCACCGCTCACCGCACTGACCAGAAAGAATTTCAAATTTAATTGGAGTGAAAAGTGCAAATCAACTTTCAATGAGTTGAACCGAAAGTTGACCTCTGCCCCAGTTCTTACAGTTATTGACGGAAGCGAAGGTTTGACCGTCTATACTGATGCCTGCCGTGATGGATTAGGAGCAGTTTTAATGCAGAAAGGCAAGGTGATTGCCTATGCTGGTTGTCAATTAAAGACCCATGAATCAAATTACGCAACTCACGATTTAGAGCTTCTTGCGGTTGTATTTGCTCTTAAGCTATGGAGGCACTATCTATTGAGGACCAAATTCGAATTATTCACAGACCACAAGTCATTGAGATATATTTTCTCACAAAAGAATTTGAATCAAAGACAAGTCTGATGGCTCGAATTCTTAGCTGCATATGATCTTGATATTAATTACACCCCAGGGAAAGCAAACGCTGTAGCTGATGCTTTGAGTAGAAACCAAGCAATGGCATGTTGTAATCTTGTTGAAGGAATGTTATTCCAGCTTGTCGTCTCCCCAGCTCTTATGGATCGCATTATAGCTAAGCAATATGAAGACATCTTGCTCTATCATATCAAAGAAATAGTTCTCGGTAGAGTCGAAAATGCTAATAGTAAAATGGGTGCACAAGTCGATAGTAATGGAGTCTTGAGAATTGACAATAGAATTTGTGTTCCCAACGTTGATGGTCTAAGACAAGAAGTGTTGAGAGAAAACCATCAATCCTCGCTTTCATTTCATCTAGGAGTCACAAAGATGTATCAAAATATGAAGTTATATTGGTGGAGTGGGATGAAGCGGGATATTTCTACCTATATTAGCAGATGCACAACTTGTCAACAAGTTAAAGCTGATCACAGAAAGATGGCAGGTTTGCTTCAACCTCTGGAGATTCCAGGTTGGAAGTGGGAGCAGATTTCTATGGACTTTATTGATGGGCTACCAAGGACTAGAAAGGGTAACGAAAGCATTTGGGTGATTGTCGACAGACTGACGAAATCCGCTCATTTTATTCCAGTCCATATCACACGTACTACTTCGAGTTTGGCCGAGATATACATGAGAGAAGTTGTAAAACTTCATGGTGTACCATCTAATATCGTATGCGATAGAGATCCCATTTTCACTTGTAAATTCTGAAAGGCATTTCAGGGTACTTTAGGCAATAAACTGAATTTGAGCACAGCATATCATCCTCAGACAGATGACCAAACTGAGAGGGTGAATCGGATTTTGGAAGACCTTCTCTGAGCTTGTATTATAGACTTTGGTGGATCCTGGGAAGACCATCTCCATTTGGTTGAATTCACTTATAATAATAGTTATCAGGTAAAGAAATCGAATTTCAAATTTGAATTAGTATATTTGAATTGAAATTAATTATCTTTAATAAAATCAGGCAACCATTGGTATAGCACCATTTGAAGCCTTATATGGATGGCCGTGCAAATCGCCAGCTTGTTGGATTGAGTCTAGAGACCAATTAGTGCTTGGTCCGGAAATAATTATGGAAGCTTCCGAGAAAGTTGAAGAAATCAGGAGAAAGATAAAGACGGCACAAGACAGACAGAAGTGCTACGCTAACAGAAGAAGTAGAGATCTCGAATTCAGTGTTGGAGATGAAGTATTTCTGAAAGTGTCGCCTTTGAAGAATGCTATTCGATTTGGAAGGAAAGGGAAGCTTGCTCCCAGATTTGTTGGTCCGTTTGAGATTACGGAAAGGGTTGGAAACTTGGCCTATAGAATCGCATTACCAGAAAAGTTTGCTTGTGTGCACAATGTGTTCCACGTCTCACATCTTCACAAAATTGTGCATGATCCATCTATGACCATTCCCACTGCTCAGTTGGAAGAGTTAGTTATTGAGCCTGACTTGACTGTTGAGCGAAAGCCACTTTGGATAGTCGATCGTGAGACAAAGCAACTTAGAAGGATGTTGGCCAATCTCGTCAAAGTTCAGTGGAGTGCAGATGACCGAGATTGCACATGGAAAACTGAGGATAGTATTTGGGATTCAATCCTCGAATTACTAATTTAAGGTATAATTCAATTTTCTTAAATCTATCTTGACTTTTCTGCTTGTTTCTTTCCTACTTCTCCCGTCTCGTTCCTTTTCGAGGAAGAAAAGTTTTGAATGGGGGAGATTGTAACGGACCTGAATTTTCGATCCAATTTAAAATTTTAATTCCATTATTTTAATATAAATTTTTTAAATTTATATACGTTCTCAATAAACGTCCAAACTTCATTTATAAGATGCGTCTAGTTAGTTATGGATATGGAAAAGTTTCATCGCAAAATATTGCAGTAAAATTCATTCGCATTTTATTGCATATCAGTTCATTTTAAAGTGCATAAATTTTATCTTCCGAATCCAAATATTTTTACACAACAATGCTGTAAAAATTTATCTCATTTAGACGTCGCATTTCGTTTCGTCTAATTCCGTCGTCGCCTGCTTCATTTAAATTGTTTTGCCAAGTGAACAACTTAATCGACTTAAATACGAGTTTTTATAAAACTGTCGTATCTAAATTATCTGTGTACCTTTGGAAGCTCGTCGTCACGCTGATCAAAAAGGTATATTCGTTTGTAAAAATCGGAGTTCGGCGTAAAACGTCGCGTTAAATTAACCGTTCCAAGCGGACATGTTAAGCAATTTTCAGCCCAAAACAAACAGCCCATGGTCATTCAAAAATTTGAAAAATAAGATTATGGCTGAAGTGCATTTATTAGAGTGGTTGGTAGATGCTAGCTGTGACTTGGAAATTGGGATGGCGTTTAGGAATTTGAAATAACATTACTGATTGAAAATTATAAAAATTAAAAGAAAACGAACATAGTACTCATCTTCTATCCATTCATTCCTGTAGCTACAGGCAAGAAACACTTCTCTCCTCTTTCTTCTTCACCTTTATTCTTTGTTTTTCACTTCTTCACTGTTGAAAATTTGCAAAAAGAAATGAACCACACCATGCACTGTCTCACCGCCCAGCACCACGTCCATTGTCCACGCACCACCCACCCACCTCGCACACACCCTCCGGCTACAACCACCCCGCCTCACCTCCGCCCAGTCGTGCATCACCACCCCTCCTTTTCCCAACAACGAGCCTCTCTGCCTTCGCCCACGCAGGACCGAGCCCACCGCATCCACTTCCTGTCGTATAACCAGCACCGTGCCACCTCAGCCTGAACTCGCGCATCACCACCCCCTCTCACCCCGTAACCGAACCTCCACCACTACCAGCGCGTGCAATGACCCAACATCCCCTGCCTCTCCGTGCCACTACCCCAGCCCTGACCTCGCGTTTGCATGCATATGTTGGAGCCCGTGCATGTTGTGTGCATGCCGTGTGCATGCGTATATGGGCGCAAGTGTGTGCTTTGAGTCCATTGTGAAGAAAGTGATGGGTTCTGTGTTATAAGAAGAGAAAAGTCTCGGTTCTATAAAAAAAAGTGTACAGTGTTGCTTTCAATTTGAAAGTGAACAATCTTGCTTGTGAAAGTGGAAGTGTACCGTGCTTTTAAAATATTGCCGAGAAATATATATGCAGTCTATATATTTGGTGCTGAATAAATAGTAACCACTCCTTTTACTGTTTGTACAGCAGCAACCAGTTGAAGTTCCATTTGCAGCAGCATCAAAATTCTCAGCTTTCTTCTTTTTCTTCGTCGTTGGTAAGCGCATATATATAATTTTATAAAAATATATGAATGTTCATTTTGAATTAATATCATCTTTCTTTGTCAATGGTTGCAGTTGTTCGATTGTTTGTGTTGAACCAATTCCATTCGTGCTTCTTCGTGCTTCCCGTTCAATTTCTCTAACCATGAAAGGTGAATTAACTTTCATGACTTATATTCTTATACGATGATAATCAAGTTTGATTGATAAATGATTGATTGTTTGATGTTGATATTGGACGTTAAAATTTGTTAATGTATGAAGTGATAAATAATATACAATTGAATTTGACGTAGGATAGTTAACAATTGGAAATTGGTATATGTGTTGAATTTGATTAGATAAATTTGTATATTATGACCCCTTTAAATGTCTAATTATTTGACACGTGGTAATATGGTTAATTGCACCTTGAACCATTTAAATGTATGTTGTATAAATTGATGTAGTATGAAATTGAAAAATAAATATCAAATGTAGAACCGCATAAAATAATAGTGTAATAATCTTTAATCTACATGAAATGATAGTGTAGATTCTAGAAATAATTATATTAATTTTCACAAACAACAATGTGAATTAATGTATGTTGTATAAATTGATGGTTGTTATTGCTTGTTTTTTTTTACTTTGGCACCATCCCAGTTATCACACTGCAAGTTCCCTTTACTATGCTTTGATTTTTGAATTGAAATGGAGTTGGGTTGAAATGATAAATACCCAAATAAAACATTTGACTTAGGATAGAGAATTAAATAAAACCCGATTGGTCAAATAATTCATTTTAAATAAATAAATAATGATTTTATAAATAATAAATGTTTTTAAATTGAAGTTGGAATTTGAATTCTAGTGAAATTTAAAATGTTAATATTTAATAATTTGAAACCAAATATTAACAAAGTGTTTGATGAAAGAATGTTGTCTAAATTTAAGTAAATTGTTGAATTAAGTTTTGAAATTATTTGATAATTAAATAAAATTGGATTATTTTATAATTAAATAAAATTGAATTCTTTAATAAGTGAAATTTAACTTTTTTAATAAGTGAAATCGAATTTCTTTATTAATTAAATTTTGTAATTTGTTAACTAGATAAGTAAATATGTGAAATTGAATTTCTTTAACAAGAAATAAAATGTGATCTATTGAAATTAATATAAGACTTGTAATTTAAAGAATTTAGTTCGATTAACTTTGTAAGTTTTGATATAATATAGGTAAAGTTAAATTGATTTAATAAATTAGAAATTAACTTGAAATTATTTTGAATGTTAAATTAACTTAATTCTAATGCTTATTGAATGAAATCCATCAATGAATTTAAATTGATTTGAATGTTAAATTAAAATAAAGATTATGGAATGAAACTTATTTATGAATTTAAATCAATATTTGAATTTGTTTAAATTAAAATTGAAATTGAATTATAGAGTTTTGAAATGGTAAATTTGGAAGCTTTGAAATGTAAATTATGGAAATTGATATAGAAAGACGAATGAAATGTTGGTTTTCAAATTCTAAGTGAGATTGAAATTGATTTGGTTTTGAAATTTATTAAACGACCAATTAGTGTAATAATTACGAAAGTTATTAAAGAAACCGGAATCGGCTAGGGACATACTCACTGTCTAAACCGAATACCACTTTAATAACTATACGCGGAGTATGATTCAGAATGAAGTGGTTGGAATGATGTACGTTGATGATAGAAGAAAGAGAATGATGATGGATGACCTTGACACTTGTGTCAAATCGGAAATGACTAAAACAGGAGCCGTGCCGGGCCAAATGAGGTTAGCTACCTCGAGCGAATACACTTCTTCGTAAACTAGTCATTACTTGTTATTGATTGGTACGCACCCTTGAATTTGAAGTGTTGTTTTTCGGTGTTGCGATCATTGCGGCAATGCGTTCTCATCAGTCCGGATCAGGCAAACGGTAGTTTCACTACCTTAGGTATTGCCTCATATGCCTTGTCATACTTGTATCTCTATACGCGACCACTACGTTTTGTTTTGTATTATACCTATGGAGTACTCCCTGATATGCCAGTAGTTTACGGTGGATTTTACAGTGCTGTATAGACCATAATGCTATATAAATGTGTTAAGGGGAACAATGGTAACGCCTTAACACTATTTTGATATTTTATTGTACTGTTAGACATTATCTATTTAGCGTATAATACTATATATATATAGTTTAACAGATCCTGAAAGATCTTATTCGATTCATCTTTGAGTTATTGTTACTTCAATTTGAACCATATTATCGGTATAAGAATATATGTCCTGACTCGAGTGTTTGTTTATGCTTATGCTCGGGTCAGCCTTAGGATTTCTATTGCTGTGCTGCTTGGAAGCTGAAGACTTGAAGACTATCATTTATCTTTATCTTTATCAGTATTTCTCTATTTTATTTTGATTATTATCGGAAATCTATGTATTTCTATTTCACTATTTGCATAAGACATTGCTGTATTTAATTAGTAGCTTCATGAACTACTATTATGACATTGTTGTAATTCTGCTGCACTATTCTGTTATGATGTATCTTCGGTAATTCTGTGATGATTCTCATCTATATACATATACTCCATTAATGATCCGTGTTTTGTACTATTTAAGTTGACATGTGTGGATTATTGTCAATTTAAATGGTCCAAATATACGGGTATTACAAGTATTAAAATGTGTAGAAATGAATAGTGAAGTTTTAGTTAAAAAGTGAAGTTTAATTAATAAGTGAAATTTTATTTTATGAAAGAAGCTTTATTATATAAAAAGGAGTTTTACTAATAAAAGAGGTTTTAATTAATAAAAGATTAATTAAATTAAAGGGGATTAGAAATCTTTTATATGTACTAATCGTGCTTGTGTGTGTCGATCATGTTTTATATGTTATTTGCTTATGCATAGTACACAAGACATAGTTTCCCTTATTTGATCATTCTTATTATTGTTGAAATTGATCGAATATAACTTTGGTAATATCAAGAAGATACACAGGAATTATATGGTACAGTTATCTTTGGTGATGCTATACTCTACGTATAAACTCCTTTTGCTCTTCTAGGACAAATGATAAGAAAATTCAGCCCTATCCGGTTAGAAGGTAATCTCCACTCTTATGTATTCTATGTTTATTTCCAAAAAAATGAATTTTAGTTTATCGAAAATCGACCAATTGGTTTTAGGGCATCCTATAAGTTGAGGCGTACTTATATGAATGATTCGAAACCGTGACCCCTTCAAAACAATATACATATTCTATGCTTCGAAAAGGTTCATGATTAGTTCGAGATGCTGGAATCTATATGGAGATTCAAGATCTATTGATATGCTCGAATACATGTAGTTGTTCATGGTTTATTTAGGATGTGGGAATCCATGTGTTTGGTCCGAGATTTATTTGAATAGAGGACTCGTGTGTTGAGATCTGCTCGAGTGGTGACTTATGTGTTGGAATTCCGGATGTAGCCTCACCAGCAGTAATGACTAAAACCAGAGATAGGATATACAGACCAAGGGTAAAACCAGAAATAGGATATATAGATTAGGGGTTTAGCTAACCTAATGGTGTAGGAAACTCTACCTCAGAGATACCTACCGTTATGCATGTAGTGAGTGGTGTACTCGACCTAAATGATTAAGGATCAGCTATGTATTTCTTATATAAACGCGCTTAACGGTTTTGATTGTGTACTTATTATTGTTGTGGTGTACACTCACATGCATCACAACTACTTTTATTTATATTTCACACCCTACACATTATATAGCGTCACTAGATTTTGTAATAGAAATTATTTTATTATCGTAAGATAAAAGCCCATTTATGTTTATTGGTGGTGTGGTCTTACGAGATAACTTTATTTTCAAATTTTTTTATAAATATGAAAATCCATATGATTTGAGCTTCCCACGTTGGTTTACCAAATTGATCTGGGTGTTATTTTCTTATAATTCTTAGGTTAGCCGGTGTATATTTCCAGATTTAGCTGTGGTTCATTGGAGCTCTTGGAGAGTAGCTGGATGATTTCCTACCATATTTATTTTCCTCTGCATTACTTATTTTCTATCTATAAACATTTCTGAGGTCAGGCTATTATAACTGTCTAGGCTGATGATAGGTTAGTTTACTTTGATTGTTGTACGTGTATTAAAATTTTCTTTTTGGTAAAGATATTTTGAGATATATATATTATTGTTGCGCATGTGAGATTTTGATATCGTGTTCTTCATTCTTGTTTTGTTTCTTTTTGGTTTTCTTTTACCCTAACCATCTGTCTGCTGGCACTTGGGTTCTCTGCGCATAAATACCATGGATGTATAGGTCGACATTCAAGGGTTGAAAAGGCAATTCGTTACAATATTGTTATGCGTTTAATTGGTTATTAATGCAAGGATTATTGTTTGGGCTTGGAATAGTTTCAAGGCGATTTGCAAGCTTCAGTATGCGACTGTAGGCATGCACAGGGAGGCCGGCTATGTCAAGTTCATGGTGAAGTAGTTTGAATAATGAAAAAGGAACAGTAGGTAAAGAAATACTGAGGATCATGGTCCACTTTTCACTCTCTTATCCTTCTTTTATTTATTCTATCTGTTCCTCACTTGAGATCGGTTCATAGTCCTCTCTGGCAATAACCATTGTAGGCCAGTTATAGCCTTAAGAGCTTCCAAATTACAAACACCAAAATCAAATAAAATTAAAGGTATTTGATCGTCAATGGTAAGGCAATTCGAGAGCCAGCTGTTGGAATTGGGCCAACCCGCAGCAGAGTAATTATGTAAATTTCAAAAGAAATTTCATTATTTGATCATTAATGGGACTATTTAGTCTATTTCATTTAGAACTTTACTAAATTTTCTATTAAATAAAATCAATATTTTATTTGAATATATAAACAAAATTTTATTTTATATATAATTTATATTAAGTTTTATACATATGTATCATGTACACATATATGAATGCGTACACATGCAACAGAATAAAGTGTACATGGATTGATATGCTCATGCATAGATGTTGGAATTTACACCGTGACGGACATATTAGCCTCTCTTGTATTTGATTCACTGTCTAAATGTGTATGTGTTTGCATCATAATGATATATATATATATATATATATATATATATATATATATATATGAGTATGTATGTGCAAACACAAATATTAAATGTCAGTTATAAACGATTTATACATATAACATTTATAAAATTTATATTTATACATGTAAATATATATGTAAAATAATTAAATCATTAAATTAACTAAATATTAGTTTATAAGATAATTTTAATATATACATATGTATACATAATATAATATGAAAGCCATAAATAATTTATTAAAATAATATTTTATTTAAATTAATTTATGTAATACATATAAATATGTAATTAGATATAAGGGTGTGAGTATATATTAATATAAATAATAAAATTAAAAAAACAATCGTATTTCTACAAATTTTGCTTTCATCCAAAACATATAAATATTTTTTATTATTTCTTTTCGATTCTTCATTTTAAATAATTTTAAAATTAGAAATCCATGTAAAATTAGAACAACAATGTATAAAAATATTATTTTTGAAAGTATTGTGTATAATATATGCTATGTAATATTTTTGTACAATTTTTTTATTCCTAATAAGTATACACATACGAAAATGTTTTAAATTACATAAACAATTTTAGGTCAAATAAATAATTAAATATATCTATTTGAAATAAAAAATATTTTTCTTTATTTATTACTGAATATATTTTGTACATGAATAAATTTTTCCATAATTTAAAACATATGATATATATGTTAATCTTTTAAATATGGATTTTGGTTAATTAAATCATTTTATAATATTATTTATATAATTTTTTTATTTGTAGGCCGTGAGAATCTAGTAAGGAGGCATACAATAACAAATTATTTTATTTTATTTTATATTGATGCAATAAAGTACACGACCAATTGATTTGTGCCAACATTTCGATATATAAGATTTGAAATATAATCTAACTTCTTATTATATAAAAATGCAACATATAAATATGATATAATATAGATAAAAAATATTATTGCCTTTCACCAAAGCCTAGGTACACAAGCCCTTGCATACACATTGAAATGTTGAATTGATCCGCTTAAATCCATTTATACATCAGAAGTTGCTAGCTCACAAACTACCTTAAAACCGATGATCAAATCAAAGATTTTTGATGTAATTTTGTACTTGGATTTTTGGGGCTTAGAGAAGATGGTTGTTAATTGAAATTATCAAAGATAAAGGAGACCCAAAGTGTCAAAGAGATGATGTAAAATGGTGGCTTATAAGTAAGAAGTCAAGAGAGTGAAAAGTGGATCTCATCCGCATATCTCTCTCTTACTATTTCCATTGTTTTAATCATTCAAAATCCTCTCTAATTTCCATAATATAGCTGCATAAACCATGTCTCCTATAGCTAAAAATATCATGCCCATATGGGCTTAAAATCTGGTCCAAGTTCGAACAACATATAATACAATTTTAAATCTTATTTAAATGTATGTTGATATAGTATATCAATCAGTACATTTAAAACTATTATAAACACACTATTTAATATTATCCAATGTACATCAAATAAAATTCTATAATTAATAGTTAATAAATATTAATTGATTTAATTAATTTGTAACAATTTATAAATTAATTAAATCACGTGGTAAAAGGAATATTCAACATTTCTGTTGTGTGACTCTAAGGTGTAAATTTGGTTGGCGACTGATATTAAACATTTCAAATATCAATATTCACATGTCACTTAGTAGGTGGTGTGAAATTATGGCAAAATTTATCACTTACTTCGTTACAGTAAAATCCAATTTTACTTTATTAAGCGACCTGGCAGTGACAATTATTTACACTAATTCGCTTTGTCAAAACTATATTATTTTAGACTTATGGAATTTGGTAATGGTAAAAATTCCAATATCGTCTATATTCAACTATATAATCCAAACACAAAGTCCTTATTTCAATAATAACAATATTATTAACTAAACTACTTCGGCCAGGGATTTTGACTTTGAGTTGACTTCAGTTGACCATGATATTAACCTCATATAACTAAGAAGATGAATCTTCTCTTGAATAGTGTTTCATTTCCAAAAATTCCACTCGGCCCAACTATATTGATTCGATGGACGTCGTGTCATGATTTGACCATAATTAAAGTAGAGCTTTCATATTGGAGATTGACAATATTCTTATGTCATGAATATTGTATAAACTAGTCACATTGATATTTTCTATTTGACCTTAGTTATATTAACCAACAGAAAACAATCAAGTGAGTTATTCCACGATTATCCAATATTTATCAGTACGTAACCCCACAGTGCTCCCCAGCAGTCATGAGTAATATTCCTCCTAATATTTAGAGAGCCTTATGTACTCCAGTCTCAATGGATGCATCGATATCCAGTCTTGATGCATCTTGACTAGGAATATTTAAAATGATGTGTTTATCATATTGTGATACAATACCCATGATTATAGCTATTTGTAATTACTATCACAAACATACCATTTATGAATTTTCTGTTAAATATATTTTAATTAAACATTTAATTATTTATAACATAATAACAAATATACAACAGAAAGAAAACACCTTTATTATGAAAGAAAATTGGTTATAGAGTTAATAATTTACAATAATTACACAATTTCCCCTAGGGCATACCCCTAACTCTATCAATCTCCCACTTGCACTTAGGGCCAAGTATGAAATCTTAATGCCATTCCCTTTGATCAGCTTCTCAAGAGCCGATCGAGCTTGATTCTTACTAAATGGAACTGCCATGTTGTCCTTGGCATCTACCCTTTGTATCATGCCCTCTTTCTTCTCGACGAATTTTTAATGGGGTGGAACTTCCGAAGAATATGTCGTGGCATCTAGTGTGCTCTAGGCTCCTTCGCAATCCGTATCGCGAAACTGTTATCACAGAAAAATGCCATTGGATTCTTGATATCGGGGATCATTCCGTGCTCACTGAAAAAATTCTACATCCAGACTACCTCTTTATCTCCTTCATTGAGGGCAATGTACTCAGCCTCCATCGTCCAATCAGCTACTGTCTCTTGTTTGGAACTTTTCCAATTGATGGTTTTGCTGTTAAGCATAAAGACATAACTAGACACTAATTTACTATAATAAATGTCACTCTTAAAGCTCAAATTTGTATACCGCTTCATAAGGAGGTCTCCATTCCTTTAAATGAGGAATAAGTTTCAAGAATTTCTTAAATACTTCGGCATACGTCTTACAGCCGTCCAATGCTTTTCTTCAAGATTCGACTGGTATCAGCTTATGCATTCTACTGCTTATGCCATATTCGGTATAGTACATAATATAGCGTACATTATGTATCCTATTGCCTGAAGCATAGAGGATCCTCTTCATATGCTCTTTCTAGTCATCAGTATGGGGAACGTCCTGCTTAGAAATGATGATTCTAGATTGCACCGGAACATTTTCACGCTTGGAATTCTCCATACCAAACCTCTTCAGTATGGTATTTATGTACAAGGATTGGAACAATCCCAATAGCCTATTAGATCTATCTCTATGTATCTTTATAACTAGTATATAGGCCACTTCTCCCAAATCCTTCATAGAGAAGTTCTTGGAAAGCCAAGCTTTCACTGGTTGTAATAATAAGGTGTCATTACCAATCAACAAAAAATCATTGACATATAACACAAAGAATATGATAGTGTTGCCATGTTCCTTCTATTCCGCATGTTACCTTTGTATTTTAATAAAAACTAAACAGTTTGATTAGCTTATCAAAACGCTTGTTCAAACTTCTTGAACCTTGTACATAAATGAACTAACAAATTGCAAGCTTGCCTTCACTCCCACTAACCATGAAACCCTCGAGCTATGGCAAATATGACTACAGGTGCAAAGGTCTCGTCATAATCAACATCTTGGATTTAACAAAATCCTTTTGCAACAAGCCTAGCCTTATAAATCTCTACTTATCCATCTACATTTAGTTTTTCTCAAAAATTCATTTGTAGCCGATGGGTTTTATCTCTTCTGGTGCGTCTAACAAAGTCCATACTTTGTTTTCGTACATGAAATCCATTTCGAATTTCGTTTCTCTAAGCCATAGTGCAGAGTCTTTACTCTGCAGTGCTTGTCAAAAAGATAGAGGAGTGTTATAATCTAAGATATAATCTTCCTTCTCGCCATCCATGGTAACACCAAAATATCTCTCTGGTATGCGAGATTTCCTACTAAACCTTCTTATAAGTTATGCGTTTTCATATGTAAGTGAACTCGGTTCCCCCATTGGTTTGGCCTCAGTGTTAACTTCTTAGACCTCGTCTAAGTCTACGACTTCACTATTAATTTCCTTTGATTGAAATTCCATTTCAAAAAGATAATGTGCCAAGAAACAATAACCTTTAGTTCCTTGATACCGTAGAATATATATCCCATTGAGTTATTGGGATATCCTATAAATTTACACAGCGTTGATCTTGCCTCTAGTTTATTCGGACCAACATTCTTAACATAGGCTAGACAATCCACGCCTTTAAATATTTTAGTTGGAGTTCTTACCTAACCATATCTCATATGTTGTTTTAGGCATAGATTTGATGGGCAACAAGTTTAACATATGCACTACGGTTTCCAGTACATATTCTAAATAGGATAGAGGTAACTCAACTTTACTCATTATGGAATGAACCATATCTAATAGGGTTCGGTTCCTTTGCTCTGACACACTGCTGTGTTGCTGAGTACATGTAGGAGTAATCCAAGAGATAATCCCATTATCATTTACGTATTATTATTGAGTTCTTGATGGCATACCCACCCCCTCGATTAGATCGAATAATCTTAGTCTAACAGTTGGTTTGGTTTTCAACCACATTCTCATACTCAATGGATTTTTCATAGACATCAAATTTGTTCTTCATAAGATATACATATTATAACCTTGAGAAATCACCAGTGAGGGCAAAAAAAGTAACAACTATTATCCTTGTGGATTACAGGCTTCGGGCCACACACATCGCTATGTACTACACCTAAGATTTCGTCAACTCTTTCATTGCTCCCATTGAAGGGGTGCTTGGTCATTTTACTTTTGAGACATGAATCACATGTGTCAAATGATTCAGAATCAAGTGAAGGAAGAAAAACTTTAGTTTTCAATTTATGTAGTTGTTTCTCACTAGTACGACCTAGCCTAAAATGTCAACGATAACTATTATTTATATTGCTAGAAGAACTATTCATAGTACACACATAATTAGTATTAATCGCATAAATCCATTTTCAAGAAAACCATCATAGTCCTTATTTCCATTTGAATTGACGTTCATAACATTATTCGCACAATGAAATATATATCCAATCTAGAAACGACATAATTCCAAAATTATTGTCTTTTATGAAATAGCAATTGTTCAATATCAATACTACTATGCTAGGCAAACATACTTGATAATCCCCTACTATGATTGCATCTACAATAGATCCATTAGCAACCTAGAGCCTCATCTCATCTTTTACCATGCGACACCAGTTCCTAAGCCATAAAACGGATATGTATATGAGTTCCTGTCCATTATCCAAAACCTAAGACAATTTATCGATTACAGTACAATTTTGACTCATAAATGCATTTGACGGAGCTGTAGAACCGTTCTACTTTCTTTCTCTAGCAATCTTTAGGCAATCAGGATAGTTTCTTTTTGCCCTTTCTTATGGAGGTGATGACATTCACCCTTGTCATTGGTCTTCTTACTTTTATTTTTCTTCTTACCTTCTCTTTCCCACTTCTTTGAATCTTTCGAATATGATGCACCACCCTTTACATAAAGTACAACTCCTTGATGTGGACTCAGCCGAAATAAGGAGCCCCACAGGATTCACATTCCACTGGTTCATATTATAATTCAATATGAACGGTTTATACTGAGGTGCAGGAGAAGCAAAGATCAAATTAACTTGTAATTCATTGATTTTCTGTACGTCCAATTATGAAAGCCTACGAATATAGCCCTTCATCATCGGTACGTAATCGTCCACTTTCTAGTATTGACAATTTCTTCATAAGCTTGTATCTTGCGGAACATGAATGGTCACCAAACTGGGCCTTGAGATTATAAAATATCTCATGGATATACATGTTTTCGTGTTGGCTCTGCAATGGCTTGTCTAATATGCACATCATGAAAACCTAGGCGATCTCTAGGTCTGAAAATCATTTCTCATAAGCAAGTCTAAGTTTGGGGTTTGCATCATCGATGGGTTGTTCTTTAGGTTCACATGTAATAGATGACCAAAGGCGCTCGTCAGTCGATGTTTTCTTAGTTGGTCTTAGCCAATCGATATATTTGCTTGTCACTTTCAGAAAATAATTTGGGAGTTGACATTTTCTATAAGTTTTATTGGTAGATTGTTAGGATAATATCATTTTCTTGTAATATTAGTAAGATTAAACTTTATGTTTGATTTTATTGAGAAGCACTCAATAGTCTTTTATGTTTCGCCAAATCCTAAGTTGGAACATAGAATATTTTCGACTTCACTAGTAGGTATTAAGATTTGTTTGTCTTCGAATTCTGACCTTGAGTTTGGTCAATAAGTCATGGCTCTGTAAATGATGGATAACTCCTTATCGGTTGTATTATATGAAACTCCTAAACCCTAGTTCCTTTTCACTTCGACCTTGAGTTTGCTCAACAAATCAAAATGAAATTATTCACTCGTACCTATCATATCGCGATGGCCTAAGTATAGTACATGTACCTTGAGTTTGCTCAACAAATACATATAGTTTTCTTGCCTTGTCCATTCAATACATTAATAACACTACATATAACATCCCTAGCATGAGTTTTCTCAACAATTAAGGAGTATGCAAGTAATTTATTAATATATATATATGGTAGAGGACAATATTATATAAAAGATTCATAGTCTTTAATATATTGTATAGAGTGATATCAACTTATGGAATAATGTATTTTTGATGTAATACCCTCATGATTCAAGTATCAGATACATCGGGAATCACGATATGTACATTTACGTACAATCTATTTAGGGTTTTTATAAAGGCTCACATATTTGTTCGGGTTAACCATAGCTAGGTAGGGCAGAGTACATGATTATCCAAACCCTATCCTTTGACATTACGTTTTTAAATATCCTACTATCTAGGCTATGAGCTTAACTAGTTAACCCTAACATGACTAATTTAGACCGTATAAGCCATTGGGCTCCGATATGTTTATTGGATATAGGCCATCCGACAGTGGAGTAATAGGGTAAATTTCAAAAATAATAATTCATTATTAGATCTATAATGGACCTATGTAGTCTAATTCATTTAGAACTTTTCTAAATTTTATATTAAATAAAATCATTATTGTATTTTAAGTTGTAAATAAAGCTTTATTTTATGTATAATATGTATTATATATATATGTATGTATCAAATGCATATGTGTGCATGCATATGCAGTAGAATAAAGTGTACATGATTTGACATCCCCGTGCATAGCTATTGGGATTTACACCGCAATTGAAATGTTAGACCCACTTGTGTTTGATTCAATATCTAAATTTTTATATGTTTGCATCAAAATGATACATATGAGTAAATATATAATATAACATAAATATATAAGTATATATTAAATGTGTAATAAACAACTTATACATAAAACATGTATAATGGGTATGTGTATGTGCATGTGTAAATATATATGTAAAATAATTAAATCATTAATTTAATTAAATAGTTTATAAAATAATTTTAATATATACATATGTATATAATATAATATAATATAAAAGCCGTAATTAATTGATTAAAATAATAATTTTATTATGTTCTAAATTAATTTATATAATACGTATAAAACATATAATTAGAAATAAGTATGTGCGTATACATATTAATTTAAATAATAAAGTTAAATTTTTTAATTACATTTCTACAAATTTTTCTCTTGAGAAAATATGTATAATTTTTTATTAATTTCATTTTGTTTTACATTTTAAACTATTTTAAAATTAAAAATCCATGTAAAATTAAAACAAGGAAAATATAGTAATACTATTTTCGAAAATATTACGTATAATATATGCCATTTAATATTTTTATACAAAATTTTATTATTTGTAATAAATACAAACACATAATTGTTTTAAATTACAATAACAATTTTAGGTTAAATAAATAATTAAATATCTTTATTTAAAATAATGAAAAATATTTTTATTTATTTACTATAGAATATATTTTATACATGAATACATTTTCCCATAATTTAAAACATATGATATATATTGTTAATCTTTTAAATATGGATTTTAATTAATTAAATCTTTTAATAATATTACTTGTACAATTTTTTATTTGCAGACTATCAGCTTCTAATAAGTAAGCATACAAAAATAAAATTTTATTTCGCTGTATTTTATATAGATGCAATAATATACAAAACAGATCGATTTGTGATAGCATCTCGATATACAGGATTCATAATATAACATAATGTAACGATCGGGATTTTCGACCCTCGAAATCGACACTAATACGTCCATTGTACTACATGTCGAGCAATCGAATGACGGAAAACCCTATTGTTAGGGAAAAAAGAAGGAAGACGATAAGAAGAAACTAAACAACACAGAATCTCATAGCAGAACGAATAATCTATAATATACAAAAAATCTTTACACAAAATCAAAACTGCAATATGTGTGTATATATATAGAAATCAATCAGAGTATACTAACCTATTTCAAACTGTACAGTTATAATAGCATGTCCTCACAAATGCAGGTAGACACAACAATAAATACAGTGGAAAAATAACCATCAACGTGAATATGTCTCTAGGCCTCCAACTCGTCTCTTGAAGCTCTAAAGCATCTAAACTAATCTGTAATATGCGACCCGAGCATTATAATAAAATAACACTCGAGTCAATTTGGAAAAATAGCATGAGAAAACACACCCGACTGGATTTTAAAGTTATATAAATCCTTGAAATCAAAAGTATCTCTTAACACCACGTAACATATAAACACAGACCGGTTTATACCTTACGATAACCAAAACCTTTTATATAGAAAATCCCTGGATGTTATAATAATGTCCAAAGGTGAAAATAATAATAATCAAGTAGATGTGATGCTCATGAGTGTACATCACAACGATACTATGTATATAATAAAAAACCGATAAGGCACGTTCGCTAATTGTGTAGGATTCCATGGAGGTTCCCTCAGTACTTTGAGAACGGTCCTCTTGTACAAGGATCAGAGATATCCTTTCAAGTAGCATACATCCCTAGTGATGTACCATAGGAAAAACATAACTGGTCTCACTAAGACCGAATGCATCGCCCCACACATGCATAACAACAAAAAGTAATGTCTAGGTGGAGCCGACTACACCCTATGGATTTGCCAACCCTACTGGCCATGCCTCCTATCTCTGGTTTTAGCAATTACCGTTGATGAGGCTAGGTCCGACACTCCATCTCATACGCCGACACCAAATAGATTACGGAATCCTACATGGATTCCCATGCCCCCAACGGTTCTCAGAACCACACATGGATTCCAACATTTCAATATATGTCACGAAACTCTCCCATAGAACCGTATATGGTTTTAGAGTTGTTACGGTTTTCGAGTCATCTCTTATGAGTATACTCTTCCGTTTCCCTAGCTCTCCAAAACCAATCGTCGATTTTCCGAAATGCTCGATACCAGTTCTTTAGGAAATAATCAGACAACGCACTAGAGCGGGGATCTCCCCCTAACCGTTTAAGTGGACAGATCTCCTCATCTTTTGTCCTATAAGAACAAAACAAGTTTATATGTACAGTATAGTACCACCGACGGTAATTGTACCATATAATTCCCGTGTTTCTCCTAGATATTTCCCGAGTTAAAATCCTTTGGTGTTAAGTAGGGAACATTTTCGTACCACCAAAATTAAGAAGGATTGCATATTTTGGCCAAGATTTGATAGTCGGTTATTTAACTATCAACAAACACACATTCAAACAAAGATTTATCCCATATGTGAAAACGACATCGGTTAAGCACATAAGCAACCACCGACCTCCTTTTAATAAATCTTTCATTATTTTTAAAAACACATTGTAAATTACTTGCAAAAATATTTTTACAAAGGTATATCCGCTAATCCCTATATTTTCAATATTTATAAAATATCCATAAATTTATCTCAACGGTGTAAGTATATCCACAAAATTTAGAAAGATTTTCTTTTTATTCGATTCTCAAATCATTTATAAATTCCTTACAATTCTCCAAATCATTTACAAACCATTTTATAAATCTTCGAAAAACCATTTATAACCCCTTTATAAAAATTCAATCACCTATAAACTCTTTATACATTTCGAAAATCATTCATAAACCCTTTATAAATCCATAAAACCCATTATAAAATTCCTTTTGTAAATCTATAAACCCTTTCTAAAATTCATTTATAAATATCTAACCATTTATAAACTTTTTCACCTTGTAAATAATCATCCCTTAAGTTTTCAAACAATTTTATAAACTCCTTTATAAAATCCAAGTCTTTCAACTTTATTCATGGGTCTCGAAAACATTTACAAATAGTAAAAATATTTTACTTCAAAACACCATTATATAACAATAATTATTAACATTAAATATTATACATAAATGAAAACTATTAACATTAAAACATCTTAAAAATAATATTTGATAATTTCAAAATATTGTTAAAGAAACAATAATAATTAATCTTTACCATTTTTATAAATAATAGTAATTTATTTTCAAAACCTTATTGATAATCCTTATTATTAATTTCAAGCCATAATTATTCCTAAAATAATTAAAATTTCAAATATTAACATTTTGATAAATACTTTAAAACAATATTAACTATGAGAAAATAACTTTAAAAACAACACTAACATAATTAAATAATTTTAAAACAATATTAATATAATTAAATAATTTTTAAACAATATTAAAATATAATCAAATTACTTTAAAACAAAATATTGATGTAATTAAATAACTTAAAAACCAAATATTAAATGTAGTTAAATAACTTTAAAACAAAATATTTTTGAAACCCAATTCCAGATTTAAAAATCGTTTCCTGTCTCAAAACCCAACTCCAACTCAAAAAACAATTTATAGTTTTTTTAAAATATTAATTTAAGGCCAATAGCCACCTAACACATAACCAATATCGATATCGATTTTCTATCACTACTGGGTCTTAGTTTTGAAACATATAACAAAGTTATAACCATAGTGTACACAATCAGGTTCATTTTCAATAATCCATATAAAAGAAATATTATTGAACAATTCAACGATAGTGAGTAATCTCGTTGGATTCCTCCAACTTATTTCCCACTGCATCACAAACTGTATATAAGCAAATCATATGAATCACCCGCTTCGAGGCGGGATTCATATACAAATGGTCATCCACTATTACACGGGAAAGTAATATGGTCTCATCCGCTCCAGTGGCTGGAATATATCCAAACCAACTAAAAATATAGTAATCCATCCAAACAATCATTCAACAGTTTTTATCAACTAATATCATACTAGTTAACCAAAAAGGTGAGTTTAACTCACCGAAATTTTTGTTGCCGTCGTTGCATTCCGGTTTGGAGCTGAAATCGAATGACGTTCGATCTTCTCAAATTTCAACAGCCTTCAAATTCGACCAAACTAGTTCCATCGCGAAGCTAACATCGTTATGAGTGTAGCACAACAATCCACGTCTCGATTGGACCTCGTATGCAAAAGCTATACAAATTTTAAGTTATCGACTATTTTAAATATAATAAAATAACTTTATATATAAATTACAAAATCACCCTCTACCTATCTTCTTCCCTCCCTCTTTCATGCTTACATCAGGTCGTGCGTGCACAAATTTAAATTGATGCTACCTCACCCTTTGGCCATGGGCAGCTACCTTCTGCTCGTCCATGCTAGCCTCGAACCTCCTCCACTCTACGCCGCTAGCCTCATCATCCAGTTTGCCACCATGGCCGAGAAATCCCCATAAACATTGCTCCGTGCATCTGTCAATTCCCATCACCTCCATCCACCATTGACCCTTAAACTCTGACTGAAGCTTGCTCTCCTCCTTCCCCACATTTTTCCTTTAGCGGCAACTACCCCTAAATGACCAGAGCTCGGTGTCAAGATCCAAAAACCCACGTCGTCGTTCACATTGATTTGCAACCACCTCATCACGATCCAGTGAGATCCGACCGTTGATATTCTTTGTTTCGATGTTGGCAACAAGTTTCTAGTTGGCGACTTCGCCTGAAACGGCATGGAATGGCTTCGATGATCCATGGCCGTTGGATTTGGCCAATTTGATTTGAAAAGTTCAAAATTTTGTTTTTGTTTTTAGACGTGAATTTATAGAGCGAAGGAGTATGTTTTGAATAGTTGGAGGCATGGGTTAGGTGTATGGGGAGCATGGGTAGGTACAGTTATATATATGTGTGTGTCAATATATATATATATATATATATATATATATAAATAATTTTCAATTTAAAATATCTAATCACAAAACATCCAAAAACTCCAAACGAGACATGCCACCGAGTGTGCTACATGTTATACCCTTATTCTGAACCCAATGGAACTAGTTTCGAGATCTAATTCGATCATGTGCAGAAGATAGCTTTTTAAACCAAGTTATATTATATTATTTCTAAAATAAATTTATATGCGTTTCAACCAAATGATACGTCCGATTGCCACAAAATAATTATCATACAATAATACAATATTGCAGATCCAATGAAACTGGTTTCATTGAAATCTGAGATAGTGCCACGGAAGGCAATTTTTATATGTTAATCAAAACGAGTTATTTTCAAATCCAGTCAAATCACTTTTAAATCCAATTTAGAATTTTTATTGTCTTAATTATTATTAAATAGAAGTTAAATAAGATTTGAAATTATTTTTATCTAACTTAAAACCCAAAATTCAATTATTTAAATAATTTCGACGATAAATTTAATAATTTAATTATCAGATAAATCTCTAATTTGAAATTCAAGTTAAATTTATAAAATTAACTTTCCAATATTTAAAAACAATTAAATATTTCGATTTCAAATGATAAAATTCTTGGTTGTTACATTCTTTCCCTTACAAAAGAATTTCGTTCCCGAAATTGCCAAGGTAAAAAAAATGCCCAAACCTATTACTTTTTAAACCAATTAGTTGAAATAAATTACCAAATCCTTTTAAGCCTTTAACTTTTCTCGAAAATTAAATCGTTGAAACTTCGTTACTACTTTTAGTAAGTTTCCAAGTTCATTTATAGATTCTAACTAACATCATCCCATTCAATCATTCCAAATTATAACTCAAAATCAAATTTTTGTTACCAAAAGTTTCTTCAAATTTCTCAAAAAATTTCTAACGGCTTAAATTCTAGGAAAATTTCACCAGCGTCTCATTCGTGCGGCTCGATCAGAACAACCACTCTCACCACTATAGGCTCAAATTAACAAAGAAAACAACAGCCAAGTGGCTCAATCATAAAACCAACAAACCAAACAACAATATAACATGCACCTTTTAGTTGGGCAACCAAAATTTTCTTATGAAAAAAAATGCATCAAATTACCTCTTGCTTTTATATACCTGAATCTTATTTACCAATGATGTCTAATCATATAATTCATAATCGCATTATTTTGAAATTTCATGTTCCAACATTTGCCTCACTAAAACCCATATGATGTACATATATCATCCGTATGCAAATCTCAATCTGATCGTTCGCTCGATCACACAATTTCACTTCCGAACTGGCATCTTCCTATGACCTCTCTAGTGCGGACTCAGAATTGGTTCCTTGATTAGAAACGTCATTCTCCTTGCATAATCATATACTATGATTGAGAATTCCAGAATCAATCAAACATCCATATCCAGTGTTCGCCATCGAGAATCGAGTGAATAATCCCAACTTGGACCGATGTACATCATCACGAAATCATGTACTCGAATCTGGATCAACCGTTATGTGAATAAAATAATATACATACAACCTACCTATTTATTCCAATTGATTTCTTAGCTATCCAAAATTATTTTATTCACATTCATTTCATTTACATCCAACTATTCCCAATCATTTTTCACATTGCTTTATTCACATTCATTATTTACTTAGTATATTCCTTTCAATACTAATCTCACTTAGAAATCATTCCATCTACTTTTTTACTTAAAGTTTATTACAAACATTTGTACAACACCACTCATGTTCATCATCACTTCACAACTTAAGTGATATTTGTTTTAAATCAAATCTAATTTCATTTAACTAAATTCATTGTTCAATTCAATATTCAATTCTATCGACCAATATTCTGAAACCATATTCAACCCACTAATTAATCAAGTTAGCTTATTTCATAATCCATTTCAGATCTCAATAAATTTCCTTTCAAAAATCACTTCATTTATCTTAACTAAAATCTTCATTTCAAATTTACTTTTCTCAACATTCATACTCAACCTGTTTAAACTTTGTTTTACTTATAATTTCTCTAAATTTATAAGTAAAAAACTTATTTTCTCACATTTGCATAAAACACCCAACGAATATTTTCAAAGTTTAGACATCTTATTCTTATTTATTTTAGATCATATAAAATCATATATATACATAATACTCTTGGTATATCAAATGATTCCTAAATCAATACTAACTTTACCAAAACAAAACCTTAGCTGTAGCAACTCCTCTCTTGAAAACCAAAGAATGAAAGTCGATTATGTTGCAGTCATCATCGAAATTATTTTCCAACGATCGAAGTGATTTCAGTGCTTTCTAACCTCTTTTAAGTTCCATTTTAAATATTTCTAATCAACATATTTTCTAAATAATATTATTATTATTTTCCAAAACTTTGAAAAACCATTTCCGAAACCAACGGGATTTAAATTCCCAGCTTTTAAACCGTTTTTACTTACAAATCATATTTATAATATACTTATGAAATTCCATTTCCTTTCAATTTATAAATCACATTTATAAACCATATATTTATATAAGCTCACTTTGGTTATATAAAACCATTTTCTTTATTGTTTGTCTTGTTTGCTTTATGCTAATAACACTTTTATTTGATAACAAACAACAATCAACAAAAGATAATAATCAAATATTTCCATTCTCTAACAACCAAACACACCATACATAACTATAATAATTTTTGAAAAATTATTCCTTTATATATAAAGTGCAATCAAGGTAAAATTATTCCGTCTACCCAATTTCAAAACGATATCATGTCAAACTGCTCTGTTCAAGTGTTTTGAAATTCCTACCAATAACGTTAATACTCGTATTGACAAAGACATTCAATAGATCAACCAACATAATATAAAACATTTTTATATCACAAACAAATACGCGCTCATATTTACACACACACACTCAAACTCATTCTAAGGTGCTAATGACCCTATCCCTAATGGGTTCCTTACTGAAGTAAAGTTTCTCGCTTAACCTTCAGCTCTGATACCAAATGTAAAGACCTAGATTTTCTGTAACATCCCGCCTTTTCGCACGTTTTAAATCAATACACGTGCCAATTCAAACCGTTCGGAAGGGCGGATTGCTATGGGGTAAATAAGAAAAATGAGAAAGAAATAAAACAAAACAGAATCTCACAGCGGAAGGATAAAATATAATAATCAAATATACAGTTCATAAAACGGTTTACAAAACATTTGATTCTTCTTTATACAATAAATATCGGAGTTCACATACCAATCAATATCAATGCAGCGGAATATAGTGTGTAGTGGAACCATATAATAAATAAAAATAATAGAAATCTCCGTCTTCGTCCTCCAGAGCTAAGGTCTTTGAAATCCTGAAACGCTCGGACTAACCCGAGCGAATTGAAAAGACAAAACACTCGAGTCAAAACTAAAAGATCTTATGTAAGTTAAATCGACATAAATAAATATGAGTACAGTAACTCAAGAGATGCTCGGGATTTACATCTCCTAAGGATCCGTTAAACTATTTACTATGTAGTATATTTCGCTATTATAATAGTGTCTATTAGTAAAATAAACTTACTTTTAAATAGCGTTAAGGAGTGACCCAATATTCCCCTTAACACAAATAATGCCAATAGTCTATACAGTGCCTGCATATCTCCTGATCGGGAGACTACGAGAAGACACTCCATAGGTACGTCACAAATAGAAACTCGTACAAGGCGCGATAGGGTAGGTGACACGGCACAACTAGGCAATGCCAGGGTAGATATACCAATTACGCTTCCGGGCGGGTGGTAACGCGTAGCCGCAGCTACCGCCCACCTCGGACAAACTCCCCTCTAAAATCAAAATCAAAAGTGGCCACCGAATCAATCCAAAGTCAGAGTATAGTATCGAAGAGGAGTATCCGATAAAGGGCGCTAACCCCCTTGGCCCGTCGATCACTCCTTTTTTAGCCACCTTATGCCAACTCACGGGAGTCAGGTCCACGTATTTACCTAAAAGGAAACGCCGCCACCATCCTACTTCATTCTGGAAACTCCATCGCGTACACGGTTGTTAAAGTGGTTTTCGGAGTTGGCAGAGAGTATGACAACTTCCAATCCTGGTCTCTTCAACAACTAATCGTTATTATAACACCGTGGTCATTTAATTTTTTTTTTACTTTCAAAACCAGAATATAATATCTATTTCAAAACCGTATAAATACGATATCCTTTCCATTTCAAAACAAACTCATTTGATATATTTTTTTTTAAAAACCCAAATTATTATAATATCATTTTATTTCAATTTTTTTTTCCAAATTCATATTGCTTTGAAATTTATAATATATGGAAACCAAACATTTGAATTATAACTTTCAAACATAAAACTACGAAATTCGTAGCTTTAAAACCATAACTTTTAAAACTTAAATGGTTTGGATATTCAGCAGTATATAAAATAAAACAGTTGAATTTAAAATTTCTTTATAAAGTAAATAATTTTCACGTCTTTACAATTTTATTCACTTTAAATTCAGTCTAAAACCCATAACTTTTAGATTCACTTTCAGTTTGAATAAAAACATTTCGATTTCAATATTTTCAAACTTTGAGTATTTAATAAATTTCAAAACTAAGGTTGGGAATTTCTCTTCAACAATTCATTGTCCTATTATTTAGTTTTGAAATGTTTACATAATAGATCCTTAACCATTTAAAATAAAACCCAATTTATTAACACTAAATATTTCCTTCCATTTATTTATACTAGAATTATTCATTTAAAAATTCAGATAAAAATATCATACCTTTAAAATTTCAAGTTTAATAAGTTTTACATCAACTTATGGAGTTTAATTTTTAAATAAGCTCAATTCCAAATAAATTTCCAATTTACCTTCCAATCTTAATTGGTTTAAATCATTGAAACCCTATATATACCATATCTTAAACCTGTACTTTACCATATATTATAAATTATCAAACTCCATTATTCAACTTATTTATTCTATTTAACAGATTTATACATAGCTTAAATTCAAAAATTTAACTATATATGTATATATAAAAAATAATATTTATATAATATCAAAATTTAATATTTATTAAACCGTATCCTATCCAAACCATAGAAATCATTTCAAAATAATTTTATGTATATATATATACCGCGGTGCCTGTATAAAATTTTCTATCCTATGGTCAAGTGATACAGATATTTATCATTTTAATCCCCAATTTAAAGATAAAAATGCGGTTGTATATCATTTCAAACCGCAATCCCGAATGAAATGAAAATGCATAATAACTTGCAGTTAATATAAATAAACATCCATCCATCCATCAAAATCAGACATCCATTTATCACATCACCACCAAATTCAAACAATCACATCAATAAATAATAATTAATTACTGACAGTTAATTTTTCAATAATGAGTTAAATAACAGTTTAACTGTAGTTTATATGCAATAAGAAATAAATTTAACTAATAGTTTATATGCAAAATAAATAAATTTAACTGGCAGTTTTAAATGCAATGAATAAATAAATTAACAATTAACCGGCTGTTTTAAATGCAAAAATGAATTAAATAATGCTTAAATTAATTGAATGCTATTTAACCGAGAAAATGATGAAATATATGCCAAACAGCTAAAAATAAAATTTTAAACACATCATAAATCAATTTAACAAACATAAGAAATTTTAGAAATTGTGAGTGTGTTAAAACACTCACCTTTTGAATTTAAATCGAATTTAAATTCAATTTAAACCCAAAAATTGAACGGTCTCCAAATTTGTCCAAACCAGCATCAAAGTGTCCGGAATTTTATTACGATCCTAACAAAAAAAGTCGCGCGTGAAACAGAGCTCGTATGAAAAAGTTAGGAAAATTAGAAGATTGGAAAATTTTGGTCCTGAGTCGACTTCGGGTTCAACTTCGGTCCACCGCCTCAATTCCCCGGTGCTTGCTTGGAGTTTTTTCCAAAACGACCCGGAGCGACCGAGTAACTTCCTTCCAAACCCGAAGTAGATGCAGCGTTTTTGCCTCTGAAACTCGAAGCTCGACCAGAAGTTGCTGCAGATCCGCAATTTTTTTTTTTGAAAATGAATTTGAATTGGGAAGATTAGGGTTTGCAGTGGAATAAGGAAGAGCAAACGTTCAGAATGAGGAATAAGAAATTACCTAGGGTTTATAACCACATATATATAGGCAAACATAATAGAAAGAATGAGCTAGATTGGATTTGGGTTTTGAACGATAATTGACCCGAAAAGCCCGTTTCGATTCCAGAAGGGAAAAGGGTCAACCCATATATCAAAATATATGTTTAAAAATATTTTAAACGCGATAGAAAAAGTTTCACGTCCAAATTCCATCGTATGAAGAAGTTATGCTAAATTCAAATTTTCCAAATTGATTTCAATTGATTTAAATTGCAAAAATTTCAAGGCGTTTCGAGTTCGTACGATCAAACGACAAGTCCGATCGCTACAAAACTTGAAACACTATTATAATTCACCATTACGGATCCGATGAAACTTGTTTCATCAAAATCCGAGTCAGTGGCCAAAATGGCTATTTTTCCATTAATTAAATAAATTTAAAATAAATTAATTAAATCAAATTTCGCGTTTAAATTCTGAAATTTGCAATCTTTATCACTTTAAAATTCTAAAACATTTACAATGATTTAACAATTTTTAAATGTCAACGTACTAAAGATTAATCAATATAAATCTTCAATTTCATAAAATTCAAAATTATAGATAAAATTTCCATTAAATTGAATTAATTCATAATTATTCCATTTATTAATTTCAAATAGAAGGGTTTACCATTGGATTTAAAAATTATTACATAAATATTTTCCAATTTCAACTTAATTTTTAAATTAACGTAATAATTAAATATTTGATTTCATTCATTTGCAATAAATCCAATTGTTATAAATTAAATAAATTAACTCACTATTAAAAATTCAAATCTATTATTCAATACACTATCATTAAATGGATAAAATATTGGATTTACAACTATTACCATAATATTCTTACATTCCATTTAACTTTCTATTAACGCAATAATTAGATGTTTGATTTCATTTAATTCCAATAAAACCTATTATTATACGCTAATTTCCAATATATTGACACAACTTAAATTTGCATTCTTTCCATTCAATATCAACTGTCATTTTATAAGTAAAATTTACATCAGATTCATACTCATTACATAAATAACTACAATTTCATCTAAATAAATATTTACGAAATTTTCAAATATTAAATCCATTTAATTGCAATAAATCATATTATCGTGATTTAAATTCAAGTAAATAATTAAATGCTGATTCCCATTCTTATTATCCAAACAATCGTTATCCTATAAGCATATTTAACATTTGTTTACATTTCATTACACTGATACTTCTGTATACCTCTTAGATTTGTATCAGCGGTTATATTTAAAAATGTGAATCTTGTCAATTACGCGTATTAATTTAGGTTTTAAACTCAATTAACAAAGTTTCCTAAGTCCAATCCCTTTTTACCAAATTTGACAATCCTTAACCATTTTGTACTACGTTCCTTATTAATGTAATATTTATTTGATTCTATTTCAAATTTACGTACAACTTAATTTCCCTTAATTGAGATCTGATTCCCAAATTTTTATTTAACATACTAAATGAATAAATAACCTAAATAAATGGTCACCTACTTACTTTCTTTCATTTATAAGTTTACTACTTACCCACCTAGGTATAAATCCCATATATAACATTAATTAATTTCCATTAACACTATATTATCCAATTATCATAAATTTATTCAATATACACTCTTGTCTATTTATAAATAAATTTATGTATTCTATAAATTCTCATTCACTCTTTCGTTACTAAATTAAAATCATTAAGTATTAACAGTATTAAAATTCCTTAACATTTAAGAGGACTTTATATTCAAATAAATTGGTTGACTAATGAATTAGGTAATATATGATAATTGTTATCATACCCTTAAGATTTATGCTTGTTCTCTTCTATTTGATTTATAGCCTAAAACAAAATAAACAATCTAACTCCATAAATAAACTTATTTTATTACCCAAATTATACATAGTTTGAATTCAATACTTACTTTTTTTTTTCACCGTATTCAATTATATTCAGGTATAATACTTACCCTATTTCATTTATATCGGTTTCATTTAATCTATCCAAATTTTATTCGCTTCAATATTATTCCATTTATTACAATTGCTCATTTAAATTCTAACATTCACTTTATAATAAATTATACGATTTTCTTCTCTATCTAAACATTAATACAAAATCATATTAAATTCCAGTTTTAAATCTTCAAAATTTTAGGTCGTTACACTCTCCCCCACTCAAAGCTTTTCGTCCCCGAAAAGGAAATGAAGGGAAAAAGAAGAATTAAGAAATCAATATATCTTATTCAAAACATTAACTTTATAAACTATTAAATTTTACAAAATTAATTAATTTAGATAAAATATCCCAATTTATAACCATTAAATCCTTTTATATTTAAATTATTGAAGTTTGGAAAACATTTTTCAAAAATTTTCTAAGTCAATTTTTACGGAAAATTTTGGCAGAGTCTCCTTTGTACGGAGAAGCTCGGGAGAAAATGTGATATCAATTATAACAAAATATCACATATAATATCCAAAATATTATATCCCAACACGGGAAAATATATAAAATAGCGCTATAAACCGTAATCCGAAACATACCTATTTGTCGGGCAAATTACCCTTATTTTATGGAACCAAAAGCAGTAGCAATTGCTTCCATAACCTGCATTTCACTTATAAAATCTAAAAGGGTTAACAATTATGTAAAACAAAATATTTAAGTTGTTTTAATTACAACCAACCAAACCAATACAACAACAACCAATTGCAATCACAACAAACAACCATCACATAGAATCAATATAATCAACCATTCATTCATATCAAACAAAACAAATAGTTGTTCGGGTTCAAACTTTAAATTGTGCAAAATGAAGAATAATAACTAAGCGTGCCCTTTACTCAACAGTCTTAGGTAAAACTAAATAGATTATTCATTCATCCAAACAATTTTAAAGTATCCTTACTCAAACAACCATAAACCAAAACAACAACACCAATTAGTTTATTCTTATTAATTCTGTTCTTTTTCATTTATTCAGGTCATGTAAGTTTCTTTTTATTGCGTTCCATTTATGCATTTCTCAATTATATTCATTTATTTCTTACAGTTTCATCTATTTATTTATTTTTCTCTATTTCTATTCATTGCATTACATTCATTTCTCAAATTCCATTTACTTATTTAGCGCTTACATTTCTATTATATTAAATTTTAGAAATACTTCAATTTCAACTTAAGTTCATAACTCTATATCATCAATTTCTTATTTATTAAGGTGATTCATTATTTTTTCCACTCTTAATATTATCTATCGTATTCCTCTTTCCATTTATTTTATTATAAATAACTTAAATCCTTCTTAAACTTATTTTCATTTCTTTATAACTGTTCTATTATATTAAATTAGTGGCCTTTCAGTCATAACTTAGATTTATAACAATTATAACATTAGATTATTATTAGTAACAATAATTTATTGAACACTTCATTACATGCTCCTATTTGTACAATTTCAATTACATTTTCTTATTAAGCATTTCAACTTTTAATATTTGGTAAGTTATATATGTTTTTAAGGATGAAATTTGAAAGTTATACAAATTTACTCTATTTCTTTTAATTAATTTATTGTTCAATGATTTTATCCCTTACTTCATAGGTTACAATTTCAAATTTCATTTAATACCATTAATAACCTAGCATTAAATCTCTTATTTCATTTAGGGTTTCAATTATTAGTTAAATTCTGTTTCATTAATTAAACTATTAATAAATGGAAACTTAAGAATTAAATACCGGGTTTAATTTCTAATCATTATAAAGATAATAGATAAATATACTCATACAAATTTATATATATCAAATTATATTTAAAACAATTTAAAATTTAAATTTGTTTATCAAAACAACTCTGCAGTAAAACTACTACAGTGGCCTTCCCACTTCGAAATTCGAAAATGAATGTCGATGATGCATGCACTCATCACCGAAATTATTTTCCAACGACAGAGAGGGGAGTACAGAACTTATTTCTTTCCAAAATTTCTTTTTAAAACAATTCTTTCAAATTATATTCAAATATTTATATCAGAAAATACTTCTAATAGTATTATTATTATATTCCAAAATTAATTGAAAGAATTTCCAAAACCCCGGAACTTAAGTTCTAAATTTCCAATTTTATTTATTTATTTTAAATTTTATTTCAACTATTATTTATAAATTCATTACCTAACAACCAATATATAGCAACCAAATATACATTTTTATTTATAAAAATTTATTTTATATATAGAAAATATAATAGGCAAAATTATTTCATTCACCTATATTAAAACCAAATATTATGTCCGTCTGTCCTATTAAGTGTTTAGAAATCCCTATTGATGTCATAGCGTCCCATGCATCAACCAGAATTTACAAATACAAAACTGAACAAATTAACACAATATTAAAACCTTTTTATAACACTAACAAATACGCTCTCTCATATATATACACTCAGCGACTCCCATAGGGTATTACTACCCTATTAGTAAAGAATCAGACCCCACAAAGCTAAGGTTTATCGGTAAACCAAAGCTCTAATACCACATTGTAACATCCCATCTTTTTGCACGCTTTAAATCGACACACGTGCCAATTCAAACCGTTCGGAAGGGCGGATTATTATAGGGTAAATAAGAAAAACGAGAAAGAAATAAAACAAAACAGAATCTCACAGCGGAAGGATAAAATATAATAATCAAATATACAGTTCATAAAACGGTTTACAAAACATTTGATTCTTCTTTATACAATAAATATTGGAGTTCACATACCAATCAATATCAATGCAGCGGAATATAGTATGTAGTGGAACCATATAATAAATAATAATAATAGAAATCTCCATCATCGTCCTTCATAGCTAAGGTCTTCGAAATCCTGACACGCTCGGATTGACCCGAGCGAATTGAAAAGACAAAACACTCGAGTCAGAACTAAAAGATCTTATGTAAGTTAAATCGACATAAATAAATATGAGTGCAGTAATTCAAGAGATGCTCGGGATTTACATCTCCTAAGGATCCGTTAAACTATTTACTATGTAGTATATTTCACTATTATAATAGTGTCTATTAGTAAAATAAACTTACTTTTAAATAGCGTTAAGGAGTGACCCAATATTCCCCTTAACACAAATAATGCCAATAGTCTATACAGTGCCTGCATATCTCCTGATCGAGAGACTACGAGAAGACACTCCATGTGACGCCCCACCTCTATACCCACGCTAGCGAAGAACACTACGGTGTAGTGCTGTCAACTAGCACGCAGAATAAGGCTGTTGAGGAGCGACCAACCATGTGATCTCTTTGAGTGAGCATCGATATGTCAGATGGTATAGCATGCATTTCATTTAAGGAGGAAGTCCGACATACCGATACAAACTCAAAGCTATCACACAGTGGCTATAAATAAATCTTCGGAAACAAACATAGAAATAAGCATAACACAAATCAGTCACAGACATCCATATCACAAAAGCGGAAGAAGATATGGATATATAACTAACACATGAAAGTGTACATCAGAGTAGTGGTCAAAAAGATCCACAATAATACAAAAGAATAGCAACACGTGCTATACAAAAGAGTACAGCTATGAGTCTAAATCTGAAGTGTATACAACAATAAAACTGCTAATCTAAATAGTTATCCAAAAGTAAGAGTAGCAAATCCCGGGAAGAAGTCAAGCAGAAGCACCTGTAACATCTCGGTCTGACCCGAGTATTATTTATAAGAAAATAATAAACGGATCAGTCTAGCTATAAATATCAGACGACATGATATAAAATAAGAGAAATGACATATGCGAATAATATCCATAACATCATACTACTATAAGTATGTAAATGATAACCAACAAGAGATTAATCAATATCACAAGAATCTTCTCAAAGATCCAAAAGGGAGAAATATTGGCTAGTGATTGTGAGGCCCCAATTCTTGACTGGAAGGAACACCAAAGGCCTCCGCCCTTCCCTATCTATCCAAGGGAGGGAAGGGCAGAGCTTTTGGTTTTTTCTTGTTGTCAAACAGTTGAACAATGAAAATAGATGGCGAGTGTTTATCAGTGGTGGTATACAATTGGATTACGCACTAACGAAGTTCTTTATACCGGAGCTCTTTTTTTATTATTTCTTTCTGCTATATCCTTAATAGCTAGTTGGTTACACCTACAACCTAAATGGAAACCGAGTGTTTCCTGGTTCAAAAATGCCGAATCTCGTCTCAATCATCATTTGTCAGGACTTCCGCATCCCTTTATTTTTATTTCAAATCCACAATCATATTTTTTTGTTATGGAACAATTCCAGTTGTTACAACTATATGATTGATCCAGTCATATAGTGACTGTTTTGGGGATCTCGACAATATGAAGCAATAAGTTAGTTATTAGTTTTTTATTTTATTTTTATATAGTAGTTGTAGTTATTGAATTAATATTAGGGATTGAAATTAGATGAATTTTTTTTTGTTTTCCACTTCTTGTAATTGTAACGTTGATTCATAAATATATGAGTTAAAGAATCTCTTTCTAGTTGCTCTAGAACAATTAGGAGATTCTCTGGAAGAGATACGGGGTTCTGCTTTTGGTGGCAACATGCTATTGGGTGGTGGTCCCACTTATGGGGTCAAATCAATATGTTCTAAGAAGAAATATTTGAATATAAATCTCATCGATCTCATAAGTATCGTAGCGGATCAGTCCTAAGAAAAGTATAAAATAAGGATAAAGATACAACAATAAAAATTATAATCAGACATTCCTCTGATTTCGTTCGAAAAAGGATGAAGATTGGACAAAAAAACAATAAGGAAGAATATCGACCCTTCCAGTATTATTCACATTTAATTTGATGGTCAGAGGCGAATTGAAAGCTAAGCAGTGGTAATTATAAAGATCCCCCGGGGAAAAATAGAGATGTCTCCTACGTTACCCGTAATATGTGGAAGTATTGACGTAGAACATTCATTTCGAGGAAAATAAAAACAGGTTTACTCTACCTCCTTGTACCTTTCAAAATGGATTAACTACGCTAAGGAAAAACAAAAAAGGAATTCCATTGAAATGTATTTTTATTGACCAATTAGAACTATCTCCTAGGGCCTATAAGCCTATATTATAAAGTATATAACTTCGATCATAGGGATCAATTTCTGATCGCGTAGCTTCATAATAATTCTGTAAAGCTTCCGCATAATTTCCTTCGGATTGAGATGACATCCGTTACGGTCGTTCATTTATTTTATTCAAAAAATCTCCGCTCCAGAACCGTACGTGAGATTTTCTACTCGATATAGATTAGGCGTGAATGAAAACTTTGACAAAAATCTTTCAAAAAATATTCAACTAATATTATCAATGAATTAAGTTTCTTATTAGACCATGCATTTGATTCACCAAATACATCATTATTGTATACTCTTTGATAAGAATGGGCGTATTAATTTACGTAAGACTGGACGTAGAATACCAAAAGGAGTTATTCATGTTCAAGCCAGTTTCAACAATACCATTGTAACTGTTACAGATGTACGAGGTCGAGTGGTTTCTTGGGCCTCCGCCGGTACTTCTGGATTCAAAGGCACAAGAAGGGAGGCAAATAGAGCTTTTGCACATTTTCGTTAATCCATGAACAGGATCTATATAGACACATAGATCCATGGATCCATACATCTCGATCGGAAAAGAATCAATCGAAAAAGAAAGAATCGGAATTGATCGATATCTTTCTCGAAACAAACAATATTTGTATGGGATAGGGTAATTATGAAACTTTGACCAATGTACCTTGCCGCCCGTATTGTTTGTTGACCAAAATTTATGAACCCGGTCACCATAGGGAACATATTGTAGATCTCCGTGAATAATTTGATGTTTCTTTCTCTTGTTGGATCGGATTTTGCAGTTTTTTCTTCTGCAGTACCTCGACGTGACATGAGCGTGAAAGAGGTTAAAAAATAAGTTGTTTTTTATAAGGGCTAAAAATGAATCACTTATTTTGGCTTTTTGACCCCATATTAATTTCTATCAATAGTCCCGCTAAAGACCCAAACCATAGAGTAGTTAGCACGGGTGCCGTGGAGAGATATGTTTTTATATCCCGCATTGAAAATCCTCCTTCTTTATTGTAATACATATATGGTCAGATGCTGTAGTTCAAGATCATTTGTCTTCTTTGTACGGAATTCCTAACAAAAATAAATATCTACAATGAGCAGTAGATGAGGTTTTCAGGGGCTCCACCAATTGATACCTTTCCACAAATAATTGAAATTCCATTTCTTGATCTCTATCTTCAATTTTTGGAAACTTATGAAATTCTTCCGTTAAACCCTGATTAATGAACCTACAAA
>CM060945.1:869993181-869995681 GCA_030765085.1 Allium cepa
AGGATTCCATTTTATCATCAATCCAATCACCGTTCACATTTTTTCTTTTTCTTATCAATGAATAGATCTCTTTACTTGTACGACTTAGATGTCTCGTATTTCTCAAAAAAGTGATTCGATTGCCAGAGACGAGGAAGGGCGTAGCGAGCGACGAAATGCTTCGGGGAGTTGAAAATAAGCATAGATCCGGAGATTCCCTAATAGGTCAACCTTTCGAACTGCTGCTGAATCCATGGGCAGGCAAGAGACAACCTGGCGAACTGAAACATCTTAGTAGCCAGAGGAAAAGAAAGCAAAAGAGCCGACAGGGGATTCCATTAATAACCGGCCGTTTTGATTCTTTGGAACAACTTGATGAATTTAGTAGATCCTTTTAGGAGTTAGGAGGCCACCAATGACCATAGATCGAACCTATCCAATTTTTACAGTGCGATGGGCTATTGGTCAAAAAGCATCTTCTGTGGCTCAGGTAGTGACTAATTTCCAGGAATGAGGGGCAATGGAATATACTATTGTGGTAGCCGAAACCGCGGACTCACCTGCTACATTACAATACCTTGCTCCTTATACAGGTGCGGCTTTAGCTGAATATTCCAATAGGGGCAATACTTGAAATGGAGATCCATTAAAAAACGCCTATACTAAGATCGGCCAAAACAAGGTGATATCCAAAAGGAATTACTAAATAACTTAGTAGAACAGATATGACCGCTATAGATGGTCCCGCGCTGAACAAACGAATATCTCCTCTAGATGGGAGAGTTGTAGGGAGGGACTTATGTCACCACAAACAGAAACTAAAGCAAGTGTTGGATTTAAAGCTGGTGTTAAAGATTACAAATTGACTTATTATACTCCTGATTACGAAACCAAAGATACTGATATCTTAGCAGCATTCCGAGTAACTCCTCAACCCGGAGTTCCCGCTGAAGAAGCAGGGGCTGCGGTAGCCGCCGAATCTTCTACTGGTACCTGGACAACTATGTGGACTGATGGACTTACCAGTCTTGATCGTTACAAAGGAAGATGCTACCACATTGAGGCCGTTGTTGGGGGACCTATGAATGGGGGTATTCCCGATACTCACAAAGAAAAAGGGAAGTGATTTGGACAAAAAGGGAAGTGACTTGGACAAAAAGAGAAGTGACTTGGACAAAAAGAAACGAAGTGACTTAGACAAATCTTGTTTGTCGATAGCCTCGGACCAATCAATCGATATGGATACCGTACAGAATAAGAGTAGAAGTAGAACTAAGAAAAGATACCTTCGATGTATCTTATTAATTTTAATGAACGAGATCTTGTAATTTGTAATAAAGTACTAAAAAAATAAGTAATATGGTATTATGCTCTATGAAATTCGATTTATATGGGCACTTCTATATTTAGATAGAAATAAATCAATTGTGATTGCGATTCATTTGATGATTCTATCAGTTCACGAAATCATCGGATTACGCCATTCGTCGGAAAAAGGAATGTTAGCTACTTTTTTTCTCTAACAGGATTATTAGTTATTCGTTGGATTTCTTCGAGACATTTTCCATTAAGTAATTTATACGAGTCATTGATCTTCCTTTCGTGGAGTTTTTCCATTATTCATATGGTTTCCAAGCTATGGAATCATAAAAATGATTTAAGCACAATAACCGCGCCAAGTGCCATTTTTACTCAAGGTTTCGCTACATCTGGTCTTTCAAGTAAAATGCATCAATCAACAATATTAGTACCTGCTCTACAATCTCAGTGGTTAATGATGCATGTAAGTATGATGTTATTGAGCTATGCGGCTCTTTTATGTTGTTATTGCTTCGACTCATATTCCCCAAAAAGTGGATCCCGCTCTAATAGCTCCGAATAAATTAAATACATGCATTAAGATACGAAGGCTTCTTATTCCACAACAACGAAAGCACTTTTTCATTCTTTCATATACTAGGGGATTTCACTTGGAAAAGAAAATGTTCCATACTAACGGATTCGGCTATTTCTTAGTTCAAGATCCCTCTTACTAACTGGAATAAAAGAATTAGTAGATCTGTTCCGCCCAAAATGGGCTGGGGTTATGAACTTATAATCATGGAATCGACTCGATCATCAGATTATAAGTTCATTCCATACCGGACCAGACCGGAATTAATTTATTCGGAGCTATTAGAGCGGGATCCACTTTTTGGGGAATATGAGTCGAAGCAATAACAAGAATATTTCTAGTGGAACATCTTTCACAATCCCTGGAGAGATAGTTCTCTAATAGTCCGAGGGATAAGTAATTCGACTCATTCACATACAGATCATGAATGTTTGGACACCGTTTTTTCCTCTTTCCGGATGGTAAATATTTCTCAGAACATGGAGTGTGAATCAAACCCATGTTTGAATTGAAACTAAGATACTGATGCAAGTTCTTCCCTTCTGAATCAGATAGATTCATATCTGAAAGAGGCCGACAATAAGTTCTTTCAAAATTGACTATTCGTTCCTCTCTTAGAAATGTTGC